>JAQIUQ010002807.1:697217-830685 GCA_030378365.1 Hybognathus amarus
CCGGCTGAAACATAGCGAGAAGAGACACGTATGGTTTTAGCGCGCAATGTTTGAGAGCACACATGCTTTCTAGAAAAGGTGTGATTGGGGGACTGACCTGCAAATAGTCCTCCTGTCCTGGCAGAGGGCCTCCCGTGCATGTGGTGATGACTGTGTAGCCACTGCTGCTCCATGGCCAATCTCTGTAGCTACTCCAGACTGTGCATGCATGGCCTGGAGCTGATGTGCCGCTGAGCATGGGTGGTGGGAGATCCCTGGGTATGGAGCGCCTAGGATCACACACAGCAAGATTCGTGAGTTAATGCTTGGACAAAGAGCTGGAAAGATTCAAATGCTGCTTGTGTATGTGTCGTCTCACCGAACATAGGGTGCCGGAGCATCTCGTGTTCATGCGGGGGCTGTCCGAGCAGGGGGTTGGGGGATGGCTCCAGGTGGGGTAGGGGAATCGGGCGAGGTGCGGTCCACCGGCCAGTGGGTCTACGAGCGGATGTGCCCAGAACCTGTGGCAAAAAGTAAATGTTCATGCAGACAAATTCTCTGGGTTAAAGTCTTTGTTTTCTGTCTTTTTCCAGCTTGTACTATAAATGGGTTGATTGACTGATTTATATGCTCATAGTAAGTGTGTTGTCAACCATATCAAAGCAAGCTGTTCTAAAGTAAAACTGTTGTCCATCATTTTACAAGCACAATCATTCTGGGAAAATGAGCTCATAAAGTGAATTCTGAGAATGGGTCCCAAGCAGCAATAAATGGCAGATCAAGAAAAGTTTCTAATCCACAAGAATTCTGCCCGTTCAGTCACCAAGCACTAAAAACAATTGAACATTTTCAATGCAAACTAAAACCAAGACGAAATCAGAACATCACTTTGTGTGGTCATTCTTGTCTTTTTTTCCCCCTCAATCCATAAACAGCTGAAATTATATACAATTAAAACGATTATATACAATTGACTACATTAAATTTTCACTGATCATCAAAAAGGTATTTCTCCACATGCAGTTACAAAAAATGTTTATGAACTTTCCAGGTGTTGATTTCACAAGATGTATATGGTAAGTAGAGTTAAGGTTGAGTGCTAATGTGGATATAATCTCATACAGTTATAGGGTTATTTTACATGGTTGCTTTTGCTTGCATTTACTGTCCTCTGAAAACAATTTAAAGTGAACATGTCAAAACTGTGTCCAAAGGGGTCATGAACTGGCTTTTTAAATTTTATTATATTGTTGTCCAAGGTCAACTAATGACGTCGCTTGGTTTTTGCATTCAAAAACACCAAAATGAATAAGTAATAGGCTATTTCTTGAGCCTACCCTGAAAAACAGTCTGTTTTTATGGGTGTGTCGCACTGAAGACTTGGAAGTGAACACCCACTGCTGTGAGTGGATAACAGTTTTGCATATTATAATTATATAACTAAAGTTTATCCATGCAGTCTCCTACTTGGAATCCAGAGGAAGCTAATGCAGCGACTGTCTTCCACAATCAGGCACTGCACAATATTCGCAAATTGGTGGGTGGGCGGGGCTAAACCGGCCTTGTTGAAGCAGGCGTTGATCTTCTTATGCGGGGGTGGTGTTTTACTCCTCTTTTGTCGTCATAGTTCCCCTGTGCCGTTCAGCACAGTTTCTAAAGGGAGTGCATCATGTTCTGCTTCAGATGTCTGTGGACATGCTGGAATCCATGTTTTCCTCAACTAGTGCAAAGTGCCTGTGCAAAATCAGTTTTGTGTGTTTTTAGTAATTGTGGGTTTGGTGTTTAAGCTGATCATTGTTACAATTACACAGCAAAGTTCAGTGATATTTTTATTTGTGCGTAGCTAATCCAAACAACGTGAAACTCGTGGTGTCCTGCGCTGTGCTCAGTCAGTGTGCAGCGTAAGGGGGAGTGGCACAGCGGCTAGAGTGCCGAAAGCCAATGTGCTCTCTTTTAGCGATACATTTAGCAATATACTTTTGCATTTCTAATCCAAATAACTTCACTTACTCGTGCCCATAGCAAGACGCTTGTGAAGTTTGGAGTGTCCATCGAGGCGTAACGGCCGAGAGATATGCGATTAACAGACACACACACAGACAAGAACAGACAGACTTTCCTGTGATTTATAGATAGATGAAGCTCAGACTCCCCAGTACCAGCAGCACTTATTGCAGCCCCAGACCATGCTACCACCACCATGCTTGACTGTAGGCAAGTTTTCTCTGGTCCTGCCCTCAGGGCATCGCCCACACATGCTGGACACCATCTGAGCCAAACACGGTTTATATTGTCATCTCATCAGACCACAGGACATGTTTCAGTAATTCATGCTCTGGTTGCAGTTTGCGTGTATGGTCTGTGCACTGACAGCTGACCTTCCACCCTCAAGTGGTGATGAACTGAGAAATCAATTTTTCCTCTGAGCTTTTGACATCTTAGAGGTCATGGTGTTATAAGAATATCCTGTAAGTTTCAGAACTGAAAACATCCTTGTTAGTCCAATATAAGCTTTTATTGACACCAGCCTCGACAGACGACTTGTTTTTAAAAGCTAGGGAATATGACGTCAAAGTTGTTAAAGCACCACCCCGCGCAGAAGATCAACGCCTGCTTCAACGAGTTGTGTTCTCACTGCGGAACATGAAGTCCATGGGAGGAGTCGGATCCAGATTGAACGCCTTCCACCTGCAACATACACCTGAACCTGCCCAGACTCCGCCCCCTGATCCTATAAACCCAACCCTAATCCTCCCCATCTCCACCCCTTGGATTCGTGATCCGACTCCTCCCGTGGATCTCATGTACTGCATTGAGGTGCTACTGGCTTCAACACGGCTGGTTTAGCCCGGCCCACCCGATTTCCGACATTACACACATAGCTAGTAGCCTAACACACGCACAGACCAGCGCTGCGTCAAAGGAGATGTCTCTGAATAGGTTCACGCCCAGGGAAACAAACTTGAGCTCCCCATAGACTTCAATACAAAATAATGGCAAAAACCAACGTCCGTACACACAGCGACAGGTGTCAAGTAACTTAAGAAATCACTTATATACACCATGTCAAGTACATATATGTCCACCCTGCCTGCCATAGAGCGTGAAAGATACATTTTTTATGCCTGTTATCAACTAGCCCAGGCTACCTGCCATCATCATCGTGAATTCATAAGGATATACATTTAAGGTTTTACTTTAAAAAACGAAATAAAATCATTCACTGGCTTCCTGGTGACTCGACGAGTACAAATAAATGTCCGGGTACGACATCTTCGGCCACTGGGTGGGGTTGTTACCCAATTTGACGCTGGGGAGAATAAAGGGACATGTTTTTTAAATTGGCCAAATTAAGTTTGTGTATGTATCTTTCACGACTTGATGGCAGGCGCATGTGGACATATAATTACTTGACACGTTTTATATAAGTGATTTCTTAAGTTATTTGACCTGTCTGCTGTGTTACGGACGTTGGTTTTGCCGTTATTTTGTATTGAAGTGTATGGAGTCAGTTTGTTTCCCAAAAGGGCGGGGACGAAAATTGACATTTGAGTTCCCAAATGTGCTATACATGCCTACCTCGGTGATGACAAACCGATCCAGCTACCAGCTAATATTGTGCAGTGCCTGGTTGTGGAAGACAGTCACTGCATAAGCTTAAACAAGACTGGATTTGCAGACCGATTAAGAGTAAAGAACGACAGGAATTGTACAACACACGGACTCTTGGTCGAACATGTATGGACTAATCCGGTTGCCATTTGACAACAACGGACGTTCCCCCACGTGCACCGACGGGTGAGTTGAACTCATTATAATATGCAAAACTGTTATCCACTCACAGCAGTAAACAAGGGCGTTTATTACCAAGTCTTCAATGCGAGTCTTCAAAATCCAAATTTCTAGTCTTCAGGTAGGCTCACAACTTGGACAAAATAGCCTATTTCTTATTCAATTTTGATGTTTTTGAATGCAAAAACCAAGCGAACGTCATAAATTTACCTCAGACAACAATATAATAAAATTTAAAAAGCCATTTTTAAAGCAATGCTGGCAGCACTTTTTGAAGCCAGCTTCTGCACCCGACGCACAACACAAGGACTCATAGTTCTTGGATTGACCCTTGCCAGGCCTGTTCCTCTTGTAAAACCTCTGTATGACCCTGGCCTGTATTGTAACTCAGTTTCAGGGTGTTAGCTCTCTTCTTACAGCCTAGGTCATCTTTGTGGAGAGCAACAATTCTAATTCTCAAATCCTTAGAGAGTTCTTTGCATGAGGTGCCATGTTGATCATCCAGCGCTCAGTATGAGAGAATGTACTCGGCACAAAACTGCTCTAATACAAGATACACAAAGTTGAATGGTCCTGTCAAGCAGACAAAAACATGAACATAATGAATAGGACATGTGGCTTTTCATGGTTAAACAACATACAGTTTTATTATCACTTAGGGTGTACTCACTTTTCTTGCCGGCTATTTTGACAATAATGGCTGTATGTTGAGTTATTTTCAGAGGACAGTAAATATAGCTATACAAGCAGCAAAATATCCAAAATATATCCAAGTTTTATTTCTATAGTGTTGTCCCTTGAGAAGATATACTGAAAATGTTTGCTGAAATGTGAGGGTGTACTCACTTTCGTGTATATATATATATATATATATATATATATATATATATGTATATATATATATATATATATATATATATATATATATATATATATATATATATATATATATCACATCTCGATTAATCACATCTAACATTAACGTTTTTGTTTATGTAGTATGTATGGCATGGCAGGCACTTGAAATCACAATTCATCTCAAATCTAGCAAGTCAACGCATACATCTATAATATGGTTTGTTGAAAATAACTACACTACCGGTCAAAAGTTTAAGATCGGAAAGATTTTTTATGTTTTTAAAAGAAGTCTCTTCTGCTCACCAAGGCTGCAATTTTTTGATAAAAAATACACAAAAAAACACAGTAATATTGTGAAATATTATGACAATTTAAAATGACTTTTCTTATGTTAATATATATTAAAATGTTATTTATTCCTCCTTCAGTGTCGCATGATCCTTCACAAATCACTCTAATATGATGATTTTATGCTCCAAAACATGTATGATTATTATCCATGTTGAAAACAGTTTTTTTACATTTTTATTTCAGGATTCTTTGATGAATAGAAAGTTCAAAGAACAGCATTTATTTAATTAGAATCTTTCTAACATTATAAATGTCTTTACTGTGACTTTTGATCAATGTAACTCATCCTTGATGAATAGAAGTATTGATTTCTTATTTATTTCCCCCAAAAAATAAAATACAAATTCTGACTGACCCCAAACTTTTTAAAGGGTAGTGTTTAATGTAACAAAAGCTTTCCATTTCAGATAAAAGCTGTTCTTTTCGAACTTTCTCATTCATCGAAAGAATCCTGAAATAAAAATGTAAAAAACTATTTTCAACATGGATAATAATCATACATGTTTTTGGAGCATAAAATCATCATATTGCAGTGATTTGTGAAGGATCATGTGACACTGAAGACTGGAGTAATGATGCTGAAAATTCAGCTTTTTTCAGAGGAATAAATTACATTTTAATATATTAACATAAAAAAGTCATTTTAAATTGTCATAATATTTCACAATATTACTGTGTTTTTGTGTTTTTTTTTATCAAAAAATTGCAGCCTTGGTGAGCAGAAGAGACTTCTTTTAAAAGCATAATTAAAATCTAAAATCTCACCGATCTTAAACTTTTGACCGGTAGTGTATGTGTAAAACTGATAGACAAACTTATGCTAAATGTTTTTGTGGATGGATGTGCTTTATGGCTTTAACTGTTTAATGTGAATGCCTTATGTATGCCCTACTGTATATGCCCAGTCATTTACGCTGTCATCACGTGGGTTTTGATAAGCACGGGTGTAGGTCGAGACCTGAACAGCACATGACATTGCTATCTGTGTTTAAACTAAACTCATTCAAGCCTTGCCAATTTATACATTCAAGTGCAAGAAGACGCTTAGTATCTTAGCAAACAGTAGTTTATGTCTCAAGTGAACATGAACAGTTGAGAAATACAACGCATGTGTATCGGTGTACTGGACCAGTGCATTGTGTCTTAAAGTGACAGCACAGTAGCCTTATATTCCTGCTGTGGTCTGTGTTTTTTAATGTTTATCAACAACAAAAGACAAGGAAATCACTCATTGCTCTCGACTGAATAGCTTTTGTAAGCGATGTATCTATTTAATTTATTCAGTGAAGGTTATATGCAATATTGTTAGACATTTTATTCAATTTCTGTACTTGAAAATTACAGATACCTGAAAAATCTGAAAAGTGCTTTTTATTTTATTTGTATCTTTGCTCTATTGTATTTATTTGGTCTTGTATAGCTTGTAGTTTGATTATTTGTTATTATAGCCTCTATGCACGATCGCGTCCGAGTTTGTCTCAGCACGCCCACTTACATCCGGTGCTGCGTCAGTCTATGGTCAGAAGCCGGTTTTGCGTTAGGTGGAGATAGTGTCAAATTACACTTGCTGTTTATAAAAACGTCCTGCGGTTAACGTGAATGATGTAATACATAAATACATATAAATACATATCGTATGTAATTCGACTAGCGAATCAGCGCTTCTCAAAGTCGTTGTCTACAGTTTCTGAGAAAACGGATTTTATTGAAGTTTTGCCGCTATACACTTTGCCTGCAGAACGCGCTTCCGGAAGTAGAGACGCTGACTGAGATTCTTTTGGACATACGTCATCAGGGTTCGTGCATAGAGGCTATTCTTTCTATATTTATTTGACAGTAGTACCGTACCGTACCGAAAACCGTGAACCTAAAACCGGGATAACCAAACCGTCAGTCACACCCTATATATATATATATATATATATATATATATATATATATGAATGAAATTTGGATTTGTATATACTCTTGTTTGTAAATATGAATTCATATTTGTAAATATACTCATACATACATACATACATACATATATATATATATATATATATATATATATAGACACTCAGTCATATTATAGGAAGGGAAATGCAACATGAATATATTTTGTGTCTGCCTTTCACAATGCTTTTGCATATTGCATGTCACTTGCAATTTTGTATTCACACAGTGCAGTGAATAAACGCATCCCCACAGTGAATGTAAAGTTCTTGCAGCACAATTTTAAAATCTGTCAGTGCGTTTGCAATTTGTTCCTGTTTCTGTCTGGATTGCTTGAGGGGATGAGCGTTTCAGTGTGAAGAGAACTTGGAAGTGCTTCCTCTTCAAAGAGGCCATCTTGAAGGATACAGAAATACAGCAATGATTTGTGTCCTTTTATTTGAAGCTAGTGTGCAGTCATTCAGTGAGTATTATTAGGCAGCTGTTGTTGTTGTACGTCCCTGTGGTGTTAGTTTCCGTGTGTGGACGAAAGTGCTGCTCCCCCGCTTAATGATATCCCACTCTCACATTCCTGTCATAGCAGATCTCAATTCCCTCATGTGCTCTGCGGGACTAGATTCACATTTGGCCGGTCCTATGCATTCCACACCCACTCTACACCAGCCGTGTGCACTTTCCCTCTCTTTCCGACATCATCCCTCTTTTTTTTTCGTCTAATCCTCCCTTTTCTGTCCATGATGCTCTCTGTCTCTTTGCTGGATAACATTGTTATCCTCTGAGATATATGGAATCTCCATTTCAACACTTATCCTCTGTGGCAGCTGTCCAGATACTCAAACATTTGCTTTGTGATAGTGTCAGTAATAACTTAAGCCTCTTTGGGCCACCTACAGGCTCTCATATGTACATAATGAACAGTGTGATCTTGTGAACTAATAGGAAAAATATTTTTTTATATCTGTTACATTAGGAGTAAATCATTACAGTAATATTAATATATTTGAATATAAAATTATATTAAGCACTACAGAACCAAGTAATTAAAAGTACTGTTGAGGGGTAAAGTCCACTTTTTGCATAAGTATTATGCAAGTATAAAATAGGCTATTTTTGCTGCTGTTCCTTCTGTGAACTTCTATGTAAATGTTCTCTTTTCATTAAACAAGTAATAGCACTTTGCCGCAGGTTTGCTGTTGGTGCATTATACTTTGTGCAGGTCCATCATTCAATAAAAGCCTCTTTGCAAAGGCTGTTGTACATTGTGAGAGGATCACAATGCCATCCACACTGAAATGTGCTGTACAAACTGTTTTGATTAGACAGCTGGCTGCTCTGGCCAATCAATCTTTTTCTTCTATACTTACGTAACCTATATCTTTGGTTATTAACTAGGGCTGTAACGATTTGGGCTAAAATCATAATCACTGATTAATTGAACAAGTCACCTCGATTACGATTATTGAACGATTTTTTTTTCTTTCTCATATGTCACTGGCAAGGCTTATTCTGTAAATATGTATGTATTTTTTAGTGCATAATCTTTGAGATTCTAAAATAAGGAAACACACAGATAGCTTTTAATGCTTATTAAATATTTTAAAATAATAAAAAATGTAGAAAATAGTTATTTTTGTAAATAAAATAAATTATTGTAAATATTGCCATCTAAAAAGTAAAATATAACTTGTATAAAACTAAAAAACTAATCCTTTTCATATTGTATGGCATCTGTAAATGCCTGTGTTATCGTAGCTGCTTTGTGGAGTGGAGGCACTTTGTCTCCTTTGTTGCTGGGCGTTTGTTGTCTCTCTCTCTCTTTTTTTGCGTGTTTCTTTGGTAAAAGCAGCTCCTGTTGCTGAGTTGACTCAGTATTCTAGGAATCAGAGAGTGCGTTCACACACAAGTTACCCGCAAAGACACTTGACATGTCTCAGCAGCGCTCTATAGTTTGCTTATAAGTTGCGATTTCTTCTTCGAAAAACCACACTTGCGCATTTGTTTTTCTCTGATTCGATAATAAACTAGCGCATTACATACCGTTTCACGCTGGCGAAACGATCCCGGCTTAAAAGGCATCATTAGGCTGCAACGTGACATTGATTACATTACGGCTTTTGTTCACACAGCGCGCGCTCGTGACTGAACCATGGACTGAACACAGCAACTGTTACTCTGTCCCCAACCTGGCGGCACCAATCCCGGGCCGTGTTTGCGCTCACACAGGTGTTTGTTCTGGCAATTTCCCTGGGATCAACGCGCTGTGTGAAAGCGGCTCATGTTTTTTCAATGTCGCTGACTGGGACGGGGTGGAGTGACGTGACTACTATGTTTAAGGGGAAAGTACGTTAACACACAGTGGGCGGATATATTAATAGTATTCAAAAATCAAAATAACCGACATGGTAAAATCACGTCGGTTATAGGCTCTGAATTTCGGTTTCGATTACTTTCGATTAATCGTCCAGCCCTATTATTAACTGTTATAGTCCTCCTCCTTCCCCAGCACCACCTGCCTAAATCTGCTAGGGATTTCTCCCTAATTTCCTTGCAGTAGCTCACTGTATTTATGTGCATCTTTTGGCATTTGTAGGGCCTGTATAAAATCCGTTTTATTTTTTCCCAAATTCCATTTTATTTTTTCCCAAATTCCGTTTTTCCGTTTTAATTTTTGGAAATTCTGTGTTTTTGCTTTCCATTTTTGGGAATTCATTCTTTCTAACCTTTACTGTTATTTTAGTTGTAAAAAGAGTGTGCTTTTTATTCCGTGATTCGCAGAAACTCATAGGGCCCTACATTAGCCTTCACTCATGCAGCAGATCTAGTTCGCCAAAATTATTCCTAAACATTCTATTCTTATCAATAAACAATGTTTAATTCTCATTTGGAGAGGCGTCATGATTGTAAATTAACTTCAGCTGCTATTTTCATACCTTTTTATAGGGACTGTTCAGAAGAATACACAGAGCTGTAGGTGCATCACATGCACTAACATAATGGCTTTTTGTGTATTTTCAGTTAACATTTATTCTCATCTCTATATGCACTCAATTGACTTATGGCTAAGCCACACCCTCAAACACGATGAGCCAATCACAGTGTGCAGCTAACCCAATAAAGGGAATGCATTCACGTGACTTTCCGCCGGAACAACCCCCCTCAGCCTGACTGAGTGGCAAAAGATCTGCTGCGTGACTGGATGTAATAGGGGAAACTGCAAAAATGCGACTAAAACGAACAATTTTATCAATTTAAATTAAATGTTGGACTCAATATAGTGTTCCTTACAACTTACTAAAGATCGTGATCCATGGATATTATTGACATGCAGCCAGGAATCGTGTTGCCCGACATTTATGTTTGCCTGATTTCGAACAGCGGGAAAATAAGAAAGCAAATGTAGCAAATTTGCCTGTGAATGTTTTATATAAATACAATATAGGTTTAAATCTGGGTGATTACTTATATCAGTGTTATATATAGCCTATATATCATCATATCGTCCAGCCCTAAAACATTATATTTTTTTAGTCAGTGTTTATTAAAAAAAAACATCCAATAATGCAGAATATGGAATGATACATATTTAATTGATGAGTTGTTAATATACAGCTATGGAAAAAATTAAGAGCCACTGCCAAATCAGCAGTTGCTCTGGATTTATTATTTAAAATATAAATATGTAAATCACAGAGCAACTGCTGATTTGGCAGTGGTCTTCTTAATTTTTTCCATAGTGTATATATATATATATATATATATATATATATATATATATATATATATATATATATATATATATATATATATATATATATATATATATATAACAATACAAAATATATGGGTAAGTTATGGTTTTACAGCTAAATTCAGCATATTGACACACAATGATAACTGCAAATCCACCTTTCGCTGACTGGAGTCCAGTTGTTTCGTGTGAATTGCAGCTGATCCATTTGCTCCTCTTTCTATAGCAGTCTGTAAAAATATACCTCCGATTTTTTGTCAATATCTAGTTGTACAGTCAATCGCAAAGCTCTTTCCCACTTTATATGTGTTGTGTTTGTGTTTTCGCAGCATTCACGCTGAACACATATACAGCCGCTCAGTCTTTTTGCCACTCACTGTGAGAAACTGCAGCACTCCGGCCGGAGGTGACATCACGCGCATTCCTCTATACACTCGGACATTCTCTTGCTTCCACTTCCATTGAAATACATTGCAGTTAGTAAGTTTTCATTTGTTTTTTCTTGTCATTTTAAGTTTAAAATGGTCAAACGTGTGCATGGGGTACATGCAACTCTGACAATAGGTTCCTGAGAGGCTGAGCGACAGTGTGTATTTTTTACCCTTTCTCAAGCCACATCTCAACCGAGATAAGTGTCTGCTCTGGAAGTTATGCTGTAGCTAGACCACAACACCAACTAAACGTGGATAAAGTAAACTAGGATGTCTACATCTGATCTAAGTTAAGTCAACAATGTATTTGAATGTTATCTTTAACATCTCGAACGTAACGTTGTTAGACGTACATTAGAAAACATTAACGTTAGCTTCTAGCTGCGTTGTACATCATGTCAATTAGCTTCATTAATGTATATCTGTAAATAACAGTGTAAATAACAAAAGTTAACAATGTTGTGCTGAATGATTCATGTAAATACCGTAGCACCAAACGGTGATGGCAACGATGTGCGGTTTATCATGTTTACATTGACCTGTACATTTCGGCCTGGAGCTGAAGCTTTTCATTGACCTTCTCAACAATAAAATTATTAATATAGCCCTCCAATGCATAGTTAAGGCCCTTTAGGTGACTTCAAGATGATATATAATTTTTCTGTCTCCAAAAATCACCATTTGCCTCCTGTGAAATGTCTCCTACTGTGACAGCTGCCATAGCGCCCGTGCCGTGTTTGTCCGAGTGAGTGAAGGGGGCGTGGCTTAGCCATAGGTCAATAATACATAAATAAATGAGTTCAGCTTTCTACAACAAATATTTTTTTGGATGCTCTAGACTATTTTAAGTCGTGAAGTGAGCAGGATATATTAAAATGTAGTGTATAGATTCAGCAAGCATGTATTTATGATATTAAGCAGGGCAGCCATTCTGGAGCTTAGTTTTCCAATGTAAATCTGTGGTGAAAAATGGAACTGCAGCGCACTCTAAAAACATCCATCGGTGAAGATTGGCTGCCCCGCTTATTTGTACGTGACCTTATTGTAAACCTTACTCCAGAACAAGATGCTGTTAGTCCGCTTCAGCTATATGTCTCCATCAGGTCAGTAACTAGTTGGCATGTCTGTTCTTCCTATGTGGAGTTGCGTATCAAATTTATATATGTATACAACCTTTAGTTTAAAGTGATACATTTCGTCGAAATACTATACACATGGCACCCTTTAGCGTCAATATAGCACGCACTGTTATGGCTAGATTTAGGTCTGGGGTATAGGGTCTGCGTCTCATGGACACTAAAGGATGCCAGTCACCTGTATGACGCCTTGGGTTCTGCGTGTTATATTGACGCTGAAAGCAGTGGTCTCAAACTCACGGCCAGGGGGCCATTTGACGCCCGGGTGATATTTTGCGGCCCCCGACTTGACGTTAAAGTTTAATGTTAGTGCGGCCCGTCATTGCGTGTGCTACGTTTTTTTTTTTTCTGATTATCCCTTATGGGCTACCATAGATAGTCCCGTGACAGCTTACGGTGGGTTTGTTGTCAATAGTTGTCATAGACAACCGCGAAGTGCGTCTGGAAAAAATGAGCGTGTCGCTTCAATTATGGGCGCGCTTGCCACGAACTTGAGCACGTGCAAAATATGTGCAGCGTGATATGTGAACAGGCCCAGCGCGAGCTAACACCAATCAGGCCACAAGCTACTTGTAGCTCGCGAGCGACGTGTTGGAGATCCCTGCTCTAGAACATTGTGAGAATAATCATTTTGAGCTTGTAATATGTGTCCAACAGGTTGCTAAGAAGGTTTGCTTTGATTTGCGCAAAGTAAGTAGTTTGCCTGAGACACTATGTGTAGAAAGAATTCAATAAGACGGCAGACATGCAAATATTTGTATTTCAAAAGCAATAATTGTTTTTAAGTATAATAAATGGAAAAGTACCTTCCAAAAAAAAAACATTCAATATCATATTATGTTGTATAAAGACAAGATAGCAAATATAAGCATCACAAAGATGTGTTTGTAAAAAAAGAAAAAGAAAATAATGTTTGTAAAATGAAGCATCACAAAGATGTTGTGCAAGTTACAAGGAAAAGACAAAGAAAGTTGAAACTTGAACTTCAGACTGTCAGAAGGACAGCTCATGAAGAACCAATCATGTACAGAAAGGAATGTTCAAATTCATAGGAACAGTTCAGAAGAAATGTTAATAATAAAGAGAACATTGGATCAGTTGTGCTCCTTTTTTGGAATACTTGAATACTACTGTATTTTTTGTGGAATACTTGATGCGGCCCAGCCTGACCCAGACTCTACCTCCAGCGGGCCCCCAGTTAAGTTGAGTTCGAGACCCCTGCGCTTAAAGGGTGCCATTTCGGCGAAATTGAAATGTCATATGGGCGTCACATGATGCCAAAGGATGAGAACGGGCTGGTTTTACATATGTAAACTTATGTTATTCCCTTTACTGAGCGAGTTGATACTGTCCCGTCTCAGTGGATATTTCCTGGATATATTTTAATGGCCAGAGGGGTATAGTAAAAAATCCTAGGGTGGCACACTAAAATATACATGGGGAAAACGTGGTAACCTGCATTAACTTCAGCATCTATTGACATCTACATTTATTTATTTTAGCAGATGCTTTTATCCAAAGCGATTTACTAATGAGAACAATAGAAGCAGTTAAACTAACAATAGTGACGCAATATTCAATTGCTACAGTATGATCTTTCCTAGTTTTATTCTAACACAGTTTGTGTACTTTTTTACTGTTATTTTATTTTATTTTTTATAAAGATAAGAGATATAGAACAGAAGATAAAGTGTTCATATTAATGGATCAAGTGTTGCCGAAAAAGATGCGTCTTCAGCCATTTCTTGAAAATGTCCACGGACATTCCTCCAGCATGAACAGACCAGAAAAAGGTCAGAGAGAGAGATTTTGTGCCTCTTAAGATGAATTTGGGGAAACCACTTGAAACATTTGTTGTGTTGAACTATTTTAATTACTTTTGTTTTATTTGTTGTGAAAACTGGCCAATAAACATGATTTGCAATACACTGAATAATTTAGATTACAACTGCATACAGGCTTACTTGTGAGTTTCATTTAAACCGTACATCATCCTTACATAATGCCTATAGGCCAGGTATCTATCTAAACATGCATTGCTTCATGTAAATGTGATGATGTATTCATCTGTCTCATGTTTACAGCTTTTGCACCTTATACAGTATATGTTCTACTTGTACTGGGGAGGAAATTAGGAAAGTTAGAGTAAGCGTGGATGTGTTTCTTCTAATTTTCTTGATGAAACAGTAATCTTACTAAAAAGCCTGTGTGAATTAGTGCTGGGTCATTATTTCAACTTGTGGGAGACAGTGATTATCTGCTTCCAACAGAACTGATTGCTCTAAGGTATGCTGAACGTGTTGAGATGCACAGCGACACAGCTTGAATATGAATACGTAAGCTCTTCCATGTTCATCATGCCCCTAATGAAAGCACTCTCAGATGTTAAACCCATACTGTTAAGATGTTGGCCTGTGGTTGCCCAGAGGGCTTCAGGTGAAACCACATGCAGGAACTAGATGTTCTCAGGGGCCATAGAGACAGGGAGCACCCTGACCTTGTGTGTAATGAGCGTCCTGTGATAGATCGCTGTGCCAATGCGCTCACTCGCCTCTCTGTGGGGCTGTCCCATTTCCAGACGCAGATAGATTGTTCTTTGTTTTTCTTCACACCTCCACAGCGCAATTAATCTTCTCTGAGTCCATCTCCATGTCTGACTCCAGCATAGCGGACACCTCTCGAGCCGGTAGGTGATAAACTCACACGCCAGGGGCAAATGCACCATGGCCTGCTGAAATAAGAAAGAAGATGTTAAAATGCATAGCTCTGTTGGCTTTTTTTCACCTTGTAATCTGGACAAAGCCCAGGGTATTATTTATCTTTGCTCCACTGAGAGATTCATTTTGGTTTCAAAATATTTCAAAGCTAGAATTTCCCCATCAGTAATCTTGTATCGATTAAAAAAGGAATGCTGATCTGCTGTATTGCCAACTGCATGTTTTGCATTAACAATGGCAACATACTGTGGAACTTAAGGCATGATTTTGCCTTTTTTAAGCCAGTTTAAGCATTGAGCAGTAAAAGTAGTGATTCATAAGGCAAGCTTAAAATCAGGGTGCAATGGGAGGCTGAGCCTCCTTGAAAATTGATTTTCGGAAGTTTTACCTTTTCACTAAACATATTTTAGATATATTGAATCATCTTTATTGTGATTTTTCTGTATATCTAAATATGTTTAGTGAAAGGTAAAACTTCTGAAATCGCCGTGTAAACAATGCGTGACGTAGACGCGCGAGAGATCACTTCCGGCATAACGTCTGGCTGGAGACGGTCCGAAGCCGTCTCAACGGAGAGCCTTGGCACTTCCTATTAGCCCCATTGTGTATCATCTTGGTTGGAGTTCCATTAGAATTCCACTGGAGGTGATCACGGGCGAGACCAGAATGAATGGGAGTCTATGGGGCTAAAACGGCTAGATGTGTCTCTTTCACCTGCTTGTCGTTTAATCAACATAGATTTTATTGTTGATTCCGCAAGTTCAATATAGATTATAGGCCAAAAGTTGAACGAACAAGTACTTATGTCCTTTTGATTTCTTACAGGTTAGGCTGTTGTTGGCTGGAACTTGCAGCATTCTGCTATTGTGTGATGTCATCACATTTTTGAACGGATTTTTAGAACAGATAAGTGAACTTAAAAATGCAATTTTCAGCTGAGTGTGTTATCTTAGCCCTCCATTTTGAACGCAACTTTCAAATTACTTGACAAAAAATTACATCCTGATGGATTTCTGGGGTGAAACCCCATCCCACTCCTATTCATTCTGCACTTCGACGCAAGCGCCCCTGCATGGACAGAGACATGTTATGCAGCCAGTCCAGAACCCGGAAGTAACCAGCCAGTGCCAGATTCTCTTCAATTAGACATTCTCTGAGACAGTTCAGTTCAGTCCAGTTCGACATCTGATTTAGATCAGTTCGACGGCTGCTAACAAGAGGTAAAAAGGATATAAACACTGTTTGTTTTCTCACACAAACTGCTCATTTCTCATATCTTAGGCCATCAGTGTGTACTTACATTCACGAGTCATTAAATCATGTTTAATTTTGACTTCTCTGTGCATGCTCTTTTTGGGAGAACTTCATGTTTGTCAAGCAATGGTTGATGGGGAGCATTTTGTAACTCTTTTGTAAAACCTTTTTTTTTAACCTGACATTCTATAAAGCAGAAATCAGTAATACCAAATAGATAAACTGGCTAGCAATATGTTTTTGTCTCAAGAAAAGGTTGTGAAAGCAACACTAAAGAAATTTTTAGAACATATGCGTTGACCTTGGGGTCTGGATTTTAGCCCATACAATAAGGGTTCGGTTCACACTGCAGGCTGAAACGACCTAATTCCGATTTTTTTGCCTATATGCAACCTGTATCTGATTTTTTCATGACAGTCTGAACGACACAGATCCGATCTTTTCAAATGCGACCAAGGCCACTTGGGTATGTGGTCCAAATGCGATATGTATCCGATCTTTTGAAATGCGACTGCAATCTGAACGACCAGGTCACAAACACATCCATTTAGCTACTTCCGCAAACAACAAGTGAACGTCGTTGACCGTTGAGTACTCTTCTGCGCATGCGGGTCACTTCTGGGTCATTTCACGTTCACACAGGAGATCACAAAAGGTCGCATTTAATTGGAAATGTGAACGGCCTTGCAAAAAAATCCAATTTTTTAAAAAAATCGGAATTGAGCATTAAGCCCTGCAGTGTGAACGTAGCCTAAGTAGACCACGGATATTTTCATGGACATGACTCTTTAAGATAAAGCAGAACGTATGTACACTTAAGCTCAAGGATATGTTGTTTACTTGCTGACAAACTGCCTCAAACAAAATACTTAAATCGTTCAAAGACCATTGCCATGACCCTTGCAAAACTTTTAATACACAAACACAAAACCCTTCCTCTGAAGCACTTGTTGTTTAGCAGTTGGACTGGTGGTTTTCACTGGGACTTTTGTCTTTGTGTGCAGTGTACTGTATGTAAGATGATCCTTGAAAAGTTTGTATGAAGTGGTTACTTTATATTTATTTTGCTTTCTTGTTTCTGTTGCATGCTAAAAAATGAGAGTGACTCTTCAATATGTATAGGCTATACACTACAATTCAAATATTTAGGGTTGAGTTTTTTTAAGAGAAGTTTCTTATGCTCTCTAAGCATTTTATTTGCTCAAATGTAATAGTCAAAAACAGTAATAGTGTGCAATATTATTACAATTCAATATAACTGTTATATATATATAATATTAAAGCGTATTTGATTCCTTTGATGCAAAGCTGAAATATCAGGATCATTACTCGTCCTCAGTGTCACATGATCCTTCTAAATCATTCTAAAATTCTGATTAAAAAAAAAAATGTATTTTGTGATTAGAATGTTCAAAAGAACAGCAATCATTTAAAATATAATTTTTTGTAACATAAATAAACAAGTGTATGCTCTTGCAGAGAGCATCAGCAACAATGCTGTTTACTGGTTTAGCCCTTCTCTTTGATGTCATCATGAATAGATTATCTTTATTGTGTGACATACATCAAAAAAACATATCTTCTGACAGAATAAAATGATTTTGAGGCACATTGTTTACATTAATTACAAAGCATTTGGAGTTTAGGTGATCGGCTGAAGATCTGAGCATCCTTGAACAAAGAAAAAGGATGATATGCTAGCAGCCGAATTTGATATGAATGGGAATTCTAACATAGCTTTCTACAGATATTATAGACTACCTGGGTCACAGATGTGTGTTGGCCTGTCAGTGATGATCTGGTAGATCGATCCAAAGGCCACCAGCTGTCTTCAAGTGAAATCAAAATGTGTGCTGTGAATGGTTTAGTGTTATGGAAATATGCAGATTGGAAATATTTATTTATAAGATATGCGTTCACAGTTAATGTTTCTGAGAAGTGCTTCATTTCATTTCAGAGGTGGTTTTGGCATGTAATCTCACTCTTTCAGAAATATTATTGGGCCATATGTGATATCAACTAACAACACTTAATACTGCAAGTGCTAATGCAAGACCGTATTCCAGTTTAATAACTACATTGGATTAGAGATGACAGTGTTAGTGATCAGATGTGATGTGTAATCCCTTAGATGAGGGTTTTTCACTGCCTCAGTATAGTGGATCTGTGGCCGCACGGCACTGAAATCCCCAGAAGACATGCGAGTCAAATCTCCACAGCTTCCCTCTGTCTGTGTGCATAGAGAGAGGAAACGTCTGCTTTTCATATGAACTCAGCTCTGTAGCCTACAGCCTGCAGAGAATTTCATTTCTGACTGAGATGATTCAGATTAAATCCATTGAAGAGCAGATTTCCCATCATGGAGAGACGGTTAATGAGATAACAAAAAGCCAGACAAATTAATCACGATTCAGGATAATCTGCATTGTAGCTCTCCCAACCCTCACCAATTCACTACAGTTTTACTACAGTATGCAGTCATTTCATCAGTTTCAGATTAGGCCTAGTTATAAATCGGTTACATTTTTAATATCAAATGTCCAATGTCAAAATTATCATTTTTAAATCACATTTTTAATGTCCAATGTCAAAATGATCACAATTTGTGTTTTTTATTTTTCTTATTTTTTTTTCTTACAGTGAAAACGAATGGTGACTGGGACTGTCGTTCTGCCTGACATCTTTTGTGTTCAAATGAGGACAAGAACAACATGATTGGTGAGTAAATGGTGACAGAATTTTCCTTTCAAATCGATGTCTGGAAAGTTACAGCTTTGGTGTACGGTTCAAACCACAGAACCCAAATATTGATTTCAGCGCCCTCTGGAGGCCGCTAGATGGGCCTGTGTCACGTATTCAAAGTGATCTCTTCCTGTTTAATGCGCTTAACGACTGTGAGGAATGTGAATTGACACTTCTTTTGTCTGCCGAAACATGAGCGCGTTGCCTACCACACAATATCCCTTGACAGAAAACGTAACATATTAGAGTGGTAGTACTCATTTAATCTACAAAGTGGCAGAAATGCAGCCATTTGGTTTATACCCCCCCCCCCCTTTTTAAATATAAGAATCAAGAGTCCACTGTGATGTGTTTGTAACGTGATATGATTCCATTCTTTTAGACACGTCACGTGATTAGATAGAAATTGGGCTGAGTACGCCCTCTAGTGGATAACAATACAACTGACAGAGATTATTATGTTAACTGGGTTGTTTTATCTGGTCACCAAATACAACTTAATTTAAATTAAATTTGGCAACTTTGAATTGTATTATTTATTAGAATTTTTTTTTCATTTTATTATTTTGTATTATATTATTTATTTGAACTTTTTTCATTTTATTATTTTGTATTATATTATGTTTTATTCAATTTCAATTTTTAGTCTTACAATTTTGAATCTTTTAAATTTTTATTTTATTTCCTCTTATTCTATTGATGTTTTTTGAAGGACCTGGTTCAGAATGTGCCTTTCAAGATTTTATGTGGATGTTAGCACTGTGTAAACATTGTTAATCCAACTCACTCACGTTACATCTAGTCTTTGAAGGCAGGTTTGTCAATATTGAATGAACCGAGAGCTGCAGAGGAATTTGTTTTAGCTGTTTTCTCCTTGTACCCCACAGGAGCTGCAAGACAATAGTTTTTCACTCAAAAGAAAACCAAATTATTTTTCTCTAGTACTGCTACAAACATACATGTGTCATTTGCTAACAAAAATACTATGCATTCACAAACATATTAAACCTCTATAGAAACATAAGATATGAAGCTCATGTTGCTGAATCAGACCATTTAAAGCTGCTTGTGTAAACACTGATAATGGCTTCTGGGTCGACTAGACCTTCAGCAAACAGAGTGGAGATGTGTGTACTTGTGGTCAGTCATTATTTACCTCTGCTCAGCACATCTCTATGTGGGAGGTTAAGGGAATGGTCCTCCATTTTGAATGAGATGTTCTTACTGGAAGAAAAAAGATGCACGTTTACTCGCTTTCCACAAGGTTTTATATATTTATCTTTGCATTATACTGTATGTGGTATGATTTTGTTTATGTGCATATCTCTGTGCCACTCTGTGTGTTTACATTGAGTCTCAGCCAGTGAAAAGAAGATAGGACGTGCTTCACATGCTGTATGCGGCCGTGTGTGTGTCAGTGGGAGTGTGTGAATGTGTGACGTGAGTGTGTTTTTACTGGGTTATTTCCCTGGCTGGCTGATTTGATTTGATATTAGAGGGTTTGTGCTGTGTGAGCAGAGTGCTTGGGGAGGATAAGGTTTGTAATGAGAAAGTGGTATGGGTCGGCTCTGTAAAACTGCTCCTGATGGGTCTCTTCAGCACATTTAATGAGGCCTGTGCTCCCTGCGTTCCCTAGACGACACGACACCCTGCAAAACCTGGAGAGGAACCGATTCCTGCTGTGCCACAATCCTCCCTGCCTCACTCACTGACTGTCTCTCCGTGTGCATTACAGCCGTTCATCCGTATGTGCTGTGATGATGACTCTAGCTGTGGAGGGAGATGGGGTTTATGTTTTTATGGTCGACATACAAGGTGGTTTCATTTAGATTGGCTATATAGATATATGCTGGAGGAGGTTCTGCTTGACTGTGTTTTCTCAGCATATAAACAGAGGCAGTGAGGATTTTGGGCCTTTGGCTGAAGGCATATTATTTATTTATTTGCCACAGACCCCCAATGATCTCCTGAATGAAAGAAAATGTGTGTTTGTATACTACTGAATACTAATCAGGATACACTATGCAGCTTTTTATTCTACATTTATATTAATATAGTTCAAATATCATCAATCCTTCTTTTCAAAACTTTTATTTTTAATCTTACCCTGCATCAGGTAATAAGTGTTCATATTATTATATGTTTTTAGGGGGATTTTTTTATGCTTTAAACAACATGTATAGAACAATACAACAGACAATATAAAGGCATGGAAATAAAGGATAGAAAAGAAAAAATAATAAATAATAAAATTTACGCTCAAAAACATGCAAGACCTTTACATATACTCAAATATTTTGAAGAGAGAACATAAACGGACAGTTTTGAAAAAGCCTTTCTATTAGCGCTACTCTAAATACAAAGGTAACTTTCCAATTCTTTAGAAAATCTACACTTATGGATGTGAAACTTAACTAAAAGTTTAAAAATTTCCAAAAATTACATTTTCAAAAAGCAAAATAAAATTAGAGAGCACCTTTGATAGACACAGAGACGTCATACCACAACTTTTTAGCAACTACAGTGCCAAAAGACGTGGGATACAGTTTCCAATTGCAAAGAGCAAAAAGAGCAAGTAACATCAATATTCTTCTTAAATTTACTAAGAAAATGTTTAACAGGATTTTTTAGGGGAAATTGCGTATACAAACCCATTACACATACGTCACTCACTTCTCGTCATATCCGTAAGTAGAGAAAAGTTGCTCCAGCTTCTTTTTGTGCATGTATGTCGCGCACATAATACACAACGAGTATGAATGGTTGACATTTTGAATGGGCAAATGGGCTCTATGCATGGCGGTATTTCCGGTGAAGGTTTAAGGATGCTCGATAACTTCCGCTGATTGTAGAGTCCAATGCAATACCGAGAATTTATATTGAATTTTATACTCCATGGTTATACTAAAGAAACGTTAGACACAAAAACAGATAAAACAGACACCCCTCGTTGTGTTAATGCTTCTTTTTAAAATTATATTAAATAAACATAACTCTATATATAATTACATCTAAACGCATGTATGTTTCATTTCAAAGATGGGAGGACAGTACATTTTGAAGACTCTGCCATAATCCCGTTTCCTCCGCTTTAATCTACACAACCGGAAATGGACGAGCATCCTTGCGTCAAATGCGGAACTTATGCGTGCATACAGCCCATTAAGTCTCCATGAAGCACTCCTGAGACTTACCACTGATTGTTCCAGTGTGGTGAATTTGAAGCATCAAGAGTGCCAAAAACAGCGCTATCTTGTGGCAGGTAAATTTACAAACCCGAGTTCATCTATTTTATCAGCGTCACCCAGATAGCAGGCCAACGTCGTTTCCACATTGATTCAATGTCAGTTTGCTATCTAGGCATCTATTAAGCACAACTAAAAGCCTGACAAGTGTTCAGTTTTCTGATAATATAATTCACACATATAAGTGTGTCAATAAATTAAATGTAACAATTAAATTAATACTAATTATAAATTGACTCAAAATTCCAAAAAACCTGTAGAGTTGTCTGGGTTCCAACCATAGACTGTAAAAAAAAAAAGTTTAAAACCTTTTTACAATCTATGGTTCAAACATTCCGAACGCAAAGTGAAGCATTTACGTGACTGAGGCGATCGTTTTTTATTGATCACGTGTTTCTCTGAAAACAATCACGCCCTACGACACGGTGAGAAATTGCACTGCGAACTCGATATGCCCTTTTTTCCTAAGATTTGTTTTACATCTCGTAAGAGATTAACAGAAACTCTTACGAGATGTTAATTGTGTGTAGGAAGGATCTACAATTTGAAACATTGAAAGTCGTAATTCGATATGCGCTTTGAAGGCTTCAGTCAAATGTAGGCTAAAATCTCTAGCTAACATCTCATGCAAAATTTCGAACCTTCGGGAATCACTCGTTAAAAACGCTGAGCGAAGGAGAGTGTACTGGCAAGAAGAGAAGGAGACATTCACAGCTCAAAATAAAACGAGAATCAACATCGGCTGAGATAGTGAAAACTGAGGGATTTGAAAATGTTTTAAAGGCAATGCAGAAATAGCGTATTAAGAGATGAGTACCATATTGTATTCAACAGAAAAATTGCTATAACGTTACAAGGGCTTAGCTCTCTAACAGAGTTCATTGTAAAGTACTGTATGTCATTTTCATTATGGGTCATTTGTGGGTGTTGGAATTTTCCACCAAAAAAGAACTGGTTCGGAACTGGTGCTGGTTCAAAGTTGGTTCGGAGTTGAGTTCAACTTGCGCTTCAGAACCTGTTTGTTTTTCCACTGACTAGAGCGCCCAGGGAACGACGTCGTTACGTCACTGTTTACGTCGCCATACATGTTAGCTAGAAACGCTTGCAAGTACAACGTTACTTTGGGATTATCTCTGACTCGTGTATCAATAAGGCTTTAAAAACAATCGAAATGTGCAAGTCTTTTAATATTTTCGTTTGATATGTAATCTTTTCTGATAAGTTATGTACCCCTGTCTTGTGTCTATAATGTCTTCAATAAAAAAACGTAAGCATGATGTGGTAAAAGAACGGTTTTAGTCCAGCAAAAGTTGGTGCCACTTTGGAACCAGTTCTCCTGGCCAGAATCGGTTCTTTGGGTGTTGAAACACAAAGAACTGGTTCGCTGCACAGGCACCGGCTTCCAAACCGGCTCTCAAAATGCTTTGGTGGAAAAGGGGCTGCAGACACACAGAGCCGAAGCACAACCAAAACAATGTTCTTCCACAAAATGCATGCAGTTTTGTTTTTTGACTGCTAGAGGGCTAAAAGTAGTGTGTATCTCTTTAACTATTATTGCTTTTACTGTTGTTGTTAATTATATCAATGATAATAATTTTAACTTTTATAATAATAATATATTTTTTAATTGAATAGTGATGCTGTACTAAAGCTAAAACTATTTAAGATATGGTCCGGAAGATATTTATTTTATAATGAGTTTTTCCCGTACTATTTCTATATTTGTAAATATTTTAAAATAACCATATTTGATTTTTATTTCTTACTGTTAAAATGTCTCTAATTAGAAAATTATTAACATTTTAATTTCATGATTTGCGACGGGAAATAATAAAAAAGTAGGCTAGATTAACTATCAAATATAGTAAATTACGCTGAAAACCATCACAGTTTGTTATTGTTATTTTTCACCGACCATGCCCAACAAATGAATTACACAATGTTGTAATATATTTGATATTTGAGTAGTATTTCATACATGACTACCTATCTCAGCTGATTTACAGATAAACTAGCTAAATAATCTTTTGTTATGAGCTAGATCCTCTTTTGGCCAGGTTTTTTTGTGGTTTGTGGATTTGTAGGCCGTAGTTAAAAAAAAAAAAACTTTTGAAGTGGAAGATTAAATTTCAAAATTTAGTTTCTAATTGCCTTTGATCACATGATTATAAATAGTGTTTTGTGTTTTGGATTTAATCTGTAAGCCTATACAGTACTGTTTATATTATGAAAAAGAAAGTTAATCTTTTCATAGAAACTTCCCTTTTGGAAGTCATTATTGCTGGTTTAGCATGTTCTGTAAGTAAGGAGCTGGTTTTGTTTGTCTGTTACGCCCCAGTACAACCACCAGAAGGCATCATATCCAAAGAGTAGCAGAGGAAATATCTGTCAGAGGTGTTCACCTCACCTCACCTCGGAGACAACTTCTGTTGACCACAAATGTGCTGCTGTCCTCATCTGCACTCTGACCTGCACTCTACTTCCTCTCACTTTTCTTACCAAGAGTCTAGTGCATTTGGAGTACAATGTTGTCCCAATACTTATTACTTATTATTATAATGTATAGGCCTGGTTTAACAGACAGGGTTTAGATTAAACCAGGATTAGGCCTTAGTTTAATTAGGAAATCTAAGTAGCTTTAATAAATGTGCCTTAATATAAAAAATTACTGGTGTGCATCTTGAGACAAAACAATGGCATATTGAAATTTTTTAAGATATCTCAGTTGCTTTCAGGTAAAACAGCTTAAACATGCATTTAATCCATGAAACTGGGAGACAATGCACTTTTTTCTTTAAATGTGACCATTCAGGACACAGTTCTTTTTATTCCCAGTTTAATAAAAATATATTTCTTAGTTATACAAACGTGATTTTTTAATGTTACATACTTTTTTTGTTCCATCAGTCAAAATTGGCCTTTCTGAGCTATAAAATGACTTTTATCACTAGGTGGTGCTAAAGATGCATGCATTGTCTCCCAGTCGACGAAGAGCTTCATCAATGTGACATCATTATGAATGACACACATCAATGTCTAAATGAAACTGGCTATCTTTTCTCTGATTACAACACTTAGTGTTCATTTAACTCATTACAGCTGATAATTTGCCTGACATCAGTACAGTCATGACGGTCTTTGACATTAATTGTTACGTTCATGCAGAAAATGGTTGTAGTAGTGCTGAGGTGAGGACCTTGTGAAGTGAGTTTCTTGGACTGTACAATATCCAAGTGCATATACTAACTTTACTATATCTACCAGATGACAAGCTGTTACCAGTTTGGTTCTGAAAATTCAATCCATAGTGTTTCTCAAATTAAGGGCCTGTGAAAAATTCCTGAACTTTGTAATGGTAAAATGTTACACTATTAAATATTGACTGTAAGTCGTTAGTACTACTTTAAGTATCGTATTACTATTGTTAAAAATGCTACTGTTCTTTTTTTATTTTTATTTTTTATTTTATTTTATTTTTTAAGTGCGGGAGACGTTTTCATGGTCAGGATTTTTGTAGTTTTTTATTGTAAAATCCAAAATATCTATCCATCCATCTTTCAAATCATGAGCTCAGCTGTTAATTGATTAAGCTGTAATGAACAAATATTATTTATTTAGGACCACCTGCTCCTGCATTCAGAATTTATTTAACCCCTTGTTTGCCTTGATTTCCAATGTAATTTTTGTATTTTGGGTGATATGAAAGGCAGAAGTTGTTTTATTTATATAACGCCTTTCCGTAGTTCAAGGTCACTTTACATTGTACATGTTACAAGGAGTCTTTGACTCAAAAATTGAGAAATGCTTTAATGCAACTCAATCACCCAAACATCATATCATTAGTAGTTATTAAATGTGTTCTTCTGATGAGCATCAATGAATATTTGGACTTGATGAACCTGGTCAGCTCTGCAGATGATCTGATTTCCTGAAGTTTAGTGTTGATGGCCTAATGAAGATGAGTAAAAAACACAGGAAGGGAGGACGGAGGTCGGAAAATAAATGAGTGTTTTAGTTGGTGTGTGTGTGGGAAGGCTGGATAAATGAGGGCTGGAACACAGGTGTGGGGGTGTGATTAGGCTCTCAGGGCAAATTCTCTCTCCGAACAGGCTCATGTTGTTCTTATTTTTGCTTGTGGAAGTTGTGAGGGCACCCTCTGGATTGCCTCACTGCTGGAGCATGCCGGACCCTGTTATCCGGCTATCCATCTGTGCTATTGATTTTTCCTTTTTTCATCTTTCCCTCCCTGGGCTGGTGTTTGAGCGTCGAGATAGGGAGCTGGAGGAGGCGGGGGGAGATCTGAGCATGTTTGCAGGGGATCAGGGGGGCTGAGGCTGGCAAGGTCTGCCTAGCCTGGACCAATCTCTCCAAGCAAATTTGTGTGTGTGCGCGTACAGGCCAATGTATGTATCTATTCTCTCTCTCTCTCTCTGTTTCTTACTCCCTCTCCCTCAAGGGATCGCTTCCCCCCCCTCGCCTTTCAGAGGCGCCCACACCGCACACGCTCCTGGCGGCGCTTCCCTCCTCCCCCTCGCCCCTCGCTCTCTCCCGCCCGCCTGCCTGACGTCTCTTCTCCCAGGGGCATCAGCAGGCTGCCGGCTCGCCCCGTGATTTGCAGAGATTTGTCTAAGTGAGAAGCAATTAGTGTGGAAGGCCATTAATGTATGTGCACTCTGGCCGACCTCCGGCTGGCTTGAGGAGACCGAGGTGGTGTGACCGCAGGGCTCCACGATCCTCTCCCCTTCATTTCGTTGGCAGGAACATACCGAGACACTGGCGTTCCTCACTGCCACCTGACCCATTTGATTTCTATTAAGGAGATAAATGCAGCATATCGTGCTCTAAACTGTCATGTTCTTTATGTGTTTGCTTGGGTCTTTCTGTTTAAGCGTTGACTAATTGCTTTGTGCAGTTTTTAATGTGTGTGTTTCAGGTTTAGGCTACCTGGCACAGTAGTTGAAGGGTTTCCTGCAAGCCCCCACACACTTTCCATTGCAGATGATTATCAGCAGTTTGCAAAAGCATGGAAAAGCAGTAGGTGTGGACTGTGTTTGGGCCGTGGGAGGGTTCCCTCTGAGATTTGCCGTGGTGGGTTTGGGCCAGGGGCATTTTCTCAGAGGAGGCGGTGCTTGTTTCAGTACAGTAGAATGAGGAATCATCGACAGTGCAAAAATAAAACAAAACAAAACAAATACTACAAAATATGAGATCAAATATTTTTTCATGGAATAACATGCCCTCAAATAGCAAAACCAGGATATAAAGCTTCAAAGGGAGTCTTTTTCTCACATTGAGCTCATTGTTTTCTAAGGTGTGGCATGAATGTGAAGGTGGTCAATTAAATACAGATGAAAAGTCACGGTGCCTTTACATCTCTCTGATTGGCTTATTAAACTTGTTTCTTTTAGCCAAAAACCAAAACCGAATGCAATTCAATTTAGGTATATTGACCAATCAAACTCTGTATGCTGTTTAGGGTGTTGTGTTCACAATCACAACACCCTGAACCAGTCAAGATGGTTTACAAAATTTGACAAATTTAGCTACTTAAGTATAATTTTTGGTCACTGTGATGTACGTCCACTTTGTTGACATGTTTGTGTTTTAGCTTATGTTGTGTGCACAAAAGTCAATGCTTACATGGTCAAAATGATGCATAATCAGAGAAGCGTTAACTATTTTCAGGCTCCAAAGCGGTTCCGACCAAGTAAACTGCTTTTTTGTTGGTTTGTTTTTGCCTGTTAAAGACAAATTTTCGATATTTGTATTATATCATTAATGGTAACCAAAACTGTTTGGCTTACAGTACCAACATTAGCGGTGTCACGATTTTCCAAATCCTTGGTTCGATTACATATTCGATTCTAAGGTCACGGTCCAATGCGATTCTCGCTTTTTATCAATTGGCCAATCAGGACGCGCTCTGTCTAACATGCGCTTCATGAGGCACACACGCAAAGTCTCTCGCCTCTCCCTCTCTGCCATGCGCGCAAAATGGTTTGGGTTCAGTTTTTTCTGTCTCGGCATGCACTCTCGCGCTTGCTCGCTCACTCTAGATTACGAGAGATTTCAACTAATTTACGTGCATCAGAGAGCAGCTATCAATATGCGGGAGACTCCTGGAACTTCGCTGAGACTTGGGATGTCTGCAAACTGTGGCTTTATTGAAGCGTGAACGTTGTCAACATTACTCACTGGAAATACAAAAAAACTTCCACACCTGCGACTTCAATGAAATAGGAGGGGTTTCAAGTTCTGTTGATGGGTCTCCTGCATCTGCAGTTACCATGCTATCTTTTGAATGGCTGTAGCAAAGTAAGAAGGGATTGACCATGGATCCGCAGCACTTCAACACACATGTTTTTTCCGCTTGGCAAGCTGAATCGGATCGTGACCACATTGGCGATTCCATGTTTTAATTCGAAGTTCGAGATTGTGAATTAATTTTGATCGATTTAAATTTTGACTACCCTTAACCAACATTCTTTAAAATATCTTTTGTGTTCCGAAAAATTCATACGGGTTTGTAATGACGAGCGTAATTCTTTTGATGAATTATCCCTTCCAAACATGAAATGAAACAGGTTTTTAGTGACATCACGTGGTTAAATTAAAGAAAAATCTATGATTATTGTATTATTATATTTGAAGCAATACACAAACTTAATGAGAGGTTTTGAATGATAGTAGTTAGGCTACAATAGGCTAAAAAATGCAGAGCTTTTCCTCTTCAATTCAGAAGTCCAGGTAGTCTGGTCTTGGTCACTTACCTTAGCCGAATTAGAGGCCTGAATAAATATACAGAAATAACACATTCTATTATATCAGGTGAATTGAAGGCAGGCACTGTATCTGTGAGGAGCCAGCAGCTTCTGGGTGGCTGGGCTGACGTGTTGGTTAATTAAAGATAGGGTAATTAGAGACAGTCCTTATAGCAGCTTTTAGGAGCTTGATAAGAGGCTAATCCTCTGAAGTAAGGCTGAGATCGAACTGGTCCCTCCCTGGTGTGGCTGTTCTCCATACGCTCAGCTGGAAGTACATTCTCTCCTCCAAAAGAGTAGGATTTAGAGAAATGGCACAGAGGCGGTCTTTACCAGCCTGAGATAATATGAGGGGGGCCGGATCCTTTAAGGTTCACTCTGTATTTTTTTGTCTGTGTTAACAAGAAGTTTTACACATAATAATTATTACTTCTTAAAAATATGTTCAAAATCGAGCCCGCTCTCATCCTTTAGCGGCACATAAAGCGCTTTATGACAAACGGCGCTATACTATGCACATGGTACCCTTTATCGTTTATATAACACGCGAACTCAAGGCGTCATAAATCCTTTAGCGTAATATGAGAGACTACCCTACCCTACCACACCTAAACCTAACCATCACAGCGCGTGTTATATAAACGATAAAGGGTACTATGCGCGTAGTATAATGCCGTTTTGTCATATAACGTTCTATATGACTCTAAAGGATGAGAACGCGTTGTCAAAATCATGTACACTCACATGAGATTAACCCTTAATCACTGTTAGAAAAGGACAACACTTAAGGTGTTTGGGGTCATTTTGACTTGCATAAAGTGATTGCATAAGGAAATATACATTTTTTATATGGAAAACTATATATCATTTTTTAAATTCACTTTCTCAACTAATCATTTAAAGGGCAACTCCACCCATTTGCATTAAGCTTTCCATTGTTAGAAACCCAGTTATACTATTGAATGGTCATGCAACACTTTATCATTTTCCCTGAGACGAGAGAAATCTGCTATTTACCTTTTCACTTCCTCCAACAATGACGCAAAAATCGTCATTTTACGTCATTGTTGGCGGAAGTGTAAGAGAGGCGATTTCAGTAAAAAACTACAAGCCCGAGTCCCCACCCTTTCAAACCCGCCAATAGGGGGTTGGACCTATTGCGCTAACAGACCTATCACAGATCAGTGCCAATGCGTTTGATTTCACTGGCAGAAACGTTTTGAAAATGTGGACGAAACTACTGAATACGCTGACGGATGCGTTCATGGAGGATTGGGATTAACATTACACATCTTTTTTGGACGCTGAAGCTAGCAGGCTCTTGTTCTGTGGAGAAGCTGAGTAACGTTGAGGGGTTACCGTCCCCTTTTTCCTGGACATGTCCGGCCGTCAATGTCTGGGATTCAGCTTTTAATTTCTGAAGTCGCCATTCATTGTTTACATGTAAGCTTACAGCTTTTGTTTCAATCTAACTCAATTCCTTATGATTGGTGAATCTGACTGTTGTGTTCACATGAACGCCAAACAAGTGATCGGTTGATGGGTTTTAACATTGCTAAGAAAATTCCTGCTCCTCCGTGAAATATACGAAGACTGGTAACTTACGTCTTAGGTGCCGCTCATCGGTAAGTCACGCCACCGGCCTCGCGCCGTTATCCAGACAGCCGGCACTCATCCCGGTCGAACACAGTAAACCTGGCTCGCCTCGCGCCGTTCACATACAGCTCGCACCGTTCCGCTTGCCACAGTAAACATGATGAATGAAGACTGTAGAACGCAAAAGCCAAATCGCGGAACATTTTGGGCGATCTCCGAAACACATTTTCCGGACAGTACTCATCACGGAAGAATCACTGAGTAGACTGTTGTTTACATACTGCGAGGTTAGCGGTAGGCGTGGCCTCCTAGGGCAGCGAAGCAAAATGAATTCTGGGAGTTGATGTTTTTCATTCACATAAGCCAAAAATACATTTTCTGTCTTTCTCTCAGTCTAGAAAGCTCCAAATTAAAAAATAATTTCACATTTCTTCACATAAATGACCCATTTTAAATACACATTCATCTTTCCAGAGGTGGAATTGCCCTTTAAGCTGTTTTTTTGGATTTTTTAAAGTTTTCTTTAAAAGTTTTCTTTATTTACTGCACAATTACATAACTAGGCCATAAATTGGCACATGAAAAATGATTTTTTTTAAAGAAAAAAACACTTAAATTATGATGATAATTAAATCTAAACAGTTGGACATTGCTCTATGTGTTAGGGATAGAATACTACCATCTGGTGGTTAGTCGAAAAACAGTTTTTCTTATAGTTAAGGAATTAAAGTGCAATGACCACATCTATCCAATAGGGGCCCATAGAGACTCATTCATTTTCACTTCATTTTTCTTGATGCTTCAAATTCTTCTCACAACTTGATGTATATGATATATATATTTTGTGAATTGCACAAAATATTTTTGTTAAAATTAGAGTTTGTTGTTGTCTAGTATATTTTAAATTATTTGTGTATGCAAATTATTATACATACATTTGCATAAATATTACAAATCAGCACTATGATATGACTGTATTCACACACTCATTCACACAATTATTTATCACCAGTTATTAATTTTTTTAGAACAAGACATTTTAGAACAAAATAAATTGAATAAACCAAGTAAATAAACCAATATAATACACAACAGCAGCACTAAACTGTAATGAACAGGATGCATACATGTGTGTGTTTGCTGTGTGTGTGTAGATAGAAAGCTCATTCCACTTTGTGTTTATGCTCTAGGACCAGACCTTGATTTAAATGTATTGTTTTTTTAGATTTATGCCAGTTTTGTTTGTTTTATTTGCCAATTTCTGTAAAAATGTTCTCTGTTGCAGTCATGGCATGTGTGTGTTTGTGTGTGTATGTGTGTGTGTGTGTGTATGAGATAGAAAGATTGTTCTACTTTCTATTTATGCTCTAGGACCAGGCCTTGGTTTATATGTGGAACATTTCATATTTATAATGGATTTACTTTTATTTTTTTGACAATCAAAATGAAAAAAAAGCATTTTTTTTCCCATTCATTTTCAATGTGGGGTCATTTTCACCCCAAACAGCTTAAATGGTAAAAAAAATTACACACCTTTAGAACAACCAAATCAAGCCCAGTTTTTTGTGCATGTTTAGATAGATTATGTAGGAAAAGTCACAGAGTTTCATGTCCCTGAGATGAAGGGAACATGTTTTAAAAATCAAGGAAAAGTCCATTGGGTCATATTTACCCCAAACAGTGATTAAGGGTTAAGACTTCAAATCAATCAATATTTGACTGGAGGTAATATATGATTTCTGATGCTCATGTCATTCCAAACCTATTTGACTGGCTTTTTTCTGTTTATATATTGAAAGTTAATGGGATTCTGTGTTGTTGACATGTGTTGTATGCAAGACACATTCTTTAAAATATATTAGTGTTCTTCACATGAAAAAGTCATACAGGTCTTGAATGACATGAGGATGAATGAGGATGATGATTTTCTGAGTGATCTAAAAGAAACATGATCTTTAATTGTAACAGTTCCATGACCTATGGCACCCTTATCTTCTTCAGAATAAAGCCTTAACCAGAATATGGACCTTATTTGAAAAATGATTTTCATTTAAACATAGACAGTGAGTTTTCAGTTAATGCCATAACAAGAGGCGTTTTGTACCTCTAACACATGGGAGTCTGTGCCCATATGTTTGACTTGGGTCTATCTATAATTTAGTGGCGGCAGATGTCAATGTTAATCATTCATACGTTTATGTTGTGTGCCAGTCTTTGTCACCATTTGTTGTTTTTCTGTCACCTACCTGCGGGGCGCTCCTCTATCAATGACCCCAACTTTGACTGCACATAAAATGCAATTTGATTGGGACACCCAGTAGGTTACTACAAAATAATGACTGTTAACATGAATTTTATTGTAATTTTACATCCTAATTGTATCCTTAAAATTAAATTACAACTTTTCTCGCCCCAAATCAAACTTATTTTCCAAAAAAAGGCTAGCTTTGTTTGTAAAATCTGGGGTGAGGCTTCAATTTGAACTCAAAACGCATAACCTGTCTTTATTTCTCCTTTTTTTTACCAATTTGTTTAAACCACTAGTGGAAATACAACTTCCTGGGTGAGCATAGGCCAAAGCAACACAGTGTGGTTCCAGACCACATTATACGTTGTAATTGCCCTAGAGGTGTGTATTGCAGGTGGTTCTGCACCTCGCTGGGGTTTTAAACGTTGCTGTACCTGAAGTTGCTGGGAATGGTGGGGATGAGACATTCCTCAGCATGGGATAATGCCTGCGCTTCTCACCACCAGTCTGCCCCGGCACCAGCTATAAAGAACCAGCCGCAACATGACACCTCCGCTGCGAGAGGGATTTAATATAGTTTGCCACACACATGCATACACAGGAGAAACCAGAGATATAAGTGTATGCTGCCAGCATCTCACACTAAGCATCTGTGGGTGCCGTGCCTGGACATGTTCACTCTTACATGTATCATTTAAGACAAAAAAATCATCGCTACAGCATGCACAGTACTAAATACACTACCGTTTCATAGTTTAGGGTCTGTGTGATATAAAATAACGACATATTTTTTTGAAAGAAGACTTTTAAAAGAAGACTAAGGCTGCATCTATCAATAAATAGAGTACCCATTATAAAAGGTTCAACCAATGGATTCACTTTGGGGTCTAAGGGGAATAAAATATTGTATAACAAATGACCTTTTGAAGTAAGTCAGTTCACTTTGTGAACATCTGATCAATGTACCTTTGCAGTTTCTAGTAATGCAAGTGTATCTGTTGAAGTGGGAAAGGCTGGATCTGGTGTGATTTAATTCATTTAATATAAATTATTATTAATAATTCAATTACAATAACATATCTTACTGTGACAAATCTGAAAGCAATGCTATCTGATTCATTGTTTTGCACTTATGCAAGTATTTCTTGAATTAGTTTTTCTATGAGTGGACTATGTCCTCTCTACACTGTATCTGATTCTACATAATGTCTTATCAGACCATGAAGTGGCTAAATAAACATTAAAAGCATTTTAATAGATATGTATTAAGCATTAAGCCGTGTCTCTCATACTGTGCTGAAGGTCATGTGCGTATAGAGCAGGACCTGCAGTGCTGTCCCAGCTAGTGAGGAGGTTAACTGATCCGCTGAGGGGAGGAGAGCTGCCCTGCCACACCGCACGATATTGACAGGTTAGAACCCGAGGGCTCCTGCAGGATATGAACATCGCTGGAGGGGGGTTACTACCTTGCGCCATTCCTGCATGTATGCGTGCACGTGTATTTGTATGAGGAAGTAGAGATAGAGAAGCAGCACCAATGAAAGTAAAGCTTATGCTGTTAGCTTGATGGTTGACGCGTCATATTTGGGTTAGTAGATGTTAATGTGTTGGAGCTGAATGCGTGGCGGAGAGTTGTGGTACTACAGCCGGAGATCAGACAGAGTGCTGTAAGGCCGCAGGTTGGGTGAGGATTGGTGCTACAGAGCTGCTTGCAGCGTTCTGCTTGTTGATGTTCAGATGGGGTTGACCTTTCTCTGACTCACTCCACCAATCAATAACCCCAGCTTAAATTTTTATGGTTCCCTGTTTGGCTGTTTTCTGCCTTCTTTCTGGAGAAGGAGGTATGCAAAAGTGCAAGAAGGCTTGATTTATTTTTTGTCATTGGAACTGATAATGCCAAAAACATGAACAAAAAAACTATTTGTTGAAGCTTGTACATCTGTTGTAACTTGTGCTACAACAAAAAAACGTTTTTGAAACAGTCTCTTGGTGCACTGGCACACAAAAGGTATGTGAAACATTTTAATAAACATTTTAATATATATATCCTAAATCTCTCTCTCTCCATATATGAACAAAATTATAGACGCAACACTTGTTTTTGCCTCCATTTTTCATAAGCTGAACTAAAAGATCTAACGCCGGTTTCACACTGCACGCGTTAGAATCATTTTAAATTGGTTTCTTGAACATGACAATGAGATCTATGATTAAATCTATGTACATCTGTCTATCTATCTATAGATAGATGGATGTATGTATACAGTGTGGGGCCAAAAGTATTTAGTCAGCCACTGATTGTGCAAGTTCTCCTACTTAGAATAATGAGAGAGAGGTCTGTAATTTTCATCATAGGTACACTTCAACTATGAGAGACAAAATGAGAAAAAAAATCCAGGAAATCACGTTGTAAGATTTTTAAAGAATTTATTTGTAAATTATAGTGGAAAAAAGTATTTGGTCACCCACAAACCAGCAAGATTTCTGGCTCTCGCAGACCTGTAACTTCTTCTTTAAGGCTATGTTTACACAGAAACAATTCTGAAGAGAAAACGCAAAAGTGGCGTTGTGCGATCACTTTTTATTCTGTGTTAGACGAGCGTTTTGGGTGGGATATCCGCGTGCAAATGGTGACGCAAAAGTGTGTGAAATTCAATGTATTATACACTCCTAGCCGCCTGGAGTCCACGTCCACCAAGTCACCAAGTCCACGCGCCTGCGTACAACCTTAACTGTCAAGCAGACTTTTGCGTTTTTACCATTTACTCGGGAACGCAGCGGTTGAGCGCTTTTAAGATTTCCACTCTGGAGGGTGGTTTCACTTTTTGCGTTTTTAAGCCTCAAAAACGTCATGTAAACGAAAGGCACATCCGATAAAATATTTGAATGTTGTCACCCGCGAGCGTTCTAGTGTAAACAGGGCCTAAGAAGCTCTTCTGTCCTCCACTCGTTACCTGTATTATTGGCACCTGTTTGAACCCGTTATTTGTATAAAAGACACCTGTCCACAGCCTCAAACAGTCACATTCCAAACTCCACCATGTCCAAGACCAAAGAGCTGTCGAAGGATACCAGGAAGAAAATTGTAGACCTGCACCAGGCTGGGAAGAGTGAATCTACAATAGACAAGCAGCTTGGTGTGAAAAAAAATCAACTGTGGGAGCCATTGTAAGAAAATGGAAGACATACAAGACCACTGATAATCTCCCTCGATCTGGGGCTCCATGCAAGATCTCATCCCGTGGGGTCAAAATGATTCATGAGAATGGTGAGCAAAAATCCCAGAACTACACTGAGAGACCTGATGAATGAACTGCAGAGAGCTGGGACCAAAGTAACAAAGCATATCGTAAGTAACACACTACACCGAGAGGGACTCAAATCCTGCAGTGCCAGGCGTGTCCCCCTGCTTAAGCCAGTACAGGTCCAGGCGCATCTGAAGTTTGCCAGAGATCATTTGGATGATCCAGAAGAGGATTGGAGAATATCATGTGGTCCGATAAAACCAAAATAGAAGTTTTTGGTAAAACTCAACTCATCGTGTTTGGACGAAGAAGAATGCAGAGTTGAATCCCAAGAACACCATACCTACTTTGAAGCATGGGAGGAAACATCATGCTTTGGGGCTGTTTTTCTGCAAAGCGGACAGGAAAACGGATCCGTGTTGAGGGAAGAATGAACGGGCCAAGTATCGTGAGATTTTAAACCAAAACCTCCTTCCATCAGTGAGAGCCTTGAAGATGAAACGTGTCAGGATCTTCCAGCATGACAATGGTCCCAAACACACCGCCCGGGCAACGAATGAGTGGCTCCGTAAAAGCATTTCAAGTTCCTGGAGTGGTCTAGCCAGTCTCCAGACCTCAACACCATAGAAAATTTGTGCCCAGCGACAGCCGCGAAACATCAATGCTCTAGAGGATATCTGCATGGAGGAATAGGCCAAAATACCATCTACAGTGTGTGCAAACCTGGTGAAGACTTACAGGAAACGTTTGACCTCTGTCATTGCCAACAAAGGTTATGTTACAAAGTAACAGTTGAACTTTTGTTATTGACCAAATACTTATTTTCCACCATAATTTACAAATAGATTCTTTAAAAATCCTACGATATGATTTTTGTCTCTCATAGTTAAAGTGTACCTATGATGAAAATTACAGACCTCTCTCATCATCCTAAGTAGGACAACTTGCACAAACAGTGGCTGACTAAATACTTTTTGGCCCCACTGTAGATTGTAAATCTACATATACATTTTCTTCCCTACTCTGACATATCTGAGTGAAACAGCTTCCCCAACAAGAAGAAATGTAGGGCAGGGCTTGATATTTTTCCATCGGAATTGATTGGATTGTTATGGTTTGCGATTGCTCACGCCAGTAAACACGTCATCAATGAAGAGATGTTGCAGCAAGAGGGAAGGGGACGTTATTTTGATTAAACATGGGGAAGATGAATTTAAAAGAATATGCTTGGATAAATCATTTATAATAAGTACTGCAATATTCTATAAAAAAATAAATAATGGTCCAGTTTGATTTCATGGTGACTTTAAAATAGAAACGTTATTTGAAATTGATATAATAATGCAATATTACTGTTTTTTACTGTAGTTTTGATAAATAAATGCAATCTTTACTCAGCCATGCTAAAATTTAAAAATTGTGTTTAGAAAAGTTTCTTTTGCTTTACACAACAACATCTTCTGAGGGAGTTATATAAGAGTTTGAATTGCTACTCGATTTGGGTTAGGGTCACTCTATGAATTACGCTGGTTGAGATCAATCTGAAATATATGTGTGCAAATATTCTCTAGTGTAAGCAGCATAGGAGAATCTATACCAGTTGATTTAAAATTATTTGACGATAATACCATTTTTCTTATAAAATTGGTAAGTAGACATAAGTGTTTATTGCAGTTTCTGGTTGCCAAGATGATGACAACATCACATGGGCCACAGAAAAAACAAGAGGGTCGTATGCGGCCCACGGAGTGCTTTTTGAGCGGTCTATGGCAAATAAAATAACAAATATTGATTGTGGAAATCATGTGGATCTGTGGGAGGAGTGGTCTGTGTGGCCATTGAGTCATTTCTGTTTGCATTCTTTGTTTTGTCCTTTACGATGTAGGTGTGGGTTGCAACCTGATTTTCCATGTACTGATGAAGATCTCTGTGTGTATGATAAAACAACTCCTCGCTTCAGCAGCAGGCCTCAGTGAGCAGTGGGGCAGAAAACTGTCTCCTGAGCGATCAAAGCCGAGTGCAGCACATACATGGGGCGTTTAACGTCGCCACCGACGCAGGCAAGCCCTTCTGTGGTCGGGTCGTGTTCTATATCTACACTCCTGACATTTTCACTTTTACGCTCATCGCTCCTCCTCATTCTCACTTTCGTTACCCACAAGCCCCAGTCATGGTGCATGCATGTATGTGTGTGTATGCATGTTTTTTTGTGTCTGTAAATGCACCCACTGACAGTAGGGTTTCCCTCCAGAGTGTGTGTAGGTGCAGCGCACATTTTGCATTCCACGCCCCACGTTCTCGAGGGTCACACTTTTCCATTGCTTATCGCTCGGGTACCTCTTTGCACAGAACCGTGATTGCTCAATGATGACAACTGTAGCTGCAACATTCAGTGCAAATGCGAATGCGTTCAGATAAGATGAGGGATATGAAAAGTGACTTCACATTCACTACTATTTAAACACATAATAAAAGTCCTTTTACTTCAATATAAAACATGTGAAATGCTCATAGTATGTAAAATGGAATGCCATAATTTAAATATAAGGAGATTCACTAATACATGTATATATTAAAATGCAGCTAAATTAAAAAATGTATATGTATACATTGTATTTTGTAATTGTATAGAAAAATAAATAAACATGCAATAATAAAATATGTAAAAATAAAATACATGTTTTTAATGTATTTAATACATTTAATGAGACTTAATAAGATGACTCTTCACAGGTGGTTCAGGACTTCCTCACACATGTAGATGATATTGGAGTAACCGTGCGTGTCTGTTTTTCTCCTCAATCTTCAGTGTGGCGTTTGACTTGTGAACCGTGGCCCAGGCGGGCAGGAAACGCGTCATGGTGCTAACTGGAACCAGATGTCAGAGGCTGTTGGGGATTCTCACAATGGAACATGCTCGTCAAAAGGAAAGTTTTTTTCTCCTCCTCTCTCTCTCGCTCTCTATTTCTTTTCTTTTTTCTCTGCAATCATCAAAGACCCTGCTTGTTTGGGTGCTGATTGATCACTAGAAGATGACAGACACTAACACATCTAGATTCAGCAGGAAGGAAAGAGAAAAGCAAGATGGGGTAAGGGAGAACCAAACCAGGAACTGACTGTTAAAGTACCAGTCTGTTAAAGTACCTTTGTTAACTCAGAAACTAGATGAATGTGCATGGCTTCTGATGGACCTTGGGCACCAAGCACCTGACACTTGATTTTAATTATTTACTTCTATAATTTGTAGACACACCAGGCAGGAGAAGGTGAGAGGGCACAGCAGGAGAAATACATCAGACATGATTTATTTTTTTATTTTTTAACAGGGATCATTAAAATTACCTGTACAAGTTTAAAGTGCCCCTAATTATGCTATGTTTTGGAGGTCTCCTACAACAGATTTATATGCATCAAAGATTATGTATCATTTAATTCCCTCATAATATACATTGCACATCACCACATTTTTCAGTTATACTCAAACGACTCAAAGGATAAATCAATCTCTAAATCCCTTCTTTCCGCAAGCTACTCTGCTCTGATTGGCCAGATGGCGCAATCTGTTGTGATGGACCAGCTTACAGCACCTGTCAGAAACAAAACGGCCGTTACCATAATAATTTCAGCTCCATTCAGAGACTTTCTACAGCTCTGCGATTGTACTCTAAAGACAGTAACGAACAATGACGTTGATTTTACTAAATCAATCCTAGTCTGAAGATTAAACATTGGAAGAACTAGTTATTTAACCGAACCTTCATCCAAGGATGACTTGAGTATGGCATTTCTCAGTGAGAAATGATTGAGATGCTGCACCTGTAATTTCTCATCATCAGCATTAACAAGTGTATGTTCTCCAACATACTGATGTGTATCTTTCTAATTTATTGCGGTGAGCATGCGGGAACTGTATCAATAACAGTGCATATGTTGAGAACTATGTGAATGACTGATGTAACAAATGCTTGTAAAACAAATCTTGCTCCATCCTTTATCTTTACTCAAAGTAGTAAGAATGACAGACAATCTGCATTAATAGACACAGTTTTAAGGTAATAGTGGCCCGCAGCTGCTTAGCAGAAGTATTTCAGTAAGACTGAAAGGTATTATACACATACCATACCATATTTACCACACAGGTTGTGATTCTGAGGAGCAAGCTGGTCCAAATAAACTAGGTACTGAATCATCTTACACGGACAAGCATTTTGCGACTCTCACATTAAACTCCAAGATTTAAAGGCGCTATGTGTAGGTATTTACTTTAAAAAAATATTTAAGATAGAGTCTTCATTTGTACATTTATGAGCCAACCATAATGTAATAGAAAGAACGACACCTTCACCACGATTGCCTCTATCAGCCTGTAGGCTTAATTGTGTGTGGAGTCGTTGGGTCTGAATTGGTGTGAAAATTCACAAAATGTGTCGTCATGCACGTTCTCATCTACTTGGGCTTACATCCGTACGGTAGCCATTAATAAGCAGCAACAATCACTAGCAGTAGTGTTTAAAATGGACTCCAGATACCACGAAACTCCTCATAAGGTTCCTCATAAGTTTTTAAAAAAAGCCTTATCTAGTGCGGCCAATGAGTGTTCGAGCATGCACACTCGAAAACGAGCATGAGACTGGCTGCAGTTTCTCTAATGGCCACTGTTGTCTGTAATGGTAAGAAATTTCAGAACTTCCGCAATGCTCCTTTAAAGAGTAACTAAACCCTAAACCAACTTTTTTTATTTAATGATCTGTAAGATGGATCTTTATTAATACCAGTCATTGATTCGAGTAACTTTTTTGACGTGTGTATAAAGTGTTTTATTTCTACAATATATGGTGTAAATACATCTTAGTGCTGCCCTCTTCAGGTTGAACTGTGGCTACTGCAGTTGAATTTTCCTATCAGATGTTCTGCACTTTGTTACATACGCAGGTTTCAGCTCACCACGCTCTTGGCACGAGCTACGCCCTTGGCAGTATAAAAACCAGCTTGTTTTGTCAAAACCACTGTAGCGAGTCAGGAGTTGGAATTGTGAGTATTGAAAATGATCAGGATAGAGTGTTTTAGCATCTATTTAGCATCTATTAGCATCTAGTTTGTGTAATTGGAAAACTCTAATCCTAAAATGGCTACACCCACTTACCCATAAATGCTTTTGCGTCGTAATTAATATTCAAGGTAATGCGCTGAAAAGGTTTATAGTTTACCCCTCCCACACTTTTGATAGTGTTTTATAGATTCAGTTTGCCCAGCAATGCCATTTCCTTTTCTGTCATTTTTGGATGTCTCTACATATTCTTACAGTATTAATTTCTCTATCGCTTTCTCTCTGTGGGCCTGGCTAGTTGTGCAGTGAATTGGCCTCCTCTCAATGCCCCAAGGCATGGCCTGCCTCCACTCCGCCTGACTGCATGCACAGCCGAGCACAGGCATGCTGCCAACTGTGTCCTTGCTTTCAGCCTCTCCATGCTGCCAACCTCCCTTAGCTTCTCTTATGTCCTGCAATGCAGTTTCTCAGAATTAAGGCCACCAGGAAGCTTTGCATTTCGACACAGCCATGATTAAATGCTGAGGCAATATGTAAAACTACTTTATACAAGAGGCAAGTTTTAATACAATATTACTATAAAATCTTAAATTACGTTAACCATTCAAGAATGTATCATGGTGACCATAGTTACCAACAAGATAGTACAGTTACTACATTTGTTAAAACATTAAAAACACTGAAAAATGTCTTCCATTTTTCCCCATTCATAAAAAAAAAAAACAGTTTAATAACATTTTTTGAACGGTTTACTCCACGAACCTCGACACTTCGTTCATCGAGTTTGTTTTTTATGGCCGGTTTCTGCTTTTCTGATTGCCATTTGATATTTAATTTGGCCACTGCCCTGGTCACAACCTCCAGCAGCTCATTGAAGGCCGGAGATCCTCCACACATCATCCACCACCCCCATTTGTGAACCCCATGAGTGATGGGGTTCACAAATGTGTTTCTCGAGTGTCGATCAAGTGTTGCCCGTGCATGCTTCACTCATGGACAAACAACACAAAGTGAGTGTGTCACCCTTTCTCAAAAAAGCTTGCCATTTATATATAGCCATTATATATAGATAGCCATTGCATATACATAGAGAGATAAGGGCTGATAAATGTGATTTCAGACAGACAACACCAAATAAGAGTCCAGTCACGCAGAACGCTTGCTGAAGACCAGAAAGCTGAAGCTGTTGTGAAATGGCATCCGGTCCTTTTATAGCTTACGCATCACCGTCACATGCAACTTCACGAGTCACGCAATGACGCAACACCAATAGAGATTGAACTAGTTCCATGCAGGCTTCAGATGCATCACACTGAAGGCGTTCCCCAATGTGTCTCTTCTCTTTTTAAATATAAATTAAAAAAATATTTTGGTATTTTATTTTCAAAGGATTTTTCTAAAGGATTACCCACTATCATGTTTTTTATAAACAGCAGTAACTATTTTGTATTGTAATATGGTTCTGTATTTATTCATTTATAAAACAATTATTTAAACATTTAATTTATTTCTTTCCAAGGACATTTTCTAAAGACTCCTCTTTAGAAATAATTATACTGATATTGGTGGCATTTGTACAGCTTTACTCTATACTAGTTAGTTATAGTAAAATTGTGGTCAGTAAGTGGCTAACCCAAGAGTTTTTTAGGTGTTAAAAGCTCAGTGTGTATGAACTGTGCTCGCTCTTGCCCGTGACCTCTATTTCCTCTGCCCAAGGCTGATCTGTGGGCCGCCTGCCCTGTGAACAGTCCCTGGTCCCTCTAGATCGATATTCATCTGCCTACCATGAGCTTATGCTTGACCTGTAAGTGACCTTATCCTGTGTTGAAGCTGCATCTATTACATAGATGATGCAGAACTGTATTTGTTGGCTGAGGTCAGTGTAGAAATACATTCTTGTGTGGGTAAAAGTGCACTAATTCTGACTGGTGGAGTATGGTGAGTGTGCTTACCCACAGAAGGCTGCATGTTATGGTGCTAAGCCAAACAATTGGGGAAAAAATCTGTTCAAGGACATTTGTTAGGACCCGAGCACCAGTGATGTGATCGGATGAGTGTTTTGTCATGTTTATGCGTGTGCAGTAGGCCTCTCTAGTGTGGTGTGGTGATTTAGACTTGCCCTGTTTCCTGCTACAGGCTCATGGTGCGAGCTGCTGTCACCACTAATTGAACCCCGTAGGTGAAGTAAGGATGGAGGGAGGCAGTCGAAGGAAAGAAAAAGAGAGGGGGGAGCTTGGTGAGGCTGTAGTGCCCCTGGGGTTTTGGTCCCTGCAAGCCTGATTCCCTTGGTCTAAATATCTGGCTTGATGCTCTGGGGCATCCCTCCGTCTTATCTGCTGATAATTGGCTGTTGTAGCTACACAGCACACTTATGAAATATAGATTTCTGCTATATCTGTGCAAAAAGTGCACATGAAAACCTCCCGGAACTATTAGTCTGAGGTTTACGATTAGAAAATAAGCCCCCTTGCATAATGCACTTTGCTTGCTCATAATTGTGCTTAACAGAAGGGCAAGATTGCAAAACCGAAACAATACAGAGTTTATTGTAAAGTAGTGTCAGGGTTTTTTAAGTGGTACAATTAGCTTGAAGCCGATCCCACATTGTGTTCAGCTGTGTGTTCTTCCTGCTTGGGCCCCTCCAGCCGAGATATTCCTCTGAGCTTCTCCATAGACCTGGGAACTGAATCACCACTGGCTCTGTTCAAATTACAGTACCAATGTAATGTGCTGGTAAAGCAAACTCCAGAAGCCAACGTAATTTGGCTATAAAGGCTCCTGCAGGATGCCAAACACTGTTATACAGTTGTACAGTCATTGGGTCTCATTCATGAAACATTCGTAAATATACGAGTAAATATGAGAGTGATTTGCGCGTAAAGAGACCGTCCGAAAACTCTTCTGCTGATTCACAAATACTTCGTAAACGTCAGATAGTGATAGTGAAATGTGTGTGTGTGTTAATGAATTCCAATCAGTCGTAAATGGGATGAGCCGTGTACGTTCATTCTCAATTACCATAAATCCCGCCCATTGTATTCGACTGACATCTATCTATAGGCATATATAATGACATGAATGCGAATGAAAAAGAAAGATTTCTCGGATGCAGAAATTGAAGTTTAATTATCAGAAGTTAATTCAAAACGCCACATTTTATTTTCAAGCGTACATAGTGGCGTATCAGGTCCTAACAAAGGAAGCTTGGCAGCATATTACAGATGCAGTTAATGGAGTTTCATCTGTTAATCGAACAGTCCCAGAAGTGAGAAGAAAATGGTTTGACATTAAGCTTGACGGCAAAAAACGAATTAGTTCACTTCGGAAAAATCGTATTCAAACTGGAGAAGGACCGCCATCGATCACCAGATCTGCTATTACTGGCTCTCATAATAAAAGTAAAAAGACAAACCTATGTAATTACTATATAAAATATTTTTTCAAAATGCTGTTTAAATATGTATCCAGAAAAAACATAGTTTTTCAGGTAGCTTTGCAGGAAGGTTTTTGAATGCCTGTAGGCCTAAAGCTATTGCTGGGATACCTTCAAAACAAACTGTTTTGAAGGCACTTTACCATTTCAACATTTTCAAAATTAAGAAAGTATTTAATGAGACTTAGATCTACACTAACGTTAAATCTAAAAAAAACTTACCGACCCCATACTTTTGAAGTTTGTTTTTTATATTTAGTAAAAAAAGAATAGCTTTCTGTAATAGATATAATAGATATCTTGTAATAGCCATTCTTTTGCGATAACACTTTTTATAATTTTTTCCATTCCGAGGAGGTCACTAAAACAGCTGAATTGTGTTTTTCACTGACCTCACATTCAATTTGAATTTTATTGTGGCTCTTTTCTCATAAATCTACAACATTAGTCACCTTTAGGATACGATGGCTCAGTAGCGTCTGACACGCACACCGGGTTTAGCTTTTCTCCCTCTTCTAATTGGCCTACAGTGATTGTTTCATACAGTGATGTATAGATCTTACAGTGGATACTCTGAATACATTTTCTCAATTTCATTTTCTATGGACCACCAGGGCTTTGGTCAATATCAATTGCAATGCCTGGCTCCCGGGCAGACAAATTCATTTCAATTACAATTACCATCGTCGCGACGTTGATTTATAGCGTTGTTTTCTTTCCAGCGCCTTCCCGCTCCCATTAATCACCACTTGCCTGCCCGTATGATCTGCAGTTCATCTACCTGCCAAGCGGGATTGCTCCGCTGAGCATTGCTCCGCATCACCCTCCCGACAGAGACCACAGGGAATATTAGTGTCCTTAATTCACACTCCATCTTTCCACATTTACTCTCAACAATGATAACTTACAGGAATGCAAACGTGACGTGGTTCTTTGCTTTTCTCGTTACTCGTAGATCTTGTTAAACTCATTCTTATAAAAGAGTTAATGACATAAGATAATAAAGTTAAGTAATCTTTTAAAAATCTAGTTTAAACCTGTGTCAAGTTGTTAGGATGTACTTTTTGTTTTCATATGGTTTTGAAAAGCTTTGATATTATTTACAAAAGTGTAGACTACATTTAAAACTCCAAAAATGTAGTGGTGTGACCATCATTAAAAAATCCTTACACCTTGAATACAAATGCACACATCCTAATTTTTAAATTTTGAGTCATTATTTTTTAATAAATATTACTACATGACATTTTACAATTGGATCTTATCTTGATATGACATAATAAATGTCAAATTATCTGATATTTCAGGAGCCTCATTGACCTTGACAGACAGTCACAAGCATCTGCAAGTGTTCATTCTATGACATAATTTCTGGTATGAATTGCATTTATATATATATATATATATATATATATATATATATATATATATATATATATTCCCATTTCCCAATTCAACAGGCATCCAGTAAAAAACCTCATTACATATTTATGAGGTTTAGCCATTGTCGTTTCCTCATAAATACTGTATAGATCATGTTATTTTAGAGACACAAGACTGAAAGTGTTCTGCGACGTGCTACCCTCTCTCAATTCACCATTTGGTTATAATCTTGTAAAAGCTGTATCTATTTTGGATCGTCTGGAAATGTTAAAGACACTGTCTCTCGTTTTGTCAGTGCTTCCTCCTCTGTATTTCAGGGTGAGTCAGAGGCTCAGACGTCGTCTAAATATGTGAAAGGGTGCCATTCCAGGGCAAGCGTAGCTGCCGCTGACATGACCGTGTTTGCACTGTTCAGATTTGTCCCCTTGGCTTGGCAGCTGCCGCCGGATCCTGCCGTGCTCTCCCGCGGTCATCCTGTCTCAAACGTCACGTGAAGAGTGGAAAATACGTACACATTTGCAGGCACCCGACAGTTTCCAGAAAAGGCTGTGATTCAGGCCTCCAATCCAATAAAACGAGATGCTGTGGTTCAGCCTGGACAGATTGAAAGTCTGTTTGGACAACATTTTGATTGTCCTGTTTTGGGTGTTGTGGGAAACGGACTGGGTTTTAACCAACATTGGAAACTACGCATTAAAAGCGGAACTGGAATAATTTGTCACAGGACAGATTTACTCCGGATGAAGTTATGAGTGCTTAAAGGTTAATTCTAGCATGCTAACGTTTGCCTATTCGCAGACTGGAGAAAGAGAAGCTCATTCAATTTATGGTTACAAAGACCTTGGATCATCTTCCGAAATTAAGTTAAATGGTAAATACTCAAAAGAATGTCTTCCTGGAAGGATCTGTTAACTAACTTGCCAAACTGACTCTTCCTTTCCGATATATTACTTCCTTGTCATCTTAAATCAACAAAATAGATTCCAGTGAACTTTTAGTTACGAACACCTGTTTTTTCTTACTTTGGCTAAAGATGATGGGAAATGTACAGTTGGATTTGGTGTCATCTGAGTGAGGGGTTTAGAAGTGAATAAGATTTAAATATGAGCTGAACATCTCAAACAATGATTGTCTTTCTGCAGCCTTTGTTATAAGGCAAGATTATTATCCAGTTTTTTAAGATGTTATAATCATGTCTCTTTATTCTTGCTGATTGCAGTATCATCTTGATGATAAAATATCAGATTTTAAATGTGATATTTTTTTAAAGATTTAACTGTTATCAAATTATTCGTGTTTAAAAATTAACTAAGCATTGAAAAAAAAATAAAGAAAATGCACATTCACAATTAAATATTAAATACTGATCAATACCGATAAATAAATAAATATATTTAATATCACCCGGTAACCAATATAGTACATGAGGAAAAATTGACAACGGGCCGTTGAATTATTAGAAAAATTTTACACACCTGAGGGGGTAATTATTTTTCAATAAGTCAGGGCCTGGTGTCAATTATTCCACTTATACTACGGTTGTGTTTTCACAACATTTGTCAGGTTTTTGTCCTTAAAAATCTCTTGTGTGTTGGACTTACGCGTCTCATTCCATGCCCCTGTTGCTAATTCCGAAATGTCATTTTAGAGCTTGTAATAGGAGCCATTAATAGCAGACTAATGCAGTTATTAGAGAGAGAGATAGAGATATTGGGCATCTGTGAATTATTTGGTTTGTGCATCTTTTAACAGTGTTCGGCAGCAGCATCTCTACTGTAAGTTTATCTGCTTCAAGAACAGCGCCGTTATAACCTCGCTATAGTGAAAAAAAATATTGTTGGTTTAACTTAAAAATGATGTAACCTGGTTGCCTTAAAATGTTAAGTTCATTGAACTGGTAAAATTTAGTTAATACAATGAAGGAGATTGTCCTCAAACTCAAAATATCATGTTATATGAACTACATAAATAATTTCCGGATGTACCATCTCCTTCGACGTCTTCTCTCATTTCTGCCTTTTAGTTTTAGTAATTTCACTAAAATTAACTGTTTTTACACCTCAATAACCTCCAACTCCAACATGATCCGCTCTCTTTCAGTCGCCATTGCTTGTAGTAACCTAGCTGTGAGGAATCTAAACATAGTGGAACATTTAAACCCTTCGCCGCCAACTAGCGTTTTGGAGCAGTACTGCAGAGCAACCAAGATCTGAACGCAGATGTATAAATGCTCACGACGGCGTCGCCTATGTTCATAGCTAACGCCGTACACTACAGCAGTCCCTCGACGCAGAAGTATGAATTGGCCTTAGGCAGGACCTTACCTCAAGACCTGGACGCCAAAGAACTTTGAGACAGAGCTTGCCGAGTGTTTACTTATTTATTTTGTCTGTAAAATCATTTTACAAATAAAATTCATCCATACGAGAATCCTCCTGAGTCTTTTTGGTAGGACTGTAATGGGGTCAAGACCTGCCTTGAACTACTTTAGGCGTACGTTTCCCAGAAAACAATTGACTGTTCGCAAAAGCCACACCTGCTAGGTATTGTTACTTTGCCCGTCAAACAAATGTTCAAACAGCGCGTCAAATTACCATGAGGTGTCCGTGCGAGTCAGTGACCTTTTTTGAGGCAATACCTCTGCGATATCCTCCAGATTGAGGCACAAGGGGTTACAGTATGCAGTGGATGGATATATTCAAATAATAAAAATAAGCAATGAAGGTAGCACGACTACTATAGAGGCGAATGCTTATACCAGTCTCAAGCGAAATCTGAGAAACCCCATGACATGTACCTCAAATGCAACCAAACACAGCCTTGAAGAAGATTTTATAAGCTGGTTCAGTGGCTAATTGTTTGGAGTTAGAAATATATAACTCACGCTGCATATTTAGTCATTTTGCCTCAGATACAGGATTATACATTCGCTTTAACAAGCAGGTTGGTTATTACCACGGCAACCGCTTGCCTGTCATGCTGAATGCGATTTTCATCTTTAAAAAGTAACTATACATAAGAGATGGAAAGATGCAGATAACCATACATTATTTAAAGTTTTTTCTATTTGTTATTTCTATTTCTATGAACTGATGTTGTCAAGTAAGCTTCATGCTTTCCCCGTTGCGAGCGTGCACTCCTCTAAACTGTAGTCTACGGGTGCTGCACTGCTCTAGGTGACTAATGCTCATTTCCCCCGAGAATATCATGTTTACAACAATTCTTTAGAAAACGTAATTCCTTTGTGGATCCTCTTGATCTGCTTTCTCCATGTTTCTTTGACTAATCTCAGTGTCTCAGTCTCAAGCACGCTGCACACGAGTTAACCATGTTCGAGCACATTTAACTGGGAGTGGGGCCGTCCACACTGTTTTATCCATTGTAGGCACTGCTCACGTTGTGTTTTTCGGCTTTGGAAATGGAAAGAACACAACTCCAGACAATCTATCGAGGTACTCCAGACAATCTCATCGGCTGTGGGCGCACCGCTTCACAATCTTGCTTGGAGTCAATGTTTGACGGACCTGCTCACATAGTAACGGTTGCTATGATTTGTTATTGGACAATGGACGTTTTGGGGGAGGGGTCGCGAAAGGTCAATTGCACACCTTAGAATGTTTGTAAACCAATCAGATTCAACTGCCCCGTACTATAAAGATATGGTGCTTTTCCACTGCTGGTATAGCTTGGTACGGCTCAGTACGGTTCGGCGCTTCGCTTTTCCACTGCGTGGTACGGCTCGGCATGGCTCGGCTTCGCTTTCAGTTTGGTTGCTTTTCCACTGCAGTTAGTAGCGCTTTAAAGTTGGTGGGAGTATAGAGTGATCGATAACACACGGTGGCTGTTACTGGCTGTTGAATTCTAGCGGGTTTGGTTTCTTGTGTCAATGTCTACTGGTCGCAAATACAATGATGCTGGCAGTGACGATTCTGTCTGACCAATCAGTGATCTGCAGTGTTTCACGTCACATTTTAGTATCGGTACAGTACGCTTGGAACTTCAACAGACCAGGTACCATTTAAAGCAAGCCAAAGCGAGCCATACCGTACTGTACCATGCAGTGGAAAAGCGCCACAAGTGAGCCGTACCGAGCCGTACCGTACTGGAAAAACGCCAAAGCGTGCCATACCGAACCGAACCATACCGTACCATGCTGTGGAAAAGCGCCAATATATTGTGATTTGTGCAGATTCTCTAACACATGGATCTGTGCTGTTCACGCTGGCAACCCAAGTTCGAATCAGTGACATTTCCTAATTTTGTGTCATTTTCTATCTACATCTATTAAAGCAGCCAAAAAAGCAGACTGCCTCTAATGAGTGGAGTCTGGCGGGCAGCCGGCCTGTCTGTGAGCGATCCGTATGCAGCTCACTCGAGGCTGAATGGGTGTTTCTTCAGGAAGTGCAGCTTCTCCACAATGCTGGTCCGATGAAAGCAGAAGAGCGCTATCGAATCGGATTCTGGGGGGAGGATGACCTGCGGTGGAAGTGAGGCTGAGCTGCTGAAGAGTGAGAGGAGAACTGGAGGGTTCTTAGGACCTCTAAGGGCAGATGAGGAGGGATGTGGGGACATCAAACCCCCTTCTCTCTCTCTCTCTCTCTCTCTCTCTACAACTCTAGTTTACTTCCACAGGGCTTCAGAGTGTGCAGTGTAGTGTTGCTGATGAGAACTGTTGGAGCGGAGCTTAGCGGCTGAAGGTCAGAGAAACTGCTGACTTTAGGGATGCTGTGCCCACATATTCAAAACACACACTGGCCAGAACCCAAGTTGGGTAAACGTCTTGAAATATGATTAACTTTATTTCATAAGTTCACAGGCAAGACTTGTTAAATTGTCCAAAATATGTGATGGACCATTGAGCAAGAAAAGGTCAATGATGCTGTCCTAGTGGGTGAATTGAAACCTAATGACTTAATTCCCAATCAAAAACATAACATGTTTTTGTCTTAAAGTCTTTAAAGTTAATATAGATGTTAGTTTACGTTTAAGACTATAAAGATTGGGGCTCACTATTATTGACAGCCTGAGATTATGTCTTGTACAATTTCGTGAAATAATTGTAAAAACATAATGTATGAAAAATCAATATTCATTTTGGAAGTTAAAGATTACATTCATGTCAACTGTAATGCAAAAATAAAGGAAATTACTAAATATTATTAAATGCTGATTAATACTGGAATCAATACTAATCAAGACCAATAAAAACTCTAATATTGTCCAATGACCGATATAGTACTGTTATATTGTGCATCCCTTCAGTTTGTGCAGATGCTCTAACACATTGAGAATTGCATTAATATGATAGATATTCAGTTAAGAAGTCACTATGTGTGATAGACCTTATGTCCAGACGTTACGACTCTGTATTGTGGAGTCTGCTATTCCTCCATTACCCTCTTCAGCAATTTAATTAAAGAGGGAGAAGTGATTGAGTTGACTAGAAACCGAATTACCTCACTGTCATCTGTGTGGCAAGACCAAAACATCTCGTACACATTGTGAGTTAATGCACAGGTTTACCTGCATTGCCCTTACTGATATAATCATTTCCAATATCACGTAACTCTATGGACCATCTCTCCTGGCGTGACCAGCCTGTGAAGCCGATGTGCCCCTGGGGACAAATTGGGCCTGGGCGACGCGCTGATGAGAAGTAGTCGGCGACTCATTGACGTCTAGGCTCTTGTTTCAGGGCTATTTCAAACCACAATGCTGATTGCTGGTTTCAGATCATGGAGGGAAAAATCAATATGGCCTGAGAGATCAGGGAACTACTCTTTGCAGGTTTAACTTGCTGTATACCGGTAAAGGAATAGTCCTATCTGAACAATGCAGAGACTTTTTATTTATTCGTTCAAGAAATATTTCTGTTCTGCAGAATATAAATCATAATAGTATATATTGTATTATTCTTGATTTTAAAAATTGCAATGCTTTTGTGTGTTATATGAAACCCCTTTTGAAACAGCAGAGTTATCTTAAGTCTTATTCTACTGGTTATCTCAAAATAATCCTGCACATTTCAGCTGTTGGTGTGGCCTAAACAAATGGCCGATAAATGCAATTTTGTGGAGGGCTAACTGTTAGCTTTCTTTGATGCCATCCACATATTGTGGGGCCTTTTGTAAAATGGATTGCAGATGAGATAAAAATAATTTATGTTCCTTTCACAGCTTGGCATAAACAGTATGGTACTGTTGTCAATAACGCAAACTCTTTTTTCTTTCTATTTACAGCATGATTTGCATGGCATGGATGTATTCAAGCTATGCAGGTGAATATTTGGCTATCACGGACCTACTAGCTTTGGAATCAAAGTCATGACATTATCTGTGAAGTATTTACAGTTTAAATAAGTCACAAGTACAGACCATGTGTGCATAATGTGATGTCATGCATAGAGTAATGGTAGAATTAGACAATAATAGCCCTAGCGTCCTTGAAAACAAAACTGGTGTTTGGTATGCATGTACAATACCGTTCAATAGTCAGTATAAGATATTTATATATCAGCAAGGATGTATTCAATTAATTAAATGGGTGGTTTACTGTTTTTTTTCTTTGCATGATTGTGTTTATGGGGTGCAATATAACATTTATTCATGTGTTTTTTTTATAAGTCTTATTTTTCATAAATTTCACCTTTATTGTAAGCCGCTTTCTTCTCTGTCTTTTGAATGACCGGTTGACTTCCTGATTCTATGAAACCACTCCCTCAGAAACAGGCAGCGGGCTCAGATTGGTTAGTTTGGGCCGGTGTGTTGTGATTGGCTAAACTGTAGTGCACGTTGTCCAGAAATTCACACCCATTACCTTTACGGGCGAAGTTGCATGTGTTGTTCATGTCAAATGTAAATGGTGTCAACACTTAAGTATCAGTATGAGCCAGAATCAGACCCAGAAAGCGGCGATGAAGAGAGGCAAGCAGAACCTCACCACACACGGCTCTTACTAAACGTTTCTGAATGATAATTTGCGTATTATATACATTTTTTACTTTATTTACATTTGTTTTACACAATAGCATCGAACTAACTGGCTACTATATACACAAACAGCGTTGGCATTGGATTACGTTCTTGATCAAAACGAAAATAACGTCATAAAGTATATATACATGAAAAATATATTTACAACATTCGTACATATACAAAATTCAGGTCCAAAATGTTTGTACGCGTTTGTCGTAGACACAAAATAGCATAACGAGTAGCCTAGTGGCTATAAAGCCAGCGCTGGCATTTGATAAAACTGAAACATTACGTCTGAAATTATACATGCAAATACATTTAAAATGATTAAGTCTTAGCCTACTTACAGGTTGTGGCCCAACAACTGCTGCCTCTGGTTTTAAAGTTGGAACAGCTTCATGTTTTAGAAACAGTTTCTTGTTGAATCCGGTGTTGAATTCGTGGAGATTCTGGAAGCTGTCTTTCGTAAAATGCGCAGCACAGAGAGCTAAATTACGATCGTCATTTTCAGGAACATAATCAAACTTAAATTGTATCCATTGTTGGCGAACAATTTAAAATTGTAACAAACTTTTGTTACTGTTTTACTGTATTTTTGATCAAGTAAATGCAGCATTGGTGAGCTGAGCACATATTTATTTTACTTTTCAAAAATCTTACTGATCCCAATCTTTTGGTGCTGACAGCTTTAGACACTGGGCTAAAATCAGTAGGCTATCCTCCCTGGCCACCCACCCACTCAGCTAGGAGATAAATCCCATGTGGTAGCTTGGGCTGCCAGTTGGGGTCACAGACTGCCTCCATGGCTTCTAGATCTCCAGAGAGCAGCGGAGGGCACCGACACCATAGCACAAACCAGGGTTTTACATTACACAGCATCACTTTACCGGCGCTGCATGAGCTGGCAACTGTGATCCCAAAAGTCCCTCTGGAGAGTCCATTTAAAATCCAATAGAGGCTTTATGAGAACCTGTAGAAAAAGCAGCTGAAGGAAAAACATATATTAGGCTACAGTATATACTAGTTGACAGAATACTATTTTGACAGATGATACAAATTGGTATAATAATAATAATAATCATATGTAAAATGTGTATAACTAATAAAATGTGAAAACATTCATCATTATAACTCACGTTCCGCGTTTAGCTTTTATTTGTGTCAGTGGTACCAGTTGTTTGTTTCAGACTTTATCCTGACACCTGTTGGCCTGGATGCATGAAATGTATTTAGTAACTGCTGCTTCACAGCTAAGTTTTCTCATCTCATTCTTGATTGATTGATTGTTTGATTTGTAGTTGCTCAGCCAATTGCATGAAACAGCTAGTCATGTGATGTAAACATTGCAGTCTCCATGAGTGGGAAACACGGAAAACTTTCACCAAAAAAGTATTTAGTGTTCGTTTCATGTAAACGTACATCATTTAATGATATTTCTTAAAAGCACTGTTATTTCTTTATTTTTAAAACATTTTAATGAGAAATAGGCTTCATTAAGGAGAAAACCTTTAATTAATCTCACAGCGTTTATCACTGTTTTAATGGTGATGGGGAAGAGAGACGCTGTTTTCTTCGGATATGGGTAGGCTTATATATTTCTCTGCTCATGTCTGAAAGGCTGGCTCCAAGCATTAGGGGTGGGCTCTAGCTCTCTGATGGTTTTCCAGTGAGTATTTGTCAGGTCAGACTGTGCACCGCCCGGCGGTCTCCGCTCCTCTCCCCGGGTTATTTATTACCTCTCTCCCCCGCCGGCAGCGCTGTGGCTCCGGGGCCGCTGCCAACAACGGCGCGAAGGCGGGGGCGACTGCAAGGGGGTTCTCTACATTCAAAAGGACTCTGAGCATCGACATACACTGAGAGAATACGGAGAAAACAAAGTTATTGACATGTTTTACACAGAGGAATCGGTTTAATAATAGGCAGACCAACAGAAAAATCTGCATTTTCCTGGAAGTAAAGCTTTTAATTAGTAAATCATTTTAAATATTTTTTGTATGTTCATATGTTCTTGTTTTACTTTGATTTTGTTTATGTAACAAATGTCCACTGCACTTTTTTTTGGAAATAGGCTGATTTTACAACTCCCCAGAGTTAAACAATTGGGTTTTACCGTTTTCGAATCCATTCAGCCGATTTTCTGATATTTTGAAGAATACAGTTTCAAGACAGTTTCTGGTCTCATTGACTTCCATAGTATATCTTTTTTTCCTACTATGGAAGTCAATGAGACCAGAAACTGTCTGGTTACTGATATTCTTCTAAATATCAGAAAATCAGCTGAAAGGATTCAAAAACGGTACAAATGGCAAAAAAAGTGGAGTATCCCTTTAAGGCCAGATCTGCATTAAAGATGGGCCTACTGTGTGTATGTAGCCTATATATGGTGTTGTTATTTATAAAATGTGAAAGTATTTGAGGAAGTATTAAAAAATAGTCTTATAGCAATATTAAGGCCTTCTAAATATAAATTGGAGTTTATAGTTTGAAAATCTCAAAATCAGATGAATGGAAAAGTTCTGAATTACTTGTTAACCAATATTTGTAATATTAATTGGATAAACAACACCCTCCTAATTCATAACTATAGCTACTTTTGAGCATTGTTTACATATCACAATGCACAAAGGCCATAAACTTATGTGTGAGAGATTATATAAACTTTATATAATCAAAAACAGAAGTTGCTTGATGCGTGTTGTGAAATGTGAAACCATTTCATGCACTGTGTGAGTGGGTGGCACTTTCATTTTGATGAGCAAGAGGAGGATGCCACAGGACTTGTTCTGCTGAACTGTTGATAATGTGGGGGCTGAAAGTTCAGGGGAAGCCGTCCTGAACCCAAACTGTGGGCAGATTGTCATGTGTAAATTTAGGGGAACCCCTCCTTCATAAATAGTGCACTTTTAGTCCATCATGAGTCATCCGCGGTTATAATGTAGACGAGAGTGGGGGTGAGGGGCAGGGTATCCCCGTGGGGGATCCTCACACTTGGGCTTTCAGGGATCTCCTGAGGTCTCTGAGAACCTTGAGACCTTTAGATTATTTCCATTTTCTTGTGATATGTCTTTGTGGGGGCGATTTCTAGATCTAAATGGTGCATAGAAAGTCTCCCAGACTATATAGCCAAACAACAGTGTCTATAAAACATTTTGTAATTAGTAATCAAGCTTCTTTTATTCCAATAAGCTTTGTTTGTTTTCACAAAGACTGGGCAGATTTATCAACAATAACAATAATGATGATCTTTTCCTTTTAAAAGTTTAGAATAAAAATGTGTTTTTATAATTCTTGACTGTTGTTTCCAACACTGTAGCCATGGCCTGGTTGTGCACCTCCGAACCGGAGAGTATTTGACAACACCAAGAGAATCCTTTTATTTGAGAAATTAGACTACATGGATTAAATTTTTATTTATTTATTATTTTAACAGGTTGTTGCTGCTAAAGGATTCAGTGGCAGCTTTCTGACATTATTTATTTTTGTTAAATAACAAAGACTGCTACAGCATTTAACAGTCACCTGGACTGTATTCGAACATCAATACAGTTTATGTGTACATGTTTGATATATGTACACAAACTACTATCTATAACAATTAGGCCTAAATCAAATTAAATTGAAAAAAAGAAAGAAAAAAAGTGTTGTAAATACATAAATAAACAGAAATGTTGTATGTAATCGTCAAGAACTGTAAGATTAGTCTTTTTGATTAGTTGTATACATGTTTATATGCAAATGTGTAAATAAATGGCAATGTTGGATATTGTAGCAAATACAACATCCATAGTCTTTTTGACATACATACATATATAGATACATGTATATATTTTATCAACAATAAAAAAGTCCTTTTGATTTATATATATATATATATATATATATATATATATATACATGTGTTTGTAAATTTAACAAAAATAAAGTGCCACTGAAAGCTGAATCTACTTATCTCTCAAACAAAAAAGAAAACTTAAGTTTCAGTGGCAGTTTTTGTTAAATTTACATTAAAATACAAATACACTGAAATACATTTTACTGCCTGTTACTTTGTTCTGATGTATTTTTTTTTCTGTAGAGTTCTGCCTCCATTATTTTGCAATGATGACTGATGACTTAAAGTTCAAGATTATATCAGATTAAAGACTCAAACTTGGCATTTCCAACAACTGTCTGTCACCAATAATGTCACCCAAAGAATAACAAGTTGACACACAAGACTGAAATAATGCAGTAAACAATAAATAACATGCAAAACAACACTCCACTGTATAGGCTAAACTGACAACAAAAATAAACGACATTATAACTGTTTATTTTAAAATATATTGGTTTTTTTTTGTTTGTTTGTTTTTTACCGAATACTGCATGTTTGATAACTTACAGTAATCTTATTTTTCTCGGTATGGTTGTTAACTATTTATAGTCAACAAGTCGTCTTTTGGTTAATAAAAAAAATCACCGTAACAGATCAAAAGTAACCACGTTACTGTTTGACAATGGAAAATAAAACCTAAATCAAATGATTTCTGTGAACTTTATGCAGTGACTGGAAACCGTGACGCAACCTCGGCCGTCGCGGACCCCCTTGAGTGCGCTCGCGCTCGCGCTGCCTCCGCTGTTTAAATGGGCCAAGTTTGAGAAGCGGCGGAGAGTGCAAATCTTGTTTGGTCTGGGTCTGTGAACTAAAGCGTGACTTCAGCGACTTATTAGGGGTTAAAAGAAAGAACGAGGGAGAGAGATAGAGAGAGAAAAAACCCAATAAAGTCCCATTAGCGCCAGGCATCATTTGCAATCGAAAAGGCGCGCATATATAGCTTAATTACTTCTATCCTCGTCAGATATAAAAATGCTCCGAGCCAGTCTGGCTCACTAGGTTACCCACTGTGCATGTACTATTGAACTTTTACGTGATCTGTACTACATACGCATTATAAATGCTTTAAAACACCCTAGTTGTATTATGGTGTCCTCATTACTTTTTGGACAAAAATAAACTTAGCACTGGAGTTGATGCAGAAAATAAACACAGCGAAGTTGCCATAGTGATTATTTTAAAGGAAACGCGGGATAAACAATCATTAGGCATTGAGCACGCTCAGCGTTAATATCTGGCGGAGATGTCAGGCATTAGTCCGATTAGATGTGGTGGGCAGGAGCGCGGGGAGACCCGTCATGCGAGCAGTGCACTGAGGAGAAGAGTGAAGTGGTGAATGGCTGAACTTAAGCGCTCTGCTGTCAGCCAGCGACGCGGGAGTCGTGCGTAAACACACCGGTGCGCCTGGAACTCCACGAAGAGGGACACAAGTTGGGACGCATGAACTGCTAATCACACGTTACCGGCGCTCCCCTTCGGGTAACATGCCTGCCATCAAAAAGGAGAGACTGGATGGAGAAGACATGGCATTAGCCGCCTTCAACCAGCCCGAATACCTGGCCCCTTTAAATGCCACCGCTATCCCCGTGGTGACCCCTCATCCGCCGCCGTACGATCACATTTTCGCCCATCATCAGCGCGCGTACTTGGGCTTTCGCGACACCGCGCTGCATCAGCAGCACCTTCACCACCACCCGGACGACTTCATGCTAGAGAGCTTCTCGTCTATCCCGGACTTTCAGCCGTTTTTCGACAACGGAGAGCCTTGTATCGAAGTGGAATGCGGGGAAAACAAAGCACTACTGTACATTAACAAACTGTGCCAGGGCAGCAAGGGGCCCTCCATCAAATACCGGGCTGAGTGGCTCACCCCAAACGAGTTCCAGTTCGTTAGTGGAAGAGAGACAGCCAAAGACTGGAAACGGAGTATTAGGCACAAAGGTAAGTCAATGGCGTGTGCAGCCGAGTGGATATTACTTTTGGAATACGGGTTCATTTAGCCTCCATCGTGTTCTTGAATTAACAGAACCGCTTTTGGGGGATAAAAAAATGGGTTACTTAACAGTAACTACTTTACTGCACTGAGAAGAGCTCACTGTGCCTTGCGTCGAACGGCTTTGGATTCGCACTTTTGGGAAAAAAAGGAGAAAGGTCTTTTTTACGCACGTGGATTGAACAGGTATTGAAGAAATAGATTTTTACTTGAATTTTTAAAACTTTTCAAACTGAAGTGCATGTCTGCATAAAGTAGAGTAGATCAGGATTATGACACCGTGGCACATTATCAAACAGTTATGGATTAAGCAACTTGTTTACAAAGATTTTAACCGTTAGACTTTTCTGAGGTATAGGCTATTACACTCCAAACTTAAAACTTAAAAATGTTGTATGTGTAGTTACTCTGTATTGATACAACTGCTCATCTAAAGTTTTTTTTGTTTTTGTGTGTGTGTGTGTTGTTGTGTGTGTGTAATAACATGTTTATTTCCATCCGGTCAGTTTGCCACAATCATTCTTGCCAATGTCATTTCTATTTAGCCTATTTCGACTTTTCAGTGTTTCAACACAATTGTTCTTTATCAGTTAGTGGTCGAACAGTGCAATGAACTTAACTCTTTAGATTATCACTGCTTTTACTGTACTACTTTTAAGTCTGATATGGAACTTTACAGTTTGAATGGGTTGCTCCATTATAGTTTTTTAGTAATTACAATCATAATATATTGTTCAAGTAGTAAGCTACTAGTGAAGTACATGCCTATATTGAGTTGTTTGCTGCACATTATTACATGAACAGCTTGTGTTTACAAAGATTTAAAGTAGGAAAACACCATATTTTGATATGTTACAGTATGCGGAATAACTTTGTGATGATGACCTGCTCATCTGAAGTACATGGTTAATTGAGTTTATTTTCAGAGGTTTCAAGTCTCCTTTCAGACAACAGTTTATTTTGGTTAACAGACTAATTGTGTTCTCTTGGTATCACTCTTGGTCACTTAGCCTACTGTAACACAGTGAATGTCTTTTTAAGACACTTTTGGGGCACAGTGATAGTCGCAGTGATAGTGAGTTGAAGCTGAATGGCAATTTAAAAAAAAAAGATTTTGTCGAATGAACAAGTGAGTGAATTGTTTTGTACTCCATACATGGATAAACATTTGCAGGAATCTAAAAGGTTACTGATTGGGTTTTTATTTTTTTAGGGAAAAGTCTGAAGACACTTATGTCCAAAGGAATCTTACAGGTACATCCTCCAATCTGCGACTGCCCTGGCTGTAGAATTTCATCTCCTGTGGTAAGTTTGCAATTCAGTTTGGTCTAGTTTGGCTTTAATTTGTCTTTTAAACATGTTGGTGTAACTTGTTCATTTATATATATATATATATTATATCACTATCACTATATCATTTTAAAGGTGAAGACCAAGTTTGTACATTGAATGCTAATGTATGCTGAAATTGTCCCGCATGTAAAGCAAATGTTATTCAATGAAATGTTAAGCAGTGGATGACGCTGCTGCTGATTAATTACACAGTTTGATGCATTTTTCTCTGAATTGCATTAAAAATGTTAAGGACAGTGACTTGCTGTTAGTGCTGTCACGGTTGTTTCTCAGAAAGTAAATAAAGACCAAGTACAAGGAAATGTGAAATGGTTGGAATTGATTGTTTTGGTTTGTTGGACTCCGAAGCGGCAATGTAAGGTCACAGATTGTCTGTAGCAGATGTTCGAGCAAAATATGCCACACGCTCCTTATTTCCACTTCCTAGAATGCTTCATCGATCATGTAGACGACAAAACTAGTTCAGTGTCCATGAAGGTCAGAAAGAATTGAGAGTAGTTGAAAGATTCATCTCTCTAGAAGGCATTTTTACAGATTTTTCTTTTTCGTTCTGTTTCGGTGACATGGCAATGTCACGGACAGCGATCATATCCTGAAGTTAATCAGTAATATTAATAGCTGATGTATGGACTTTCATATCTCTTTTATTCTCACTCTGTGATATCTCCCACCTCTGTTAAAACAATCAGCTTTGTGCATTGTGTGTGTGAGCGTGTGTGTGCATGCACCAAGCTGGCTAGTGATTGGCTGCTTGCAGTATTTGTCCACACAGGTGCTGTGTTTTATCTGAACTGAGTGCGTCTGTTGCCGCCTCTAACAGTTAATCTGGAGGGGAAGGGCATAAGAAGCTTACTGAGCTACTGAACGTAGCTACCGGTGATTACTGAGGCAGCGGCACGCAAAGCGAAGGCGCTTCAGATAAGCTGGAGGTGTTTGAGTGATGCAGGTAAACTACTGAGGAGGGCCAGAGCCAGAGTCAGAGGAGATAAAAACTTAATGGCTTAGTTGTTTGGGGCCCTTATATTACCTCTCACTGAGTGCGTTAGAATCTCATGGAGGCTGATTTTGAAGATGAAGTCGAGTAGGCTTGTGACTGGCAATGTCTGATTGTTGTCTTATCATTCCCCAAGTGAAAGGGTTCTGTGGTGCTGCTGTATCACCTGATAGTGTTCAGATAAATCAGACCCTGACTAAAATTGTCTTCCTTTTAATTAGTTTAACCAACTTCCATCTGATTGTTTTGAATCAGACATAAACTTCTTTTGAAGTTTGAACATTTTCATCTGAAGCTTTTTGTATCTTGCTACTTATGACTGTGATCTTTGGTGTGCACTATTTATTCAACCTTTTTCGATACACCATGTATGTGATGAAGAACTGTCACAGTTATCTTGAAATCTGGTCACCCACTTTTGTATGCTGTTTGAGTAATATCCGGCTTTGCATTCCCTTTATTCACTTATTGTTGAAGTTGTTCAAATATTCCATGTCGATTCATTCCTCATTTTGATGCTACTGCTTTTTGAAGATGTGGACATTCTGTGTATTTGGCCTTTTGTCTGTTTTTCTAAACCCTAAATCAACTTTTTTTAGTTAATGATCTGTAAGAATGGGGCTTTATTAGTGCTGATCATTGATTTGACTCACTTTTTTGACATTTGGTTATAAATTATTTTAATTCTACAATATATGGTGTAAAAACATCTGAGTGCTGCCCTCTTCAGTTTGAACGGTGGCTACTGCCAGGTGAATTTTCTTATTGGATTTTTGCGGTTCTTCGTGACGTAAGCGGGGAGAGCTGACCTATGCAGATTCCAGCTCAACATGCCCTTGGTACTAGCTACCACGTCCTCGGCGATTTAAAAAACATCTTGTTTCGTCAAAACCACTGCGAGTCAAAAGTTGGAATTTTGAGTATTGAAAACGTTCAGGATAGAGTATTGTAGCATCAATTTAGCATATCATTTATACAGTTATTTAGATTATTTTGTGTAGCCTAGTTAGTTTAGTAGCATAGTACAGTTTGGATAGCTTCAAGTTAGCGTAGATTTATCTGAGTTTAGTACAGTGGTCAGGATGGTAATGGAACAGAGGTGGAAATGGGCTTCTTTACACATTTTTCACATAGTGGCAAAATATCAATATGAATATATCTCTACAAAGAGCGCGCTATTGACATCAACTCGACTAAAATTCATCAGATGCCGATTCGCGATGCGGGACTTAAGACCGCAGTTTGAGCAGGTCTCAGGTGCACGCACCCCGCTCAGCCCCGCCCTCGGTTCGTCCCCTCTATCTCCGCTGCGATTCGCTCATTTTTTCAGCATTTTTCAAATATCGCCAGTGGGTGGAGTCAGGCTCTGACCAGGGGTTTAGTTCAAGGGGGTAATCCATCGACCGGAAGTTGAAGCCTACGTCGGAGCTGCCATCTTATAGCAGAACTTCACTTGCGTTAGCATTCCCATTGACTCCCATTCATTTTGGCGTCACTTTGACAGCGAATAACTTTACATCTGACGGCGTTTGAAGACCCCATTTGTCCTTTATTTATTTCTAAAGAAACACAACAATGTATAAAAGGCTCAATTACCTTGTAGCTTATGTTATGGCCCCGTAGAAGCAGTTTTAGTGAAAGTAGGCTGACGATTGCGTCATACCCACGTGACTCTCTGTCGCACAGTGAGAGATTACCGTATGTACAGGAGAAGAAGCTTGCGCGAATCGGGGAAGCGTGGAGGCAAAATAACAAAATAATTAATCAGAATACCTAGCAAAAGTTTCTCCTGCTCCTAGCTCATGGACAGCTCCTACTCACACTCTCCGCCTCTGCGAATTCCGGAAGGGAATGATTCAGATTTCTCATGCCAGAGCACTAGAAGACAGACAGTTTGCCCTTGTCACATGTACGTCGTCAAGCTCTGTTTGAGTGTGCGCGTAGGGGACGGAAGTGCTAAATTATTGAAATGTGCAAGTTTAGCACCACTAGTGGCACCAAACAGAATTGCAAAATTTTGTTTAGCAGCACCAAATTTGTTTTGCCCCAAACTAGTTAGAGTCAATGCTGCTGTGTTGAATCACTCAAATAAACAGAACAACATTAAAAGAACCAGAGTATTTACACTTTTCAAGGAAATCAAACTACAGATGACGTAGTTGTTGGGAAATGAGAAAGTAGCCAAGACAACTCCTTCACTCTACAACCAGTCAAATAGTGACACAGTAAATACACACTTTATCATAAAACACTCACTTTCACACATGATATAAATCTTCACACATGTTAATGCTTTCATATGAAAGAAATACAAAATGTCCAGAATACAATTAACACCTCTATATTAGTTTTGTTCACTCTCACTTTTGAATGTGCACACACTTTCCCTCTCACTGGACTCAAAGACTGTCAAGAACTCATCATGGTTTCTAACAGCAGTTGGATTACTTCTAAAGGGCTCTCGAATGGTTGACCTGCTTATTATATCTTATGTTTCTCATGTTTTTTGATTTCAACAAATAAGTACAATAGTATATACATTTTTAGTGTCTTTGAGATTGTCAACTATATATGCTAACATGATGGTTTTAATTGACAGAAAAGAGTAAGTTTTGTGAAGTGCATGCCTCATGCCATACATATATCAATGATTGATGACATGGCTGCTGTTGCACACATCAACCAAATTTGATCTCAATTCAGCTGTAAGTCCTGAAGATGGACAATCACTTTGGTTATAGAATACAGTCACTTTCATAACTGAACTGTGTATGAACTGTATTTAGCACATAAGTGCTTCTGTTTGAAAGAAGCTTTTGTGAATCGGCATCCACAGCTCACGCACGATTAAATGTAAAGACAAGAACATGTACAAAACAACAGGTCCTGTCAAGCTTGACGCAAATGAATATGGCAACATGCTCTGTGCTGGCGTTCATGGTCTCTGAGGGGATGACCGTTTTCTTCATTACATTGTGTTATGACTGATCTTTTGAATCATGATGGAGTCATTCTAAACAGCTCAGTTCCGTTCATTACTTTAATTACTCGGTAACCGCATCTTTAACCGTTCTTCTACCCTCAATGGCCATCTCAGAGGCAAGACCTATACTACGTTGAAAAGTGTTCTCTTTAAGTTCATAAGTTCATCATAACGGTTAGCTTGGGTGCGATATGTAGGTCGTAGACCTTTGAGTTGTTGTGGTTTATTGTCCTCCTGCTAATAAATTATATGTAGATTTGTCCTAATGAAGTGTGCTCGCTGACATAGAACCATTGTTTGCATGTTTCTGTGCAGACGGATGAATGGTCACGTGTTGTTGTTGCTTTAAGAGACAGAGTCATTCAGTTGGCCTGGCTGTTGTCTCCCTGGAGAAATGTGCTTCCTTTCCCCTGTTTTGTCAGCGGAACTAGTGGATGCTGGCAGGAAATTACACTCCACTCCGTCTCGTAAATATCTCTTAGAATCTGGGCTTCTCCCGGCTGTGTCCCGGGTCAGAGAAAAAGTTGTCACTGGGGGGTTGGGAACAAGGCTGGTTAAAAAAACATGGAGGATGGTGATGTCGCAGTCTAAACATTTCAGAGTTGGTCCTTCAAAGAGAACAATCTTAGCAGTTACTGATGCATTTATCACATTCCTAGTACACTGCCTTCTGAGGCAAGAAGTACTGTAACTGAACATGAAAGCAATAGTCCACCCAAAAACTTTAATTATGTTATCCTGTCATATGTAGGCCGCGTGTTCACCAAAGCATTTTTAGGCAGCAGAAAACACCTAGCTGTGGGCGCTTGAGAGCATTTTGCAGCACAACGTTTTTTATTTTTTTATTTTTTTATTTTTTTTTAGTTGAGACGTTTTGCTTGCTATGGTAAAGATATATCCATGGAAGGGTTACTATTGTTTAATATCACGATTGTTTATTTCTTTATTGTTTCTATAAAAATGTTGATACAATGTACAGTATTTACTCTGGCTCTTGTTTTAAATAATTTTGTTTAGTTATTATGTTTCTTGTTGTCATCTGTTGACTTTGTACAAGATGTGGCGGTTGGTGGGTGTGGTATTTATCCCTCCCCTCCACTGTGATTGGACGGCTGGGTAAAAAGTGACTGTGATGAGTGATGATTGCTGTGTTTTACCCAAAGTTGAACATTCTTCAACGTTCGATGAACGGTAAATACGCAAAGCGTTCAGCGCCTTGTTACGATCCTGGCGTTTTAAAAACGCGTCGTTTCCATTAAACAATTGGAAAAATACACTAGTCGCGGGAAAAATGCTTTGGTGGCCTTATGCTCCTGATGTTTTTAAAACATGACGCTCTGATTGAAACCAATTTGAGAAATACACTTTGGTGGACATGGCTTAAAATTGTTATACTGAAAAATATTGCTTAAAGTCACAATGAAACGAAAGTAGCAAAAGACCTTTTCTTCTGGATTGTGAGTTTAACAGATTGTCGTAAAAGAAAAAATGTAGGACTTGGATTTTGAGATGTGGCCTTTGCACCCAAACATGAATGCAAGCTTTTAGGCTAGTTTATTAAGGAGGGATGGGGTTTAAGTGGACTAAATAATGGGAGAAGTTTGGCATACCTCTTTAAAGGGATAGTTCACTCAGAAATGACAATTCTGTCATCATTTTCTCAACCTCATGTTGTTGAGTATGACATACATTCCTCTGCGAACTACAAAAGAAGAAGATTTGAAGATTGTTGGTAACTGGGTTACCATTAACTTCCATTGTATAGATAATAAATACACAAAAAAACCTTCTCAAATTATCTTCTTTTGTCTTCCAAAAAGTCCTACAGGTTTAGAACAGCTTGAGAGTGAGTAAATAATGACAGGATTGTCCAGCTTAAGTGAACTATAACCCTATATTTAAGTTTTGTTCTTCTATTCCAGATCTTCCACTCTGGATGACGTGGTTAAACCGGCTTGTTTACGCAAGTAATTCAGGTGTCGACTGTGCGATTCAAATTCACTAGAGCTGCGTTAACAGCAGCATAATTAGACAGTGATATTTTTGCCGTGAAGCGTGTGGTATTAGGTGAGGTTTGTTAGAGTAGGCCAGCGCTCATTTGGCAGAGGGTTGCTTGAGGGCTGGGTACAGGCAGGAATGGGGGCTGACGCCACACAGTCTCACAACAGCTCCCTCGCTGTGGGGGTTGAGACTCGATGTGTGCACGTGTCTGTGCGCCGTACGAGGGTTTGTGTAGCGGTGTGTTTGTATCCCTCACATGGAGTCGAGGCTATGCTGCTATGGCAACGGCAGGATCCCTCCTCAGGACAGCAGCGAGCAGCCAGGCAGTCTCTGCAGTGTGATGCACTCATGAATTAAAGCAAATTAGAGCCCACTCAGTAAACCGCACCAAACTCACAACAGGCTTTTTCCGTTGATTTTTATTAGCTGTTTTTGCTTCAAATGGTGATTGTGCTGCCGCAGAGATGAGTGTTTTGAAGCTCACTAACCCCTTCCTCTAGTGACAAACAGGTGAGCACTTATATGAGTTTGTGCACGTCTCAAACTGTCACATATTTGTCAGATCATTTGGAGATATAATTCAGAAAATGTTGTCACTAAGTCGGTTATAGGAAAAGGCAGGTGGGGGACGCCTGACTGTGTGTACTGGTATCAGAGCTGGGTGTGTCGATTTGGGTGTTGGTGGGAAAGGTACAGGGCTTATCTATCAGCTCATGCAGCTGATCATTACAAAGCCACATATGGACGCACTCCTCTAAATGTCAGTTTTTACATACGACTGACCCAGTTCTTCTCTCAACTGTTGAAATAGAGTTTGATGGTTGGTTTAATGCTATGCTATACTTCATCTAAGATAAGATAAGATAAGAAAAACCTTTATTTGTCCCACGCTGGAGAAATTACAGTTTGCAACAGCAGAGCTAAAACTTATTTATATATTATTGTATAATTATGATACTGAATTTTTCTTTATTTATCTATTGTAAATAATATAAATAAAAAAATGCCTTTTATTTCAATTTATAACTTAATTTTGCACAAAATTTGGTTACAGTCCTCAAATCTGAATGCCCAGCAGCATTTCAAGAGTGCAATTTCAGGGGCAGGGGCTTTTTACTCTTTGCATCACTGTGCTTTGTTTGCGTCATTCTGGACCAATTTTCTGTCTTTGCAGCTGATCCTGCTTTGGCATCATTTTGCGTTTTAGTTAGTGCATCATAATTTGTCTAAATCATGTCCAAATGATTTATTTCATGCATTAAATTGCTAAAAATTAAAGTTTTTTTTTTTACTTTCTATTTATCAAAAATCTATCACCAGTTCCACAAAAATATTACAACATTGATAATAAGAAATGTTTCTTGAGCAGCAAATCAACCATTAGAATGATGATGCTGAAAATTCAGCTTTGCATTACAGGAATAAATTACATGCTATATGTATAAAAAGAAAACAGTTGTTTTGAATTCTAATAATATTTTACAATATAACTGTTTATTGTATTTTTGATCAATTAAATGCATCTTTTGTGACATTTGAGACTGCTTTCATGTTTTTTTCTGACCCCAAACTTTTGAACAGTAGTGCATCTATTAAATAATATATATTTTGCCAAAAAAAGAGTACAATTAAAAAAAATTATGACCACTTACAACAGAGATGACCACAGCTGCCAAAATAAATACTTTTTTTCACATAATATGCATTTAAATGCATACCTAAATATTAGAAAAGCAGTAAAGCTGGTCCGGAACATAATATATGCTACATTGACTGTGTTGTGTTTTTGTTCAGTTTATATGGTAAGCTTTGGCTTGCTTTATCTTAAATGTGGCCCATAAATCTTTCTTCTCCACTTTTCAGTCATACATTCAGTTCCAGCTTCTACATTTTGGTCTCTTGGGAGTGTGTTGAAGTCAGTACCTATCCATAAAGGTCTCCTGTGGCTGTCTTTTTTATGAAGGGAGGGGGGATCCAAGCGCAGGCAGAGAAATCTTGGCATGCATGGCTGGACTGCCACTGACCTCCCCGTGTCGGCGAACGCTTCACTGGGCTGACACAGCCCGCTCACCCTATGGGTCGGGGGGAGGTTGGCGGGGAGGGGGGTTGTTCTGGGTGAGGATGGGAAGCACGCTGCCCTTCAGCTCTTTTGCTCACCATAAACTTACTCCCATAAATAAGCTACATTGTAACATTGGCCAAAACTGGTGAACATTTGTGAAAACTTTTTAATAAGGTGGCATTTGTTAATATTTGTAACTGAATTAGCAAACATGAACTGACAACGAGCAATATATTTTTAAAGCATTTTTTGTATCATTGTTACTAATTTAAATAATGTAATTAACTAATGTTAACAAATTAAACCTTATTGTAAAGTGTTCATTTTGGTTGGTGAAAGGAAGTTGGCATTGTTTTTCCAACTATATACCTGAAAAAAGTTGATTAGATATCGGCATGTGGATGTAACATAACACTATGGCAAATTTGTGGCAAGGCTCCCACAGAAGTGTGCATGTAAACTATTTAGCGTTTCTTTCTCTGTTTTAGCGAATGTGCCAATAGATTTAAGTAGGCACATTAAACCCCGCCACACCAACCCACATGCCCCCACCCCCAGCTTGTGCCAAGTCTGCCTCCACACTTACCCTCAGCTAGGTTGCGACGCGCACACACACACACACACGCACACACACAGAGGTTAGAGCAGACAGACGCGTGACTCATTAGGCATTCGTCCCCCGGGGACAGTGCTGGGGGAGAGCGCCACAGCTGCAGGAATGTCATGAGCTGCTACTGCTGTGTGTGTGTGTGTGTGTGTGAGTGTACCTTAGCAGAAGGCCAGCGCACCTTTCAGGAAACACAGCATCAAGAAAGCGTCTCTCTGCTTTTCCATATCATCCATACTGTCTGAGCCAACAATAAAAAATGTGAGGATGCCTTCAGAACTCAGAAGTAGACTGAAACACATTATACGGCAGATTATACTCCGGATATATCTGGTCCCACTTGCTGATTTGTCACTACAGCAAATCATCTGGTTTAAAATGTACAATATGGTAACGGCTATGACGGGAAACACCTGTTCACTATATCACTGCTCTTCACCGTAGAGAGACCAACTATTGAACATAGTGATCTAGAAAGGGACTGGATCTTCTAGCAGTTATGAAGCTGTTTAATAAAATAATGTTTATTGAAAATTTGTTTCTTTTAGCATTTTTTGTTATTTAGTAGTAGCTCTCAGAATCTTATTACGGTGACATGAGACTTTGAGCATGTGAAATTGGATGCAAACCGGGTGAGATGTCCCACTCTTGGCTTCTTTCTTTAATAATAATATTAAAAACAATACAAATTATACTAATTTGTGTTTGTAATGAGAAAATATAGCATCTACTGAAATAACATCTGAGGTCAATCAGTGACGTTAGATTCTCAAGTGGTCACTTATCTTGTTGCCGTACGAATTTGCGGGTCAGAGTTCACTGAACTTTTGTATATGAATATAAGTCAGTGGAGTTCAAAGTCTAGTGTGAGACTGAGGCTCTACTGTAGTAAGTTCTTTAGTAAGAACCTACACTTCCGTTGGGGGTCGGTAAACGTTTTTAAAGAAGTTTCTTATGCTCACAAAGGCTGCATATATTTGATAATAAATAAAGTAAAAAGAAATATTGTAAAATATTATTACAAACATAATTATTTAAAATAACTGTTTTCTATTCTAATATATTTTAAAATGAATTGGTAAGCTGAATTTTCAGCGTCATTACTCCGAGTCTTCAGTGCCACATGATCCTTCAGAAATCATTCTAATATGCCGATTTGCTGCTCAAGAAACATTTCTTATTATTATCAATGTTGAAAACAGTTGTGCTGCTTAATATTTTTTTGTGGAAACTGTGCTACATTTTTGTCAGAGCTCTGTGATGAATAAAAAGTTCAAAAGAACAGAATTGATTTGAAATAGGCATCTTTTATAACATTATAAATTACTTTACTGTCACTTTTGATCAATTTAATGCATCCTCACTGGATAAAAGTATTAATTTATCTTTAAAAAATCAGTAGTGTACATATCCTTCATCTTCAACCAGAGGTCATATGTGTGTGTGTGTGTTAATACAGTCTTTGCTTGTTACAACCCAGCATAACTTTGAGCAAAGTTTTTGTTTGGCTTGTTATGGCTTACAGCTTTACTGTGCTGTAATTCTGCTGTTTTCTTACTCCCTGTTGTGACGTCTTTTCTACGAGGATACGGTGAGAACTTCGAATCGTCTCAGCTCTAGAGTTTTATGGGGCTTTAGACGGATACATCTTCCAAGCTGATTACTCTCTTCGAGTTTACATGTGGGGTTTTATATTTACGTGCGTGCGTGTGTGTGTCTTTTTTGTACAAATGTATATATAGCTTGTGTCATTGAAGGGCAGACATCAAGTGTGGGAGGGCTTATTCATAGAAATGCTGCTTAGAGGAAATTCATATTCAATATTTTTTCCATGCCTGAGTGACAGAGTGTGTGTGAGGGTGTGAATGTGTGTGTATGTACATGTAGGCGGGAATTGAAGCCCAGGTTTTTTATGTTTTTGTTTTGAAGCACCCTCCCTGACTCCCTCTGTGCGGAAGTGTTACCGGAAATAGTGTGCAGCCGCCCCCGGTTCTGCGTCAGTTACGCTGAATAAAGCGAGGGGGCTGGACGGGGGCTTTCCGGGAGGACGTTGAGAAGGGTGGGGGTTGGAGAGGAGGAATGGGGGCAGGGAAGTGTGTTTGTGTGTGCGTGTCTCCGCTGAGGCCATGTGGGTAACAGCCGTCTCTCAACGCTAACTTATCAGATAAAGCATCACTAGTGCTGGCGCACTTCATACGTGGCTTCCAGTGGCTGTTAACAGCTCCAAAACGAACTTGCCGCATGAATAGAATGTCTCAAAAAAAGCAGTGTTTGTTTGTGTGTTCGCGGTTCTATGTTGATATCATTTCACAAGTTTACACAAGATTCATCTCAGTTTAAAACAACTTGGACATTGAAATAAACCTGTCTCTTGATGTTGTGCTCAAAGTAAATAGATCTAATTTTCTATGTTAAAATAGAAAATATATAGACAAAAATCAACTTCTTCTGCAAAGAGAGAGAGAGAGAGAGAGAAAAAAGAAAAGACAGTCGCTCTGGAAAATAGTGTGTTCATCTTGCCCATCCTCAGGGATGTTTTCATCTTTTTCAGCTTTTTTCCCCTCTTCTTTTTAATGTATGCCACTTGAGAGAATCCAGAGGGGCTGCACCTGTTTGCCTCTTGGCTAGTCTCTCCACCTCCTGCCCCGGCCTGCCACTCACGCCTCGGCTCCTGTGGGATGCTCTGCATATGTGTATGTGCACGCGTGCAAGCTTTGGGTGTGGAGGAAGGATAGCTGCAGGGCTCGGCAAAGTTTGACAGAGCCTGAGATGCAAGCATGCTCACACACACACACACCACCCATTCACACAAACAGACTTTTCAGTTGAAGTTTTTCAAAGCCGTATTCATTTTTATGGATCTGTGAACAACACTCCTATAGGGGAGATTGGGGTAAGCTGAGCCACTTTTTACTTTTTTTTTGCTTGCTATGAACTGAAATAAGAAGAAAGCGCCTTTAAGATATAGCCAAATAAAGACACCCCATAGCCATGGAAAGAAGGAAGAATCCCTAGCAGATCTAGGCAGGTGGTGCTGGGGAGGGAGGAGGGATAGAAAAATTCCCAGGCTTTGCTGAGTTAGGTGTGACAAAGGTGTACTCGGTTGCCTTGTACCGTTCCCTGACGCGGTTAGCGATCATCAAACTATATGCGTACCGCGCCCAAGCCCATCCGGACCGTACTTTGCCCACCTCGTTCAAGCAGACCAGGCAGCGGTTAAACAAAGTGCGGCCCGGGCATGGTACGGAGCAAACACACTAGTCCAAAGAACCAGACTTTGATGGTCAAACAACGTGTTCGGACACGGTTCAGATTGCCTGGTGTGAGTACACCCTAAAATGTTCTTTTACATAAGTTTTATGTCAGTTTTTAGCCATTTTTTTCCATGTGTACCTCTCAGTCATAAGCAGCATGATGAGCGTTGAATAAATATATGATCTCATGGCAAATTTTTATTTTATCTTACTTGTATTTTCCGTACTGTTTTTGCAACCATCCCTCTTTTTTCATTTCTTTTTCTTTTCTTCTTCTTTTCTTTTTTCCCTTCAAATTCACTCTCTTTCTCTGTTCACTCATGGATAGCGATAGAGGCACATAAATCTGCACTGACCCCTTCAGGTCACATTAAAGGTCGCCCAGCTTCACACACTAAACCCTGAGGGCCTCTCATCCTCTTCACCCTTCGCTGTCTTTAGATGTCTGATGCGGATACAGGGAAAAGGAAAAGAAGGAATCACTATCACGTCCCATTCACTCACCCATCCTCATACTTGTCTCGTGGATCAATGGTCTCTCCCTTTGCATGGATCTCTCTGACTAAGTTTTGCTGTTATTTAGGGAGTTCAGCATGTTGTGCATTTCCACATTTTATTCTGTCATTACTTCTTCATGATTTGTGACCCGTGTTTCATGATTCATGACATGTGAGACTGATCTGTGTAGGTCATATGACAGCAGAAGAAATTGGAGGGACTTTTTGCTGGAATTTAGTGTAAAAACTAAATTTAACTGCAACTTTAATTCTTTACAACTGCATAATATAAGAAGGTGTTAATATTGGGAGTGGTGTAGCTTAGAGGTTAGATAAATGACTGCACAACCAAAATGTTGCACAAGGAGTGTTTGAACTATCACCATTGTGTCATTTGCATTCTCAGCTAAATCAGGGGTTTTCAAACATTTTGATGCCATCAATCCTGGATCCGTTAAATTATTGATTTTGAGTATTATGATTTAAAATTAAATATTAATAATTTGGTCTTTTTTCATGTATTTATTTACTTTTGCTGATTCAAAACCCCTGTGCTAACTTCAAATTAGTGTATCTGCTGAGGTAAATTGAATTCCCATTGCTTTATGTCTATGTGTGCACCAAAAACTCTAGCCTTTTATGAATCAGTTTTTCTGAAACTGATTCATAATGCAAATCCAAAAACATAATGAATACAACAGTAATACATTCAAAATGTGATTTATCAGCCTAAAGAGAACTGAAAGTGTGACGGATTGGGAACATTAGGCATTTCTCTGTATTGCAGTTCAAGGCAGTAAAATCAGAAGGCTGTTCCCAGAGTCTCAGTCTGTCTGTCCCCTCTGTGCTCCTGCAGAACCGTGGGCGACTGGCAGAGAAACGCACCATCCCCTTGCCGCCAACACGAGTGCCCAAAAGGAGCTGGCCTCCGTTTTCAGCAGTGACGACAGCGAGGGCAGCGAGCGGGCCAGTGGAGATCATGCAGACATCAAACAGGAAGAGCTGCATTACACTATCATGAGAAAGAGGTGAGAATGTGTGTGTGTGTGTGTGTGAAAGAGCGTGCATGGGCTAAAAGTAGAGTGCCAATCCCAGTGCCAGGGATTGATACATCAACCATGATCTGCCGGAAAGGGGTTAGCCATATCAGACATCAGTATAGCACCAAAGAGCTTTAAAGAACCCTTAGGTCTTTACCCCATAGCCCCCTATTTTGACACACACATTAACACACAAATTCACTCATTTACTCTTTTGGCAGATACTACAGACACACAGGATGTGCCAACTCTAAATACCCATGCTTGGGAGCTCACAGGATGCACAGAAATAAACATGAGGTCTTCTCATGAACCAAATGAAAAGTGATATTGTTGATGAGGTATTTGCAGTTATGTGGCAACTTTCTTAATGCCATAGATCACCTAATGCTTATATTTAAAGTTAAATTTCTCACCTTTAATATTTTCACTATGTGCCCTGACCGCACGCATAATTATATTTTGGTCCTAGCACTTGCTAAAGAATGTTGGAAGCAAGAGAGTGCTTGGTCACCGATGGCTAAAGGGCTGTTCAGATCGAGGACAAAAACTGTAACTATAAAGTTTTAACAATCGGTGTAATTCTATAAGAATAGTGCAGTCCACACCACAGCTATATAACAATAACAACAGAAGAACAATATCATTGGAATCACTTTCAGAATAACTTTTTTTATAGCTAATGAACCATAAAAACATTGACAGTCAATCAAAATCCATTTGCATTTTTTACATAATTGCAATGCATGCTCATTGTTTTGGGGCTTAGTTATTGCTATAGTAATCTTAATAGTTTGTGTTCCTGGTTTGAAATTACCATGCTGTGTACCACGGTATTTTATGTCAGGGTTTTCGCGCATGTGCTTTGGTGTGACCATGGTAGTACCTGAAAGTATCATTGAAATGTTGTAGTGATCATACAGGGTTCGTACGGGTGCTTGAAATCTCTGAAAATGCTTGAATTTTGATGTTTTGTTTTCAAGGTTTGAAAAGTGCTAAAATGTTTGATAAAATGCTTGAAATTGAAACTATTCCTTTCACAACAAATACCCAACTGGCTGAATAGTTTGTTTATTAAATGGAGAAATAAAATGTAGTCCTTCAGATACAGAGCAATTTGCACTACGCTGGCCAGAGCAAAAGTAGGCAGAGTTTTCATTTTGATTTCCGCACCTGTTTGGATGCCCGTTTTTATTGGCCGCGCGGGTCATCATCACAGAGCGCAAAAGCAAAAGTTTAACTATTTTTTACTTTACTAATGGCCCTTTCAGACAGCACACGTAATGCGCTATGCTGTGAAACAACATTGGTTAAAGTAAAAAATAGTTAAACTTTTGCTGCTGCGCTTCTGTGACGATGACCCGCGCGTACTTTTGACAGCAGTCGACAGCAATGTTGCACTTTAGTCGACGCAGGCAAAACGTCCCTCGTGTGGCACAAGGCATTGAAATAAATGGGTTTCAAAGCGCAGAGCATTACGCGTGCTGTCTGAAAAGGCCATTAGTACTTGGTGTGATAATGTAATTTAAGTATTGCATGTCCGTTAAGGCTTGTTCATTTGTTGAATATGCAGTGAACATAGCCAAAGTTTTGAGATGGCAAAATTAGAAGCTCAAGTAGAAGTACAGTTCTTTGTGTTAAAAATACTCTTTGTGTTACAAAGTACAGTCTATAAAAGTATAAAAGTAAAAGTAGACTTGTGAATAACAACCATTTATATGTAATATTTACACTGCTCTATTCCAGTAGATAAATGTATATGCCTTGAAATTACTTCAGTTTTACAGCCTGATTTGTAAGCAATATTTGGACATTTATATAATGAAATGTATTATTCATAGGCATTATCTAGTTTAGACAGTGATACGTTTCGAAAAATAAAACTGATTTGCCTAAATATCTGATCCTTCTGCTATTACGAAACACAATTTTGGCTGTTTATTGCATTATCTCTTTTAATCTGATAAAAACACTTTGACTATGTATTGGTATGTAATTTATGGTGGTGTACGGTGCTGGAAAAGCTTTAAAATGTACTTTTCTAAGTGCTTGAAAAGTGCTTGAATTTGACCTTGGATCAGAGTACCTGAACTTTTTTGTTTGTGATGCCGTGCCATTAATGCTATAACAATCTGGCTAGAGCAGACTAGTGAGGACTTACTCCAAGCACAAATAATGGGTCAAATTATCTATTTTTAATTACACAAAGCATATTTATTGATACTTTTTAGTGTTAAGTTTTTTTTTTTATTGAGGCCATTGCAATACATTCTGGGATTGCGGTCTTTGTGAAGTATTAATGCAATGGTGCTTTAAAATTTGGCCTAAATGAGGCAGCATAATTAAGTTTCCCAGTTTTTGGAGCAGTCAAAATGTCTGCTTTCCACAAAAAATAAAATTCATCCAGTGATGTGCTACAAATTCCACATCTCCGCCTTCAATCAGTGCGAGGGAATTCAGTGTTCATTAAATCTTCATGAGCTGTGTTTGGCCTCCCTCCTCCTTGGCACACAAGCCTGAAGAAGCTTATGAGCCTGCGGTCAGTGCAGCAGTGAGCTAAGAGCAGTGGCCAAAGCGAACGGTTTTTCCGCCAGTGGTTTCGCTCTGCCTAAATGCATTACAGGTGATAACTAGCCAGCAGATGTCAGCCCTGGCAGGTGAGTCTGGGGAACCACATTTTTGTCAGACCATCTCCGCTTGTACTAAAGAACTTGTTGAAAAGCCCGGCCTTGAGGTTCTGATCTATTATTAAGTTTCCTTTAATCACTAGAGCATGCCTTTCAAAGCTACAGTAGCTGTTGCTTTGAGACTGCAGGCTTTCTGGCTTTCGGGGGTCTTTAGGTGATTTTTCACTCATGTTTTTTGAATAGAAGTGTCAGCAGTAGTTTCAATGGTGTTTACTGTGAGAGTTTGTGTTGGCGGTGTATGTTGTGCTATGCTGGATTGTTAAATCTCCAAGAAGCTTCAGTGCTTCTAATGAGAGGAGTAAGAGAAGACAATATTCCCTTTTTCTCATTAGCCACTTGGCTCTTGCTAAAAATGTCTTGGTTAGCCCTAGCTCCTGTCAGGTTTTCTTAGAGCAACCGCCAATGCGTATAGCGATAATTTGACTTATTTAGTTGGCGTAATAGTTGTATTGTTGTAATAGCTATACAGTTATATACTTTTTTTTATCATAGTCATAGCTTAATCAGTCCTTTTTGTTGAGCCCTACAAGCTGACACAGAATGCTAGCTAGCTGTCATATTCATTAAAAACATCATTGGCCAAACTGAGTGATGTTAGGGTGCTTATACTGTGCTGTGCATTAAAAACACCACGTGTTTAAGCGGAACTTGAATTTGATTTTGTTGTGGAATAAAGAAGGGCTTTGAGTTCTTACCTTGGAGCGGATCAGCCCTGAATGTCCAGGTACAAATATAAGCCCTCATCTACAAGAGTTTCTTGGTCACTTCCTTCACTCAACCCCGAGCCGCTGGCTCCTGAGCAGCCACTTACCCTGTGACATCGAGGACGGCACATGAACCAGAACCGGCCAGCTAAACTCATTACAGTGATCTTCCCCCAACACTTCAGATGGCCGTGTGTGAAGATGCTAATGAATTTAAAGAACACTTATGACTAATATCTAGGGCTTTTACCCTGTTAAAGGCGGCGGACTGCAAGGAGCCACGTCTCTCCTCTGTTCCGGGGCCGCTCACCTCACCCCTACTTTACTCAGATGAGGATCTGACCGAAAGAGATAATGGGATGTTCAATCTATGAAATTCAATTTCCATTGATCTGGACTGGGTAAGTGAGTTGTGGAGGGGTCTTAACAAATTGGATTTAGTCAATGGATGGTGAAGGATGGGGAATTCTTTTTTGCGTTTGATCGTATTTATGCCTCATCATTTGCAGTTTATATTAGTGTTGTGGTAGTGTGCATAGCGTTTCTTCAGTCCGAATGTATCTGCTTATATATATATAGTGGAGTCCCAAGCACAAGACATTTTTCTAATTTAATGCAACTTTTTCATGGCAAACTATATTATAATGTTTAAAAGAAAAGTAGCATTTCATTTCAGAATGCCTTTGTATTTGTTTTTCACTTTTCCTTTAATGACTGCAGCTGCTTGCACTCCACAAGTTCTTGCTCTAGCATGATTTGAGATGAACCTCTTGAGTTTCAGTGTAGAGAACATCTCACCAACTGTACAAAGTCGTTCACATCAGTGTCACAAATTTATTTGGATTGGTGACGTATATTGATCATTTTATGTCATTGTTTTAAATTTTTTTAAATCCCAAAACTTTCTGTTTATTTACAGATTTAAAAAGATTCTCCCAGATTTTCTATGTGGACCCAGATTTTTGGATTAACAGTACTTTAACATTCTGCCTAAAGGTATTTTAAACCAAAAATAGTGTTATTTTTTACTTGAGGCTGACGAATATACATTTCAGCAATAGTGTGCAGTCAGTTTTCAAAGGGATTTCCAACCACTGCCGTGAGAAAAGCTGGTACACTTTGACACCTTAAAGAAGACTCCCTATATCTTTTAACCAGATTAATGTTAATGGCCAGCAGGTTTATAGGTGATTAGTCCTCATTCCTCCTGTATCCTGCAGGGATACAGACCTTTCTTTCTCCGAAAACAAGCAGTGCTTAGCCTGAAGTGTAGCGCCTTAACTTGGTCTTTTATATTCCTTTATCTTTTCGCAAATGGAGTTTGAGGGTCTTTGGGTCATGATGCACTTGAATACCCGTATACCATACTGAATAACAGAATAACAGGCTTTGTTTTATAATCTTTGAAATTTAATTAAAACAACCGATATAGACAACGTCATGCATCGACTGGCATCCTATCTGAAAACAACCACTTTTCGCGATATGCTTTAGCAATAAACTTTGCAGGTATGAGATGTTTGTCTTAGTATTAGTCTTCAAGGTCATGCCAATCATTTCCTGAAGCCTACCTGTGCACAGTCAGGTGTGTCAACACCAGGGCTTTGAGAAGTGCTGACTGCTTGTCTGGGTAATTACTGAGTAACCATCATGGATTATATAAGATAGTATACTTACTCAGAGGACAACCTGCTAAGAAAAGCCTCCAAAAAACATTGCCCATCCCATATGTTCAATTTAAATATTTCTAATGTAACTATAAAGCCAATTTCTTCTCTTGTGTAAACTACCTGGCATTTAACTGCTGACTTACTTAGTATACTCTCATGATTTTGGTTGATTTTGTTTTCTCATTATTTACAACCTATGGAAAAAACTAAGTGCAGAAACATAAGTGGATTAGATGAAGGAGTGGAGGAGGAGGCAGGTTGATTCCAGAATGGTGGACCCTCCCCTTCAGCATGAGGGACAGGGAAAGGAAATAAATCAGACAACTGTTGCACCTGTCTGGATAGAAATTCTGTCTGTCTTCCCCCGGGTTTCTGCGGCCTCTTCAGAGAAGGGCCTGACCTGTCTGTGTTTAGCATTGGAAGCGTTTGTCCAGCAAGGCTTGCCGTCCTCTTCCCTGGTGGCTGTCTGGACCTGAATGTAAGCATTTGGCTATCCAGAAGTGGAAATCAGCTGGTCCAAACCTCAGGACTGAAGCTAACCCAAACCGCCGTCTTTAGCGCAGTGTAACTGGCCAGGCTCTTAAAATGCTGGTATGTACAGTCAAGGGCATTTTCATCTGACGCTTAATCTTTTTTTTTTTTTTTTTTTTTTTTTTTTTGCATATTTTATTATTATAGCGATATTGTTGAGTGTCTCGACACCAGTGTTTTGGTATTTCTGAAAATTTTATTCTGATGTACTGTACAACATACAAAATACTTGACCCGTATGTTATACTGTACGTTTACAAGGAATGGGTAGTAGCCTGGTTGTGAATAATTTTCCTTTAAGGGTGTTTTTGCCCTTGCAAAGACATTCTGATGATTACTTCTTTGTTTTGTTTTGTTTTTTTAACAAAAGGGCTATTTTTTGGTTGGTTGGTTTTAGTACGCTCACACAGGTTTAGTAGAATCGTTCATATTCAGTCATTTGTGTGGTCCACCAGAGGAAATGATGGCTACTCAAAAGTTTACTTTAAATGATGTGACCATGTGCTCCATTCATTCATCTGTTTTGTTAAGGCATTTCCCTGTACAGTTCTGGAGCGTTGCACGACACACTGCTGGGAAGGGGACGTGATGCTGTAGGATTCCTGGAAAGAACCTTCTCTTAAGGCAATAATTAGTGGTTGGGTTCCAGTTCTGGAACTTTAAAATGTCCAGGGCTCTTCCCAAGTAACAGCTGTAGGCTTAACGTTCTACAGTTTACCCTTTACAGGAAAACTAGTGCTGTTTAAAACCCTGTTGTTGGAAATGGACAAATGCATCTCGCTATACGGAACTCTTTTTTTTATATTTATATCGGTAACTTCCAAAGTCATAGGGAGGGAATTAAGACACAAGAACATGCATCACAAAATGTGTCTTTGTGAATTTATTTATGCAACATTTTTATGTTTTTTATGTTTAAACATACTTTTTTATTTATTCATATTTTTTTCAACTCTTTGGTATCATTCAAATATTTTTGGTAAAATTTACAGAATACACTCTTTTCCCTCAGACTTTGAATACTTTTGCCGTGAAATATATTTGGTGTCTTCGTTCAGAGTTTGGGTGAACCAAGCTTTTGTTTGCAGTTCTGCTAATTCTGCAAATGTTTTCAGTCATCGTATGTAATCGTAATGTAACCGTAGACCACTTGTTGCTGTAAAATCCCTCTACATTGTAAACGACTGTGTTATAAGATATTCAATATATTTACGTTCTTAGGAAATGATTACGCATCCCTACTACGTTTCCCTTGCTTGTCAAGCGACAAGTGAGTAGTTAAAGCAGTGAAGATGTTTTAATCAGTTGTTGTTTTTCCTGTTAGCATCTCTTTGATTGGTTTTGCTTCAGCCACATCAGTTAATCAATGTCATTAATGTCACATTTGCAGAGGGCAGCTAGCTGTCTTTAAAAAACATTGCACCCCATATCAGAGCTCTTTTAGGCTTTTTCCACTGTTTACATTTCAAATTATCCAACACCACAATGTTCAATGTTTCGTTCCACTTCTACTTTTCTGGGTTCCCGCATGCTTATCGACCTCCCATCAGGTTTTATAAGGCAGGAACAACAGGAAAGCTCAGGAGAACGCACTGCACTCTCATTTATTTATGTATCTGTTTCGATATTTATTTATTGCTCTCCTCGCTAGCTGAGGCCCGGCTGCCTGGTCTGAATGTGAGCAGAATAACAACAGATGTGTTTTTTTTGGTTGTTAAAAAAAAAAAACAGAGAGAAATATTGATTCCCCCCTCCCCCGTTCTAGCATTGTATTTTTTTTAAACTGTACTGGTTTCACTGGACACGGAATGAGTGTTCAGAACAGTTGTTTGGAAAAAGTAACCACAACACTTTCAATTTTGTAGCATGTTCAGTTTTTTTTTACAGTGCTAGTTCATAGTGCAAAATGTGATGTCTGTCACTTTCTGTAAAAAGGAGGGATCCTCTCCACATGCCTTGCCACTTTCTGTTTGGCACGGCTTGTGTGTGTGTGTGTGTGTGTGTCAGGGTGAGACTATCATCACTGTGTTCAGTAACGGTGTAAGCCCTGGCGTCAGGATGCCCAGTCTGCCAACTCTCTGTGTGACCTCTATATCTGGCGCCAGCTCTCGTCTCCCGTATCACTGCAGGGGCACTTGCGCTGGCATTATTTCCTTCCCTGACACTCCTGCTGCCTTGAGGAACACCACGTATGTCCAGTGGCCTTACATGCTGCCTTAAACTCAAGACAGTTCTTGAATACCTGCCCATCATCAGATGTCTTTCATCCAGATGTTGCCTCTGTCATATTTGAATACCCAGCCATTTGTGAACCAAACAAGCATTTTCTTAGAGGAACTCTTAGAATTCCTCACCGTCATGTTGTTCCAAACCTGTATCACTTTGTTTCTTCCCTGGAACAATTTAAAGAATGCTTTTATTTTTCAATTTCAGTTATAATGAATGAGGACTAGAGCTTTCAAGCTTTAAGAAAAAAATGTAGTCCACTTGAGACTGTATTTACTAAACGTCTGTTGTCTGTATCACTGATTAGTGATCCTTCTACACTCACCTAAAGGATTGTTAGGAACACCTGTTTCAATGCATTTAGGGTGTGGTCCTGGTCAAGACAATCTCCTGAACTCCAAACTGAATGTCAGAATGGGAAAGAAAGGTGATTCAAGCAATTTTGAGCGTGGCGTGGTTGTTGGTGCCAGACGGGCCGGTCTTAGTGTTTCACAATCTGCTCAGTTACTGGGATCTTCACACAGAACTAATTCTAGGGTTTACAAAGAATGGTGTGAAAAGGGAAAAACATCCAGTATGTGGCAGTCCTGTGGGTGAAAATGCCTCATTGATGCTAGAGGTCAGAGGAGAATGGGTCGACTGATTCAAGCTGATAGAAGAGCAAATTTGACTGAAATAACCACTTGGTACAACCAACGTATGCAGCAAAGCATTTGTGAAGCCACAACATGCACAACCTTGAGGCGGATGGGCTACAACAGCAGAAGACCCCACCGGGTACCACTCATCTTCACTACAAATAGTAAAAACAAGCTACAATTTGCAAGAGCTCACCAAAAATGAAGACTGAAAAAAATGTTGCCTGGTCTGATGAGTCTCGATTTCTGTTGAGATATTCAGATGGTAGAGTCAGAATTTGACGGAAACAGAATGAGAACATGGATCCATCATGCCTTGTTACCACTGTGCAGGCTCGTGGTGGTGGTGTAATGGTGTGGGGATGTTCTTGGTACACTTTAGGCCCCTTAGTGCCAATTGGGCATTACGCCAGAGCATTGTTTCTGACTATGTCCATCCTTTTATGGCCACTGTGTACCCATCCTCTGATGGCTACTTCCAGCAGGATATGTGATGAACCATGTGACAAAGCTCAAATCATTTCAAATTGGTTTCAGTTCACTGTACTAAAATGGCCCCACAGTCACCAGATCTCAACCCAATAGAGCATCTTTGGGAAGTGGTGGAACGGGAGCTTCATGCCCTGGATGTGCATCCCACAAATCTAAATCAACTGCAAGATGCTATCCTAACAATATGGGCCAACATTTCTAAAGAGTGCTTTTAGCACCTTGTTGAATCAATGCCACGTAGAATTAGGGCAGTTCTGAAGGTGAAAGGGGGTCCAACACAGTATTAGCATGGGGTTCCTAATAATCCTTTAGGTGAGTGTATTAATCTGTTCAGTTCACAAAGCAATTTTGAATGATTCATTCACTGATCCGGTTCTTGAATGAGTGATTCAGTTGTAACGGGTCTTGAGCAGAGCTCACTGTAGTTTTTGGGTGAACTATTCCTTTAAACCTCTTGCACAGCGACCTATAGCAGGACTTTATCCCTTTACCAGCATTTGAATCTCAGTTCAGAGTCAAGCAAAGCTTAGTGCAGGTGTGCTGCTGGTTTTCTCCAAATTCAACCGCAAACCCTACTCCTAGGCCTAGTGCTCCTATATCAGACGCACGTCAAGAACAGATGGAAGTGCTTTCAGCTCTGCATGAGAGTGCTGTGGTGAGGAAATGTGTCTGCTACCAGCAACAACACAGTTGATGCAAAAACCCATATCTTTCTGGCATCGGAAAGATGTTTTGCTGTTCGTTGCAGTGTCACGGATTTTCATTTTGTTTTAATGCACTGACTCTGAAACTGCATTGAATGCCTCTGATTTTTATTTATTTATTTTTTTGTCTCCTTCCAAATATGGTATTTTACTCAAAAACCCTCTTCCATAACATTCGCTTTCCTCATGCACCAGCCATTGGGGGTGAGCAATCTTTCTGAAATTTTATATCAATGTAATGGTACATTTTTTTATACATAAAAAACCCACATACAATAGTAATTTTGTATGTAAATGTATTCAGTGAATTTAGTACTACCAAGGTAAAAGTAATGTATATTTAAAATATGATTAGAGGAGCCAAGCTCACTGTACATTAGTTAAATTCTATATTAATGCTTATTAATAAGTTAAGTCACAACATTGCTTGGCAACCATAAACAACATTCCGTGGCTGTTATGTCAAAACATACTTTAAATTGTGTCACACAGACATATTGCGGTGTAACAGTATAGCATATTTTCTACTGGTTGACTGTATATCATTATACTGACCAGCCGACCATTTTTTATTCATAATTTTTATTTATCATAAAATATAATTTAATATCATTATTACTATTAATAATAAAAAATATTAAAATACCTATTTGTTATCAATCTTTTTATGTAGGTTTTACGGTTTCACAATTCTTTGTTATTTGTAAGCCTTTTTAACTAAGTAGAGTCATCAGGCCCATTTGCTGCTGTTTTATATTTTAAATCGTCGTGCCCAGTGCATCTCCTCTCACATGGGTCATATCTGGGGCAAAGTGTCTGTGCGGTTGACGGGGAAGTGTAAGAGGTATTGACCAGTTTAGGTGGAGATTATGCTGATCGTCTTCACTGCGCGATAAGCCGCAGCTCATGTCCTAAGCGGAGTTGTCAGGTCCGCCCTGTGCTCCCCTGTGTGGGATCGCTGACTCAGGCGGCCGGGTCTTAGATCCAGCCCTGACGCAGATTATGACCTTGGCTGACAGTCTTGGGAGGCCTCATTAGCGACACACACCGGGACAGCCCAGAAAAGTGTGCTAATTAACCTGCTAACAATGTCCTTGCTTAGTGAGCTCACTGCAGAGCCTCCGTCCGAGGATAATAGCCTTCCTTAGCTGCCAGAGGAGGAGCTGGAAGATGGAGCTGTTGTTTGGACTGATGCCCTGTTAAGGGGATGGATGGGGGAACTTGGATGACCTATAGCGAACGGCAGAGTTGTTTCCTAGATAAAGGTTAAATGGATGTTTGCGCTACACAGAGTAGCATAGTTTCACGCAAGTTTTTAACATTTTATAGAGCTGTTGCCAAATTAGAGTAGACAAACATGACATTTTTAATAATATTTAAATCTAAACGCTATTTAAAATGTTTTGTACTTGTTTTTATGGTGTAACTTATATAGATGTAGCATTTTGTGTGAAATCGCTTTGTAGGGAATTTGTTTATTTTATTAATTTATTTCACGCTCATTTATCTTTTTATTCATCTGGGAGTTTGCCAGCCTCAAATATAACATGATTTTTTCAATCATAGATTTTTATTCTTGTAAATGTACGACAGTGATTGTGCTTTTGCTGTTTTGTGTACTGTAAGGTTTATATTTATGTATAATATAGTATGTAAATAATGTATTAGATATATGTAGTATATATGTAGTATTTATTAAGTATTAATAGTATTTGAATAGTTTTTAATTGAAATTGTATCTTTAAATGACAGTTTCTATATTAGTAAAAAAGGTTAATATTTATCTATATAATAATATTTTGTTTGACATTTATATGTATATATGTATGTATTGTTTTAAATTAAATAGTATTTAATTAAAGTAGTATTCATTTTATGTTTAATATTTTTATTTGTAATAATTATTTGACCAACATGATTTTTTTAAAAAAAAATTTGCATTTAACAATGCTTTTTTTAACTCATGACATTACAATATTGTCAGAATGTAAGATAAAATCATAATTTGTCCAACAATATATAGCTCAGTGAATGTTGTCATTATGTATAAGTGTTGTGTATCTTATCTTGTGTCGTACAGTTTACCAATGGCATTTCTGTCAGCCTTTTGGGTTCTCGGAATGACAAGTGAATTTGCAGCCCAGTTTGGTCATGGGGAATAAATTCCTGTACGTGCTGTGTTGTTTGTAGACGAACTGAAAGTGTGGCAGGCTGACATTACTGAAGCCCAGCCTGTAATCTACAGACTGTAAAACTAGCATTTGGACTGCCACACACAGCAGGGCTATGCTCATGCTCAAGCATTTGGACTGCCCTGTGACAGCCCGTAAAAATGTCCCTCAGAACTCTCTTGATATTAGTGCGCCCCACAGACTGCCAGGCACTGTTGAGATATGCATCTGATATTTGCTAATCGGGTATTTGAAATCATTATGCGTTGTAATGCGATCACAGCTGTAATCAGATTGCATTAAAATACCTCAGTGACACACTTCTTCTATCACTTTCTATAGAGACAACATGGGCCAAGCAGGACTAAAAAGGGTTAATGAAGGATGAGTGAGGAAAGGATGAGAGTGGGAAGGAGGGAGGAAGGGAGGTTGAGGGAACGGCCTTGTCCAGTCCTAATCTGTAAACCCTTCAGTTGGCCTTGAAGAGACGACCCGAGAGAGGAAGACAAGTGTGCGACGTGGATGCCTTTACTGGCCTGAGATCAGTTTATCAGTCTGCAAAGAGCTCTGTACTTTAACCCTGTATTTTCATGTTTAATGTGTACATGATTTATGTGTAGACACATTATTATAAAAGATAATAAAATGTAGTATTGTCAAAAAAGTCAAAGGTGAATATCATGACTAAACAATTATATTTATATAATTATTAATATAATATAATTAAATATATAATCTAAAAATGTTCTTTTCTTAATTTACCTCATATTTTCCATTCAAATAGTTTTAATATGTTCCTCTGACCTAATTTAAAACCCATTTAACAGATAATGATTTTAATCTGTTTGCTCTTTTTGGGCTCAGTTTTATGGCAAAAACTTTGAAATATATAATAAAGCCATTCCTAATGGCATATATGACCTTATATAGTGTGTGTAACTATACAAATCAGATCATATTTTTTATAGAGAAAGTTTGGGGTCTCTCGATCTTAGCATTCCTCGGTTTCTTCACCTGTCTAAAACAGCAGTCAAGATCAGTTCTCTGGTTGCAGTCAAGCAATACAAGGTTGCGTATAAGGCGTTTTGACACTGGGGCATAAATACTTTCTTAAATATCTCCAGAATTACATACAGATTTTATTATCCATTGTAATTTCTAAATCCACACGCACATGTTTAATGCTAAAACCAGCCCCTTTTATTTGCCACTTATCGGGTTCCTTTATGAAACGGCAGATCTCTAGAGATTACACTCATCCCCGCGCCTCCAGAGACCCAAACGATTTCAGCAGAGCGATCATAAAAACCATAATCACCTGGTTTTAAGCTCATAAACTGCTTATGAGTTGAATGTGTTGATTAGAACATCTTAAGGTTGAAGATGAGTCTGGATGAAACTCAAAATTGCTTGACACAGGAATCTGTCAGCGCTCATTATACGCTTAAAATCCAAAAGACAATGAATGCAGAAGCGAAGCAAAAGAGCCAAAGGCAGAGAGCGTTTCAGCTTCAAGGGACCAGACCGGAGTGCAGCAGGTCGGCCGTGTTTGATTCAGTCGAGGTTGTTTGTGGTGGAATTACATTTGGTTTACGGTTTACTTACTGCATACTGTTTTATTCTTCTTCTTGTGTTCAACACTTAAGGTTGATCAGTCCAGTTTAAATGGACAGAATTGTTAGTTTTTATAAGGTTGAAAGGTTTTTTTTCTATAAAATGCAAAATGTGTGTGTGTGTGCTGTTTCTTTGCATTTTGAGCCTGAGATTAGGAATCTCTAAAGGTATTTACCCTCCCTCTAACTTCTTGTTATCTCTTTACTTTTTCAGTCGGGACAGTGACCTCTCAACGATCATCTCCAACCTGCACCACACCCGACAGCACGGCATGCCCGAGGGCCAGCCCTGCTCCGACCTCAGCCTCGCCTCCGCACACTCAGGTAAGACACGCCTAGAGACAGCACACCTGAGACGCACTTACGCATAATCGGAGATTAATGTTCTGGTATGTTATTATCCATGTGTTTTGGCCCATACTTATGGGGCAAAAACAGATCCATGGACATGAATAAGAAGTTGTCTGGATAAAAGCAGTTGAAACATGCTTTTATAATTATGATACACACTCAAATCTGTGAAATGTGCAGTATCTGACCTATAGTCTTGGATTATTGCTATAATTGTTTCTATGGCTCTCTCTGTCTACATTATTCTGTTTTATTGCAGTTTTTTTACAGGGTTTATCCTGTGATTGATGTAGAACAATTACACTGACTGTGTTAGTATTTTAATTCGGTTTAATTTGCATGATTGAGGGCTGTAAGCTCATTACTCGCTCCATTGTGGCCATCTTCATTCCATTACTTAATGCTCTTGTCTTCACCTCTCTTAGCACACAACTTAAACCACCGTTAAAACTACTCTCAGTAAATAGCTTTATTTGTCATCAATCTCGGACCAAACAGAAGGACTACTGGGCATACTTTGTTTTAATCTCGTTGGTCATCTGAACTCCATGTGGTCACTCAAGGGTTTAGTCATTTTGATCAGTCTAGTTTTTGAGTTGGGGTTAATGTATTGTTTGAAGATTTATGTTGCAATTTTTTTTGACTATTTGAATGTCATTTATTTTAATAACAATAACTTAATGTATTTTCTAAATTTTATTTAAATACATTTTATATTTATAGTTTTAATTCCAAGTCTGAACCACATGGTCACCCACTTAGTAATTTCACTTAAATGACAATTAATAGGTAATCTTCATTGCCATTTAAGTGAAATTACTGAACTTAAATATACAAGCTTGATAAAAATGGTCATTTTAGAAGAAAATTTAAAATGGCACTTAGAGGCTTTTGCATCTGAACTCTTCATATATATATATATATATATATATATATATATATAGTATGTATGTATGTATGTGTGTATATATATATATATATATATATATATATATATATATATATATATATTTTATGGTATTTAATCAATTCTCTACAGCTTTGTTTCAGCTTCCGGTGTAAACTATTTTTGAAGTTTAGACATTTTGCAATTTGCACTAAAAAGTTTGATTTATTTATAGAAATTATTTTTTCATTTAATTGTATTTGTTTAGATTGCAGTTAATACTGTATAGGTGAGTCATATAATGGAGGATCCTATTATTGGTTTGTGGACAAATGGCCATATGTGAATATACTGTATGTGGCTAAATCCTATTACAGTGGCATTGGTCCAGCATAAAACAGTCCCAGTCCTGATCCAATAGCTCTGAAGATGGATCAAATCACCTATACTGGACTGGAGATTTATACTAGTGTAGAGATCTAAGGGTTGGGTTAAAAACAAGTCTAGTATAATCTCTCATAATTTAAATGGAAGACGCTCAATTAATCTTAATCTTAATTGAAGAAGAGAGGAAGCCACCTGCAGTGTGGCTGATGACCAAAATCTGTCAATTTGAGCATTTAAAAGAGGTTTAACGGGTTTAAGCAGCTAGACTCATGTCTGTAAACAAGTCCAATCCGATCACCCAGCGCATCTAATTCTGTCTGCCAGTGAAATTAGAGAGCGTCCGTCTCTGGGCCAGGTTAAGGGTCGAACGGATAGAACAGACCCATTTGGACATGCCTTTTTTTGTTCATTTTGCATGATCAGATCATCAGAATGCAGCACATTTATCAAATTATGCATTTCACCACATGCCGTTGGATGTACCAATATGTTAAAGTTTGACCCTTAAATAAGCTTAAATCAACGCAGACGTAAGTGTCCGTATTTCCATGTTCAGCTGTGAGACTCCAACAGCTTTTTTTTCTCCGTCACACAGTCTCTTTTACTTCCTCTCGAGTCTGACTTCTTCTGTGTGTATGTGGTTGAGCGAGAGAGAGAAAGAGAGGGAGAAGAAAAGGTTGGAAAAGTGCAGAACAAATGAATGAGCAGAGCGTCGTATGGTATCAAGGGAGGGTGGACTGCAGTGTGGAGTCGCGAGACAGGCGGAGGCAGAGGAAGCCGACTGCCGCGCTGGGGTTGCTGTGCACCGGAGAGGCCCGTTAATTAAATCTGAGGGACAGACATGAGAGCTGACCCAGGCGTCAGCCGCAGCCAGTCAGCGACGGAGGAGAGGCGGCTCCTGCTCCCCCACCCTCACCCCTCCGTCCGGCCGGCCGGCCTGCTGGCCCCAGCGAGGGATGGGGGGAGGGCAGGGCGCCGGGCAGCTCGTCTGGCTCTCTGTGTAGACTCCTAAAACGTGGCTTTGCGGTCAGACCAGAGACTCTTAATAGGCGTATAAGGTGTTTTTGCTTTTTCCCTCCCTCTCTGCCGCACTCATGCTTTCCTAAAGGCAGACAAGAGCGTCTGCGGGAGTCTGTTGTGTATCTGGACCAGTGCGTTGACGTAGATTCCCTGAATTTGTATGTTATATCTTAATCTTCTCTCTGAAGACGCTGCATTTGCATATTTATACCGCAAGTGAAGTGTCCAGTCACTGATGTTTATCTTTTTTCCTCTTACAAATCTAGTCTACTTACCCTGTGCATGAACATTTATTGTATTTATTGAGCCTTAACCGACTCACTTGGGATTTGACAGTCTAACAAATACAAAAAATGTACAGGTATATTATATAAAAGTATGAAATACTTTTCATTTTATTATTATTATTGTTAAAAGTTTGGGGGCAAGTTTTTTTTCTTCTTTTAATATTTTTATTCATCAAGGATGAATTCAAATCAATCTAAAGTGACAGTAAATACATTTAATATGTTACAAAATGTTTATATTTCAAATAAAAGCTGTTCTTTTGAAGTATCCTTCAAAAATATTAATCCCGGTTCCCACAGAAATTTTAAGCAGCACAACTGTTTTCAACTTATGAATGATAATAAAAAGAAATGTTTCTTGATCACCAAATCAGCCTTTTAGTGATTTAATGATTTCTGAAGGATTATGTTGCTGAAGATTGGAGTAATGATACTGAAAGTTCAGCTTTGACATTACAGGAAAAAAATCGGCTACATTTTACAATATATTAGGGTATATTTGTATATATACATATATATTTGGATCAATACATACAATATTGAATAAAACATAAAAATATAATATAAATTGATATTATATTTATTTTATTAAATATATATATAACAACATATAGTTTTAAATAGATGAACATTTTAATTGGAATTATATATAAGTTAAAAAAAATGGCTTTACATTTTGTTCCACTTGAGTTTAAAAAAGAGTATATTCCAAACAGTAAAACAAATTTTATGAAACTAAAAGTTCTAGCTCTAAATTTTGATTGGATGAGCTACATTAGAAGCCGTGGTAATGTGCTAAATCAATTTAACATGCGAAAAGTCACATGTAGAGTGGAGTTTCCAGAGTGTAGTGTCTAACAATCCCGTAAATAACACGTTTTTTAAAATCTAGAGTTGATTGGGATACAATCAACTTCGAATTTTCATATCTTTCCATGATTTTTCATCTCTCCTAATCTGTGCAGAAGTCTGGCCTAGTTAATGCTACCGTCAAACGGTGCAGGCATAATTATACTTTTTTCTTTTCTTTTTTTTTACATTTTCTTTTTTCTGTTGATTTTCTGCCCGTTCACTGCCTTTTCTGCATCTTCCTGCATTTTCCTCAGCCACCTTTTGTCTCCCCGTCTTTATTTTTCCCTCAATTGCGAATTTTTTTTGGCTTGTTCTGTTGTTTTCTCGTTCTATTTCCCATGATTTGATCTCTCTCTTTTTTCTCTGTTCGTTCCCCTCCCTCATTTTCTGTCTCTCCCTCTTTGTCTGTCTCTCCCCTAAGGCTCTCAGTGGGGGAGCAGCAGTAGAGGAGGACGGTTCTGAATCCTCTGGGCTGGCGGAAACGCCGTACTGCTCCCCCACCCCCCCATAGCCAATCAATGCCATCCTTTCAGTTCTGGCCGAGCCCCGCAAACAGGGGGATCAGAAGTTATTAGCACCATTCTGTCAGCTGTAATGTGGAGATTGATTGGAGGTTGGGGCTCCGCCGCGCCGCCCGCCACTTCCCCTGCCTGATAAAGATGACAGATTAAGGGAATAAGAAAAGGGAATTAAGGAGTATGGCCTGTCCAACTTGTCAGTAGCTGGAGAGAGACGGAAGGAGCAAAGGGAGAAGGAGGAGAAAACCAAGAGCCTTGGTTTTCTCCAAACCATTTAGTCGTTTTGCTATTTCTCCATCAATCTAGCTTTCTCTTTTCTCCTTTCCTCCCTTTATTAAAGTTCTGCCGTTGTTTTGGCCCAGCTCTGCACCGCTCTGGCTGGAGTTGAAAGGAATTAGCAGCAGTGCTGGCGACAGGAGCCGTTCCGTGAGTTGGGTAACATGGCTGAGGCACGAGGCAGCTCCGAGTCTCACTGTTTGGTGTTAAATGTGAGCATCACAGCTTTAAGAGGCAACATTTAATTGGTATTAAAGGCTTTCCGCCTTAAAATCTCTGACCCTGAGGCAGACAGGCACTGCTGAAACCCTGCCTCTCCCTTGAGTGCACAGAGAGACAGAGAGAGCGCAGTATTCTTGCTGCTGCTGTGGATTTTTGAAGCTCTTTGAATCTTTTTTTATCCATTTATTTATCAAATGAGCACTTAACTTCAAGGTAGAGAAGTACGTGTGAATAGCATATTTTTACTTAAAAAGTTTGAACAATAAGACTGAAGTTTAATTCAGAAATTTGTGTACTAGCATTCTATATTTTATTTTGTGTCATGCAGTGTAGACAGCATAAAATACTATAATGTAAACAGTAGTAGTCCGAATGAAGCATATACTCTGCACTGTCCACTGAGTATGCTAGTATAAAGTATAGTATAGAATAATGACACAAAACAGAGAACAGTAAATGGACAGGAGTAGGAAAGTAGTGGGTGAACAGTTAACATGGAGGTTTATAAGGAGAAAAGAAGCTATGAATGAGTCAGTGTTGCTTCCCACCTCCAGCTCCTCCTTGCAGAGTAGCGGCTTCCTCCTCATGGTCCCGAACTCTATTCTTTTGTTGAGCGCCTTGCTTCGGCTAGAGACCAAAGTGCTAAGAGCAGTACAGAGCCAGGTTTCCTCTCCGCCTGAGATGACGTCATGGGCACACTGCCCTGCTCAAAAACTTTTCCCCTCTCACTTACGAAAGCATTTCTACTGCAAATAACTGTGTCCTGCACTGTCAAATCACATCATGAAGTTGTTAATACTTGTGTTTGATTTGGGGGACAGAGTGCTGTGTGTGTTTAAACTGTAGGTCTGAGTGACAGCTCAGGACTGTTGATTGAGAGATGGAGATGGAGGTTGAACTGATGGAGATGGAACTGGACTCAGCCCAGGGCTTTGGGAGTCTTGGCAGGCAGGAGGTTGGCTGATAAGACACGATGGAGCTTGGAGAACAGGCTGGGCTGGAGATAGCAGCACTAGGGTGGCTGAGCCCTGTGGGAAAGACACCACTAAGAGATTAGGGTCAAAGAGAGACATACAGGGAGGAAGAGTGAGCAGATCAACACAGCTGGTACAGAAACCAAAGGGTTCTCTGGTTTGTATAAGTGTTTCCCAACCCTTTTTGTCTAGGGTACCTTCACAACTTCATTTGTAAGTACTCCTTTATTTACACCAAACCAGAAATGGACTCCTATTAACTCATATTATATAATAAACACCTTTTACTGAAGTTTTTGCTTATTGCTTTTGAGCTCTTTTGGCTCAAAAGCCAAAGAGACAGGAGCAGCCAATTGCTATAGTTTTACACTTATGCAGTGATCGTATCAGTTCTACGCGAAGATAGAGAGCGGAAAATAATTGAATACGCCAAGGGAGATTCTTCACCTCAAAGGCCGACTAAGGGAGAAGTGGAGTGAGAGACAGACGGAGGGAGTGTTGTTGTTGTCTTTGGGCGGAGGTTAGAAGAGGATATGGGGTCCCATTAGAGAGGCCCCTTTTTCTCTTTGGAGTGGGATAGACAGCCTTCCCCCCGATGAGAAGACATCAAACAGCGTCATTAGTAAAGCTCGATCCCACAAAGAATCCCAGACCAAGCTCTGCCACTCCAAAAGCCCTTTCAAGCGCAGGCTTGCTTTTCTTTCCCACTCTGTGTCTCTCTCCAGTACTCTTATCTGAGAGAGGGATGAACAGTATGCTTGGTGTCGAGAGGCAGGGGTGTGAGAGAGTAGTTTGTACTTTTGTGTCGGACATATACAGAGGTGCAGTAGGCTCTCTCGGTTTTGTTGCCATGTAAGAATCTTCTCCTTCACTCTTCTTTGATGTGTAGAGCTTTATTCATGGATTACATGTAAGGGTCATCTGTAATAGTGGCTTCCTTTTAAAAACCCTGTGAAATAAAAATGAGAGTTGTGTGGGGTTTTAGTTTATATCTGTTAGCTATGAGGCTAGTGATACTACACTTCTAACTTTAACAAAATATTAACGCATTTAAAATGTTCAAACTTTCTATTGGAAAAAATGGAGTGAAGGTATTGTTGACATCATCCTGCACTACACAGATTTTTCTCCAATCAAAGAGTAGAATGAGAATGGTCCACACCTAATAGAGTGCAACTGTGTCTGTCCACTTTTTCAGCTTTGGTTCCAGAAAGTACCGACATGGATTCTGTACTTCGACATGCACTGACATGGATTCGTTGATAGATGCTGGCTTCTTCTTCAGCTCCAACTTCGTGTGCAGCCGTGCACCAGCGTAAAACCTCACAGCACCCTCTTCCTGTCGGTAATTGTTTGGGACACTATTTATTTTGGTTTTGAGTGGTTGGTGAAACCAAAGCCCTTTCACACAGCGTGTTGATCCTGGTAAATTGCCGGGAAATTGCCAGAACGTCTTCTGTGTGAACGCAAACACGACCCGGGATTGATACCGGCATCGATGCCGGGTTGGGGAACTAGTAACATTGCCGGAATCAGTCCCGAAACGTGCGCTGTGTGAACAAAAGCCAGGACCAATGCCGTAAGAGGTGTGTCATAGTGATGACGCTCGTGCCATCGCGCGACTCTATTGCTCTTAGAAGAAAGTTTGTGTTCGTCATCAACAAAGAAAGGACAAAAATGTCTGCAAACTGGAACGAAGCAAGACCAAGAGCTCCTCACTATCCGCGCTGAAGCTGAGATTGTTCACCAGCTTTGTGGAACGGTATGCGCGAGTACATGTTTTCGATGCGTACATTACACGTCTGACGTCATGTGTCTTTCCGGGATCTTTACGGGTTGTGTGTGAATGCACTCACAGATCCCGGCAAATCACTGGCAATGTGAATGAACCGAAAACAAACAATCCCGGGACAAATGCCGGGTCACATTATACGTGTATTTCTGGAATCTCTGTGTACAATCTTAGAGCCTAGGCAGTCTAGAGAGATGCATTTTTTTGACGGCCTGCTTATGGGGTGGGCAGCTAGTGGATCTTTAGGAAAGATTCGATGAATGTGATCATTTACGTTCGGGCCTTTTTTGGGGCCTGAAATCGCTGTTACAACGGTTAAATTTGCATGATTCTATTTTCTGATTTGTGGAGATCTCTTGCAAAATCAAGGAGAATGTAGTTTTTACCAGGAATTCTGTTATTAAACATGATTATTTAAAAAATAAAGTTGGAATAATGCAGACTGATGGCAAAAGCATGTACCATTGATTAACAACCTTGTAGCTCACAGTAGGTCTGTCTTTAAAGGTTTATATGTTCAAAATGTATTTCCCAATGGATAAAAGGAATATGACATTACTTCCGTAACCCAACTGTTGCACTTTATACCAAATGCAACAAATCATATTGGCTATTTAAAAAGAAATACGACTATGTCAATATTTTGCATTCTAATTGTCTGTTTCAATAGGAAATACGTCAGTATAAGAAAGAAAACTGCACTTGTTGAGTGATATTATGAGGTCTTTAAAATGATGCACCCACAGGGCACCATAAATGTTTTTAAAATAACTTTTTATGATATCTATAGACAATAAAACACAATAAATACAATAAACGTTCAAATACAAGCAACATGCATAATCTATTTTGTCTCAATTTAATGCACAATCTCATTAGATAAAGAATCAGACAGCAACAAAAGACAAAAGGAAGAGCATAACTCTGTGGCTTTGACTTTTTTACTTCATGTGGCGCATGAGGGCAGAGAGAGAGAGAGCGAGAGAGAGAGAAGGAGGGAGGGAGAGGAGAGTGCAATGACAAACGGTCTCTTCCTTCCTGCATGCATGCACCACCATGCTCTCAGCAGCACCCCTCCCAGCATGATTAGCAGGATATTGATTTGAGATGTGTTTGGGGGGAGGAGGGTGCTGTAATCGTACACTAGACACCAGCGGCTCACTAGAGCGCTGCATTAGGCTTGTGCAGACAGCCTCCACTTTTCTAGAGAGAGAGAGAGAAAGATAAAGAGAGAAGGGGGAGGGAGAGAAAGAGTGATAGAGAGGAAGGAAGAGATTAGCAAAAGGTGTGAGCTCTATATTCACTGAAAACGGAGAGTGAGAGTGAGTGAAAAAAGCAAAAAGGCATAATAGCACGACAACAGGAGTTTGATAGAAGCCTAGACGTACTTTTTTTTCTCTCGCTTGTCTTTTCATTACTTGTCATTTTTACTCCGTATTAGGCCGGTGTGAAGACCAAGAGCGTTTGAATGCACAGATAGAGAGAGAGATAGATAGTCAAGACCAGAAACAACGGTAGAGAGCGAGGGTGAGTGCAAAAGAGAGGGAGCGTGTTTGTTCGAGATAGGAGAAAGAGAGAGAGCGGGTGAAAGAATCTCTCGTTTGGCTGAGTAAGAACCAGATCTGTCATTCACGCTGGTGCAGGGCCCTCTCATCTCTTCGTATCTTTAGTCGCTCTCACAGCTCCATCATGTATGCAGGTACAGAGCCAGGTGGTGAGCTGCATGCCAAGGGGTTTAGGAGCCGTCTGACCACATCTGAACCCCCTAACCTCTTTCTCTATCTTTTTTTCCCCACAGATGACATTCTAGGCAAGAGGAGAGCCTACTCCCCCAACAGCAGCAGCGAGTGCCCATCTGACAGCAAGAAGTCCCGCAGCGTGTCACCTAAAGGTAGGGGCCCCTCTCGTGCATGTGTGTGCATGTGCGTATATGTGTGCTGGAGATGAAAATCCGCCACAATCAGGGCTGTTTAACCTTAGTGCGTAAGATGGAGTAGGTGGGAATTGATGGGGCGAGATTGAGCGAGAGTGGAGAGAAGGGGTGGACAGATAGTAAGAGGAGGGAGGAGAGAACAATGCTCAGTGGAAGAAAGACATCTCCTCCCCCTCCTGTTAACTTTTTGCGCACACTCTGTGTGGCGGGTTCACAAGTGCAACGTTGCTAAATCATGTGATATAAATAGAGTTTGGTCCCGAAAGGTTGAATGAAATGTAATTGTAAATTGAGAAATTTAAGTAAAATTGAATTGTCTTAGCACTTCAATGTTAGAAAGAACTGTCTGTACAAAGAGTTAACATGATCAGTGTGACCTGGAATACCTGAACTATTGATTAACATTTAGAGCATTATTTAAAAATAAAACTTCTAAAATCTATTTTCACAAATGTATTTCCAAGCTTAAATTAGATGTTGAATCCCAGACTTTCAATGTGTTCTCAGACTTTTATAGCAGAATCTAGGATTCTCTCTTTTTCTTTATTTCCTGCCTTTCTCACTTACACACCTCCACGCTTGAGTGCCGACGCTCAGAAAAGGAGAGTTTTTAGTGTTGTAGGAGTTTTAAAAAAAAATCAATAAACACTCTAAAAAATGCTGGGTTGTTTTAACCCAATTTTGGGTCAAATATGGACAAATCCAGCCATTGGGTTACATTTTTAAATGACATTTTTAACCCAATGTTTGAGTTTGTCCATATTTGACCCAAAATTGGGTTAAAACAACCCAGCATTTTTTAGAGTGAAGTAATAGTGTTGCTGAAGCTGGATTCACTGTTTTGCATGAATGTGTGCTGGATCATTGAGGCTCTCAACAGTCATAAACCAAACACACTCACCATTGCCTAGAGCTGCTAAAAGAGTCTCTTGTGGTCATACGGTCAAAGCAGCAGGGATCTAGATCTAGTAGAGGTGAATGGGATAAGTTCTGCATGAAGTGTATGGTCTGATTACTAATAGTGCTTGTAAGAAAACACAGGTTCTGATTTGAAGTTGTGACACTGAAAGTTGTGACGCTAAAAATGTGGTTATTAATGTTGAAGTCAATGAGTTTAGCTCCAAGCTATTCAATTTCTTCAGGATTACCAGAAAGCTACTGGAGTTTTTATCAGGGTTGGAGCTAAACTCTGCAGGACAGTGGCCTTCCAGGACCGAAGTTGCCCATCCCTTCTCTATTTTAACACAGGCTCTCACAGGTTCTTCTTTAGGGTGGTGTCCTGCATCCATACTGACAACCGTCATGACTCAACCGCTTATTAAAAAAAGGCTCAAATCCAAGAAGTACAGTTTAGTCTTATTCTAATACATTTTGGTGGTCTGTTGAGAGAGAGAATTAGCAAGTGAGTGAGGGACACAGTAGGGAGAATTGAGGTGATGTTTGACTTCCTCTTGCTAGGAAAAGAAATTGTGGTTTCTTTTTCCTTTCATGGATATGTGTTTGAGTCTGTGAGATAAGCCCATGGATTTGAGGCTACTGTGTTTTTGGACACCCTCACTTTTTCTTCAGTTGGGTGAAGTAATCAAATCTAAAATTTAGCTCAAAATCAATATCTTCATGCTAACATTTAAATCCTAAGATTTAGCTTAAATGCAAATCGGTGAGGCTCCTGGGTATTGTCAACAGGCTGAGCTAATGAGGTGTAACAGCGTAACAGGCAGGCAGCAGAAACATCAGGCAGACTCAGTGACACCAAGTCAAATATAATCAAGCATCTAGCAGGAAGAGTTGAGCAGGCGGTAATCTGGATCTGTTCCTCAGACCAGTGAGATGACCAGTCCTCAAATCTACCTAACATTATTGTAACATATTTTTAGGTTAATTTGTTAATAATGTTTGTTTGTTTTGTTTAGCCATTTACATATATTATCTACAACAGTGAGATCTGTAATAATTGTTCTAAATATTGTTTATAAGATATAAGCTGTCATTCTGCAAATCCAATTTACCTTTTCTTACCCATTCTTTAGTTTCACCTTTTGTTTGCTCACTGGTGGTATTAATATTGTGCGCTTACCAAGTGTGACAAAGATACTATACTAAAAATACTATGCAAATCACAGCCAATCAGAAATGTGACAGAATTTTGGGTCTGTGAGATTTTACTATGGGCAGAGTTCCCCAGTATGCATATAAATTAGAAGATTTTTCCACACTTTGTGTGATATCTGGTTAGGGCACAGTGTTTTTAAAAATGTTATACAAATAACTCATACTCTCATGTATGTTATAAAAAGTTCAATATGCTAAAACAATTCTCATTGAAGTGACATTCTGAAATACAAATAATTATGATGGTCCTTATTAAATTCAATATTATATTATCAGTATTTTTTTCACATAACTGCATCTAGTATGTGACATCTGAATATGTGTCTCAACACATTCCACACCCAATAATCAGTGGTCTGAGATCTCTTGTGTTTAGATAGCATATTTTATTTTAAGGCATTACCTGCTCACTCGTCACCATGTGGCCAATCAGCAAGGCTGCTGCAGTGAGAATGATAAATGGGTGTTATGTGTGTTTTAGGCCTGTGAATTACAGTTGGCTTGCGTCGGTCACCCGCTGTGGATTAGCATGGCTTTGGAATGCCGCTGATCTAATGTCTTGTGTCTGCATGTCTGTGATCCATCACCACACCCAAACAACATAGCATGTTGCATGTGTATGCTTTTGTGTGCACATGTGTGTAGTTTGAGAGCATAGCAGCTGTTGTGTCTAAGCTCCTGACCTTCCAAACAAACACACACACACTCACGCATGCACTCAGGCACGCATGCACAAACACCCACACACACACACACAGCTGGAGGGTAGTACTGATCCCCTATCCAGACCACTATGTCTCATTTTATGTGTGCCTTTCACGTTTTCTTAACTGAGAATGCTGTGGATATGTGTGTGTTTATATATATATGTGTGTGTTCAGCATTATTCTGCATGGATGCATTAAATCGATAAAAAAGTGATAGTAAAACTTTTATTTTAAAAAATATTTCTATTTCAAATAAATACTTTATATAAACTTTCTATTCATCAAAGCATCCTGAAAAAAATCATGTTCAAGTATTGTGTCCACAAAAATATTAAGCAGCTTCACTGTTTTCAACATTGATAATAATAAGAAATGTTTCTTGATCAGCAAATCCAGCATTCGACTGGATCGCAGCCATTAATCCAGTCTTCAGTTCTAATAATAAGCTATAATAAAATTGAACAATTCTGTTGTATGGGTGATGTGTGTGGAGGGTATATATATATATATATATATATATATACCCCCACACGCATCACCCCATACAACATAATTGTTCATACTCACAATGCTTCAATGCCTCAAAACATCATCCACATGAGCACGCTCACACACATACACACCTGAAGCCTCTCGGGTGGATTATCTGCGCTTGGCAGAACACACTCCCCCCAGTCCCCTTCGCCGGGGCTGCATTGCTTCTGTTCGCCTGCCCTGGGCCAAGATCCTGTTTCAATGAGGAGGGTAAAATATCCCCCCTTCCACCACTCTTCCTCCTCCCCATCACTCCCCCAAGAGTCTCTCCCCATGCACTGGCTTGAGTTACTGCCGCCCAGCATACCGAGAACCACACATAGGCTTTTCCTTCACTCAAACATCTCACAAACAATCACATAGTTTGAAACAGCTGATTAAATTTAGCTTCTCATCCCACAGAAAACTCTCACACTCCTGCACTGGAGCCAGGCAGTCACATGACCCCCGAGGGAGCACTACAGGCGCATGATGTCAGCTCTGAACGAGCATGGCTCTTATGAGGAGCAGCAGCAGCGCCTGTATCAGTTGGCGAACAACATGGGCGTCCCAAGTCACGGTGAGTGTGCCTCACCTGTGTATAGTGTGTGTGTGTGTGTGTGTGTGTGTGTTGTGTGAGAGAGCTTGTCTCTATATCCGGTCTAATTACCCATGTAGTCTTATTCCTGGATACCACACAAACAGCCAGAGCTTGACTGCGGAGATTACTGACAATTCTATTTGCGGTCTCAGCCCACCCAACGCTAGGATGTCAGAGTGGGTGATCTGTGACTACTGCCACACACAGTAGTAAATAACACTGCCATTGGGCCCTGAGGTCGACTGGATCGATTTGGCCCTTTGATTGGCTGCAAGCCAACCCTCTAAATTACCAACACCGTGAAAACGGGTCCTTTGCTCGTTTTTTCTCATGCCTTTTCAAATTTACGATCACTGACGAGGTACCAGGGTTAACGGATGTAGATTTCTAAGATTTGTAAACAGAAATTTAGTGAGCATTATTTTGTTTTATTTGTTTGATTATGTCTTAACTGCGCTTTAGAGCCTTGTTGATGTTTTTCTCTGAGAAACCGTTAATTGCCTCCAGCTTTTATGACCTTTTTTTGGTAGCATAAATTTAATCAATCTCACATTCTTGCTAAATCTGAGAGCATACGACTTTAAATTTTATTTGATCAGTAATGATTCTTAATTACTGTTTGCAATTTCAATTGGGGGGTGCTATAAAGGGTTTAATTGCTCCTCTCATACATCTGTAAGAAATTAGTGCCACTATATGTGCCGTTCGTGTCTAGGATTTTATGACAGAGGTGCTGCGCTCTCCTGTCACCTCAATCCAAAAGTTCCTGTTTTCTAACGTCAAACTGAGGCATGTTGTGGACAAATTCACTCACAAGTCCCTTCTTTTCGTCAATTCTTCTCTCATTGCTTTCACTTTCTGAGCTCAACTTCCTTCTGTTCTCCATCTCTACTCCTCTCATCCACCCAACCACCTTAAAAAAAGGTGTGGTTATTTGTAGTAAATAATCTGAATCTGAGAAGAAAAGGTAGGACGTTTACCCGTCGGTGTGAAATCCAGTGAGAGAAAGCAGCCATGTGATTTGCAGGGTCACCGTCGGTCCCCTCCCCTAGATATCTGGAAAAATGTCTGGTGTATGGTTTCATAATGGTTGCCATTGAAAACAGACTCACCAGGCCAAGACGCTGTTCCTCCCTGAGGAATGCGAGCGTGCTGGCTTGCCCCTGCATGCTGAGCTCATAAGCCTACGATAAGGCTGTGCCAGTCAACCACTGCCAACATGCCTGGCTGCCAAGACTTTGATGAGTGAGATACCCATTCTCACCTTTCACCTAAAGGTCTACTGTATACATCTATGATGTTTCTTCAATTGTTCGTTCACCCAAAATGTAAATTCCTTCATCATTTACTCAACCACATGTCGTTCTAGAACTGTATGATGCAAAATAGAAAAACTGTGTGTGTACCATAGACTGTAAAAAATATGGACAAAGCATCTGTGACGTCACCCATAGACTCTCTGAAGAACGGGTTTGAGACGTTTTATGGGGGCTAAGGGTGGCGCCATACTGGAAAATCTTGGGAAATACAAAATACAAATGTTCAGAAAGGATACAGAGGTGGTATGATGTGTTGTGTCAGTCATGGCCGAGACGTCAAATTCCACTCGGCGCAGCACGTTCTCAGCTGTCAATCAAAGTTAACCGCCCTTATTTGTCATACATTTTATATCTCAATACGATCTAAACTAATCGAGTTAGAAAAAAATTCACCCCCTCACAGTTATCAGGCACTCGGAACATATTGAAGATTACAATAAAAGTCCATGGGACCAAACTGTAAAAACATGAATTTATGCTGTGAAAACGGACATTTTAACATGGGGTATATGGACATTTGCTCCCTTTTGGGACCAGCCTCTAGCGGATTTTCGATGTATTGCAGTTTTTCGCACTTCCGGGTAGGCTTCATTTTTCAGATTAGAATGTTACCGCTTGGTGCGTACTGATCATTTTTTTCATTCACTTACAATGAATACGTTCTGAAGTTTCAAATATAATCTTAAAACTATTATTCAGGTACTTTAAGGTAAAAATGCAAGTCATTTGCGTGGTTGTGCTTCGGGTGACCTGAGTTTGAGTCCCAGCTCGCTGACCTTTCCTGATCCTGTCCCCATCTCTTTCCCACTTTGTTTCCTGTCTTATATATAGTATATACTATACTATCCCATCTCAATAAATTCAAAAGGCAAAATTTGGTTCTCAGGTTCAACTCATTGACTCAATCGGGTCACAGCTGTTAACACCTCACTGAGGGGAAGATTATCAGTAAATATTAATTTGAACGTTGGTGTATTTCTTAGTTGTGTGGCTAACCAAGTGTCTATTATGATGATTTTATGGTGCATTTGCGTCTTTTTTAAATCAGAACAACAATTTTATTGTACCTGCAGTCCCCATTTATTGCAGTCCATTTTTTCTCCTTTTGTTGGAACTACACAAAGGTGAACCAATGATGTCAATTTTTACAAACATGTTTTTTATATAATTTAAATATTTTAATATGTTTTCACCTTAAATCATTTTTAGGCCCATTACTCCTTTTATTAATATGTAGATTTGCACTTGTGACAAATTTGGTTGTTTTAGCTGGCTGTTGGTCCCAAACATTCCCTTTCCAATCCTTCATATTTCACTTGCACCCTCCCCCCCCCCCTTCCTCAAGTCGCTTTTAATTTATTTTCTTGTTTTTTGTTTTGTTTTGTTGTTTCTTCAGCGCCATAGCTCACACTGAGCTGCTTTTGACTTTCCTGGAGTGGGTTTTCAGAGAAATCTCTCTGGCGCCGAGAAGCGTCAACCCCAGCTGTGTTTCTGTGTGTTTCTCCTCTCTTCTTTACCTCCACGTGCTTCCATCTCCCTGCTCTCTCCTTTGAGATGCCTTCTTTCTATCTGGCTCCTTTCCTTTCTTCATATCTTTGCACCTTCCTTATGGCTTCGTCTTTATACCCCTAGACTCACCCCACCCCTCATGACGTGCCTCTGAAGTGTGTCGGGAAGTGTTGATGCTGTGCTGGGTTCTATACAGTAGGCTCCAAAGACCCCTTGACATAGGCAGAGAGTAGGGCCAGGCCCTTCTGACCATTCCCCCCAGACAAACGCACACACTCTCCAAGAACTCTCTACACACAGCCCTGCTTTTATATTCTCTCTTTCTTTCTCCCTCGTTCATTCTCGCCTGGATCCCCGCAGAGCATCCTTTCATGTGTTTGAAGTGGAGGCCCTGAAATGAAAGGCCATGAAGGAGGCACGGATAGGTTTGTGTGAGTGTGTGCATTTGAAGGGGGGGGGGGTGGTGGTGGTTGGGGTGGTTGGGGGTTATACTGATACGGTGTTGTGCACCTTTAGCTTTGGCTATGATGAAGTTGCTATAGGTCCTCGTTGTGACCATTCAAATTGATGGGCCTCATGTTTGGATTTTGGGTTGGATTTTGAATACAGAATATCTCTTTGATAATTGAACTTTTAGTATATAATATATATATTTGTGTGTATATATGTAATATACACATGCTACCATTGGAAATTTAGAGGTCAGTAAGAGAAAAGGCATGAGCTACTCTCAGTTGCCTTTGGATCTGTCGTCCCCCTGAAAGAATTCCCGATGAGTGCCGTGTCTGTCAGCTGCTTCTGGCAATACAGAAGCTCTCAAAGGCTTGCCAGTGCTTTGCCATGGTAGCTCTTTGTGTACTTGGGGAAGAGGAAACCAGATCTAGATAGCTAAAGATTCCACAGTAACTGACTCAGATAATGCAAATTTGGAGTGTGACCGAGGGCACAGAGTGAATGTAAGTGGGAGATGGTTGCAAGGGTGCCAGGATTTCACTGTTTTTGGATGAGTGGTGTACTTGTACATGTAGCCCCTGATGACCCTGTGCTAACTCTGTTGCAGGTTAAAGGGAATAATTCATTGCTGGGCAACCGAGGAAAGGGGCTTCTGAGGGACTTTTGAGTTTTAGTGGATTTTGGGGCTGTTTTACCATGCTGGAAAGCTGATAGGTGTGTATTGGAAAATGGTTGCAGCAGCAGCTGGTTATTAGAAGGTTTGTTGCCAGTCCGAGGTGGTCCAAGAGCATCAATGATGTGCTGGGAAACAGCCAACATTTTCCAAAACACATCAACATGCTTTAGCCAGATTTTTCCAGCTGGTAATAATGTGTGTGGATAGACTACTAATTATTTTGATAATCTACAATGAGTGTGTGACCAAGTGACAGGCCTTGTCACTGCTTTTCCTTGAAAGTAGATTCTTCTGTTTTTTTTTCCATTCTCTTTTATTCCCTCTCACGGGCTGTTGGAGGTTTGTCCGCTGTCAGTCTGGTCCCCGCGGGGCAGTGCAATAAACAGATCAATACAACGGGCCTGTGCACATTAATATCTGTCGTGGTGCCTCCGACCCGATCACTCAGGCCCACACGGCAGCCTCGGAAATGGCCGCCAGCTCCCGAGGGAACCGTCTAATTAAAAAAGGGCCAGAGGAGAGAGGGAGTGAGAGAGGAGAGCGAGGGAGAGGAAAAGAGGGAGGCATGCAGGATGGATTTTCTATTTAACACTCTTTCATTAGAGAGTCGCTTCCTGTTGTGACCCTGTTAGTTTGGTAATGTTGGGAGATGGGTCTGGGATGGTCTAACATCACAGATTCAGGAGGGAGACCAGCAGCTCAATTACATTTCAGTCATGTCATCTCAAACAGTTTAAAGGGATAGTTCACCCAAAAAATACAATTCTGTCATCATTTACTCATCCTTCGCGAACATTCTGACTTTTAAAGAATGTTTGTTACCAAACAATTGTTGGGCACCATTGACTTCCATAGTATTTTTTTTTCCATACTATGGAAGACTATGGTGCCTCACTACTGGTTGGTTACCCATATTCTTCCAAATATCTTCTTTCGATGTTGAGCAGAAGAAAGAAATTCATGCAGGTTTGGAACAACTTGAGGGCAAGTAAATGAGGACAGAATTTTAATTTTTGTCAAAATTATTCATATGTAGTTTGTTTTATTTTATCGACTTGAGTTAATGGTGTTTGTTAAGGATTAGCTCTATGAACTAACTCCTAATCTTAAGTATTAAATTTCAGCACGTCCCGCACCGTTTAATCATACGGACATGAATGATACATGAATCGAGTGGCTTGTCAAGGTGCAGAATTACTTTCATAAGCAACCAAAACTCATTATTTTTGCTTGGTGAATGATAAACAACAACAACAAAAAATTCATACATAGATTTGGCACCAAGAACACCTTAGAAACCAACAACACCCTAGAAATATGTCAGTGGTCAAACATCACGATTTTTTTAAAAAGAATATTGATACTACTCTAATGTGCTTATGCAACCAGTGACCAATTATTGTAGTGTATTATTATGGATGTTTTCCATATTATAATATTTTACAAGCGGCTGCTGGGGGTAAAAATAATAATAATAATTTGACATTCTGCTTCCTAATGACTTGTCAGAAATCATGAGATTAATTAAAATTTTATTCTATTCTATTGACAGTCCTCATTTTATTTTTCTTAAAGGGATACTCCACCCAAAAATGAAAATTCTGTCATTTACTCACCCTCAAGTTGTTGCAAACCTGTATGAGTTTCTTTCTTCTGCTGAACACAAAGGAAGATATTTTGAAGAACGATTGGAACCAAACAGTTGTGGGGCACCATTGACTTCCATCAGTAGAAAAAAAATACTTCAAAATATCTTCCTTTTTGCAACAGGTTTGCAACAACTTAGGGTAAGTAAATGATGACAGAATTTTTGGGTATACCTTTAAGGTTTATTGGTTTTAATGATGGGTGACAATTATTTTATTATAATTAACAATATGCTTCATCTTTAATTACCCTCATATTTTCAATTCAAGTTTATTTGTATAGCGCTTTTCACAAAACATATTGTTTCAAAGCAGCTTTACAGAAAGTATTTTCTGTAATTTCCATTATGGGACAAAATATTTGTCCCATAATGTCAGCGATTCATTGGGAGCCCTTGTTGAACAGTGAAGAACTGACTCTACAGTAGATCACCTGTGTTTTTCTTTAACTGATTAAAAGGATTAATTTGTGGGAAGGAGTGTAAAGTCTTGCCTGTGTGGCATATAACATATTCTGCTCTGGGACTCTGAACTAAATCTTACTGTGTTGGTTAGAGCTAGACTGACAGATTTGGCACTGACAACACAGACCGGACGAGTTTCTCGATTTAACTGGTCTGTTCATTCCATTCACAGAGCTGCTGCGTGTGCGTCAGGAAGCTATGGCTGCCGTTAGAAACGCAGGAGGAATGGAAGCCCACGTCCCCTCGGCAGGCAGCTCATCTAGCCAGCGGCGGCAAACAGGGCCTTCCCCAGCACAGAGACGCACAGTTCCCTGAGCGGTAATGCACATGCACAACATCATACTTTCCAGATTATCTCTTTTGCACACTTTTTCTGCATACTTGAATCTTAAATGTTTAGATTTAAGTTCAGTCTTTCCACCTCCTGCTCTGCTATGAGCAAACGTATTACAGCCTGACGTGGCGTCCAAACCAGACAAGATGTGACAACCGATCTATGTCTATCACAACTAATAAGAGGATATTTGATGTTTACTGTACAATTATGTGGCAAAGGTTTTGGGCTAATGAAACTTTAGCCCAAACTTTACTGTTATACCAACAAAATCTTCTATCTCGTGGTGTCATCTCATTTAGGAAAAACTAGGGACAGTGGCTGAAATCACACATATGCTTTCTTGACTCTATATTGTCATGTAAAAGTGGATGTGCTGTATATGTGCATGTGGTTGATAAATACCCTCTGCTGAGTGGAAGCCTCTGAGGCGCACTTTAAGAACACGGATACTGGAAAAAATGCTAAGCTTTAAAATAACATGAATATTTTACATTAATAATGAAACCAACATCCGACTCTAATGAATACTGCATGCATGTTGGAGTGGGTGACTGCCTGCCGAAGAGAAAAGAGGGACAAATTAAATTATGCACCAAAGTAACGGAAGAGGGAAAAGGGAGGGAAAATTGGAAGTTGGCGTTAAGGCCACGGAAAGAATAGAAAATCCACTTAATGGGATGTGCCAGTGGGTATGATCTCTGCGAGGACCTCTTTGCAACCCTGTTCGATTTGATCTTGTCAGGAGGCATTTATAGGGCTCACGACCGAACGGGTCGCTAGGACAACACATGCCGTTCTCCTTCCAGCAATGCCCCCCCCCCCCCACACACACACACACACACGAATTTCTCTCTTCCTCCCTCTCTCCTCATCTCAGCAAGGCCACTGTGCTCGTGGCGCTCCCTCCGCCTCCAAACAAAGCCCAGGCAGCGGGAGTAGGCAGGTAATTGCTTGTCGATTATTTATGTGGCGCGGGAAGCTGGAGGATCGATAATGGGCCAGCGAGGCGAGGCGGTAGGGAGGAAGTGAATTGGGAGGGGTCACCCAGCGTGGGTGGGGGAACTCTGTTCGGTTCCTGGCCCAGCGCAGCATCATGTCAGGAGCTCAGCGTGCAGCTTTGACCAGCCAGCCGCCGCAGCTCCGCCAGTTCGCGGTAATTAGCCACACAGGACCGCTGATGTTAACGAGGCCTGCACACTTCCTAGGTTGTGGGTGAAAGGAGGGAGGGAGGAAAGTGTTTTTTCTCACTCCTACACTCATTTTTTTGTTCATTGGTTCTTTAACCCTTTGTTTAACCGTTTAGTTAGAGCTCTGAAAATTTTTAAACTGTTAAAATGCACATTTATGGATTAAATAACCCAAATTGACAATTCTGTCAACATTTACTCACCCTCATGTTGATGGAAACAGATAACGTTCTTTCTTTTGTGGAACACATAAGGGGGAATTGTTTTCTTTCTTTCTTTCTATGGGACCAAAGATATCAAGCTTCAAAAATCATATGCTGCACAACAAATGTATTAAAAAAGTGATCTATGTGACTTGGCACGTTCTTAAGAGTTCATGAGAATGAATCATTTGATTTGATTCAAAAAGTAGTTTGAATGAATAATTCATGGGGGAACATTTTTGGATACTTAATTGGGGGTTTTATGTCCTATTCGAAGCTTTAAAGGGCATATTGTAGGTTTAGAGAACCCAACGAGTCAATGTTTAGAAAAATAATGTAGGAACTAGATTTACTTTAAAGTATACTTATAAATACACTACAGAATGGTAAATGGACTGCATTTGCGTAGTGCTTTCACAGACCCAATAGCCACCAAAGTGCTTTTACATTTTTGCCTCACGTTCACCCATTCACTCACTCACGTGGTGTCAGCCATGCAAGGCGCCATCCACCTCGACACTTGGTCAGGTGGAACCGGGGATTGAACCACCAACCTTTTGGTTTTGTAGACAACCTACATGAACCACTGCCACACCTACAGAAGCTTCTGGAGTCATTGAACATGCGGGAGAAGCGGTCAATTCAAACAACAGGAAAACAATGGCAATGACATTTCGGACGCTGAGGAAATTGTTCATACTTACTTGTATGACGGACCACAGCCATACAATTATAAGCCTGCTATGCTGCCAGAGAGCAGGGACAGAACGGTGAGAGAAAAATTGAGTTGTGGTGTGAGGAGAACCAGTGGAGAAAAGGACGGGTGTCTTGGTCAGAGACGTGCTTATAGATATATACACGTTTGCTAACGATATACACTGTCCTCACAGTATTGTACAGATTATTACCATCGTAAATCAGGCCAGCAGACATTATTATGTTTAGGATAGATTTATATTATTAAATGTATAAAAACTATACTTGAGTAAAAAACTTGTACTAAAAACATACTCAAGTACATCTTTAATACATATTTTTCCCCTGGGTTATAACATAAACAGAAAATTAAAGATTTGAATATTCAAACAACCTAGTAATTTGTTTTTTCAATTACAAGTTGCCTTTATTTATCCTTTATCTACCTATATCACACTATTTGATGCCATTGGGACAGTATAAAACGATCAATATACGTGTTTCGGCATCCCCTGTTAAAGCTCTATCATATCGGTAGGAATGAAAAACAGCGTTTTTTGAAGCTCGATGCAGAAGAGAAATCCCGTCTCTTCACTTGCACAAACTACACCAGGCACGAAAGATATATTGCACCGTCCCTTTTCTTGTTATAGAAACCTGTGGACTTGATGTCCTGACAGGCCGGAGTTTTTGCAACCTCCATAAACAATAATTTACCATGACGATGATAAATTAAAATACAAAAACTACCAAAAACACACTGACTCAAGACCGCTCTTACTGAATACCAGCCTATTCTGCACTGAGCTGAGGGCGGCGGCTCCCTTTCTTGACGTAAAATGACGCGATGTTGAAAAAAAAGCCGCTTTTATGAGTAGTCCAAGAAACGCTCACTTTATTTACTAAATTAGTGCCCTTATGTCGTTTTAAAACATTTTAAATCCTGCATGAACTTTTCATATGGTATTTTCATACATGGTCATATATTAATTTAGATTTTTTTTAACCTGCAGTATGCTCTTTGAAGCTTCAGTCTCATTAAAATTGTATGTTAAAGAGTGACCAGTGCAGTCTTCCAGGTTTCTCCATTTGTTCCCACGTCATATGTGAATATGATGGTGGAAACATGATGACAGAATACTGACCTGTATGTTTGGGTGGGCTACAAGCTTTTAGCACAGATTGTGTGACATTGCTAACCCCTCTAAAGTATCGACAGAGAGTCCGCCGGGCTAAAACAGTGCGCCGGAAGCCATTCCTCAAGCTCACCTTTCTATCGACTCTCCATAATTGATTATCTGACGCCCATTAGTGGCTATTGTTAAAAACAAATCATTACCAAGATCAATAGTCCTGCAGCCATGGCTGGCCATTTGTCTGGGTTTAAATGGCAGATTGCATTTAGGGAATCTGCAAGGCAAATCCTAATGTGTTTGGCATGTGGGGCAGCACAAGCAACAGACAGTGGTCTGGGGTGGGGGCGTTGGGTGAGCAAGAGCCTTATGCATTTTAATGTGCTTCCTGTGCAAATGTGTTCCCGCCTGAGTCAAGGCGAGGCGGGCACGGTGTGGCGAGCGGCTAATCCCCGCGCTCCTCTCATTAAGGGCCATCTTGTCAGCTCTGCTCCACTTTCCTCTCTCTCTTTCTCTCGTCTGGCCAGTTTGTTGCTTTGCCTCTGCCTTCACACACACACACACCACTCCACACTGCCGCTGCTTTCAGGCAGGGAGCGACGCCCGCTGCCACTCTGACAGGTCGTCACACATGAGCGAACACAAGTGGCGTCTACTTGCCCTACCGCTAGCTAGGTTGTGAGAGAGCTATAGAGATCGACAGATAGAGAAAAGGAGAGATGGGGCAGGGTGGAGGAACGGAGGCAGTCCTCAAAAGATGTAGAGGTAATTAAGCCTGTTAACTGAACTGCAGTCAGTGTAACAATAAATGTTTAAAAGCTGCCTTGTGCAACTTTTTTAAATGTTGAAATACTTTTATCTCTATTTAAAGGGATAGTTCACTCAAAAATGATAATAATCATAATTTACTCTCATGTCTTTTTAAACCTAAGCTTTAAAAAAAAATATCTGTAAAACACGAGATGTTTTGAAGAATGTTTCAGTTGCTTTTGTCTATACAATTAAAGTATAAGGAATTACATCCCACTTTCATTGTATGGATTAAAAAAAACATTGAAAATATTTTTGTATATATCTTTTTGTGTGACACAATGTTCATATCTTAAATCTAACATGCCAACTGGAAAACCTTTGGAAATATTCATTATTTTTGCAATATCGACTGGTGTAGCTAGTGGAGCACAAAAATACACAATGCAGCTTTAAAATTTTTACATTTCGAATATTTTGTTTGAAAACATGTTAAAACAGAGTCATCATTCCTGCCCTCCAACAATATCGCCCTGTTTTTTTCTTGTTCTTTTTCAACCCCATTTTTCTTTTTCTGTCGGCCAAAGACCCAGAGTGAAATGGTTAACGCTTGCCTCATTCCAAAATTGCTTCCTATAAAAGGAGAAGCACGTCTGCCGGGCACGTCTCCCCATGATTACAGCTAATTACTATCGAGCGGACGCCTCGCGGCCCCAGTCATGCAGCTTTAATTGACCGTTATTCATCTGTGGGCCGCGCAGGGCGGCGCAGAGTTTGGCAGGCCTGGCCAGCGCCGCCCGGGCTAATTGTGAGGCCTGAGGGATTAGGCCAGGTGATTACACACTTCACAGTGTAATTACATAAGCATGGCTGGGCTGCTGGCCCGACTCCCGGCCCCAAGGTCACGCGCTGCCTTCTTCCAGATTAATTGGAGCTGCCACAGAAGTGCGAGGCACCGGCGGAAAGCGGTTATACGATTAGCATTAACATTTCAACAGCCGCCCAATCGATCGATGATTTCCCCCTTTGTGTTTCTCCACACCTTCCTCAACCCCTCAATTTACACACATGCTTGTTCCGCTTGTACCTGTGTTTTTAGATTTCTTCTTTGTTTCTGCTCAAGGAAGACATGCTAAGGCTGTTTAGCTAATTGCGTAAAACCTAAGTAGAGCATAGCAAAATATGGCTTCTTCCCTCATTTCAGTTGGGTTTTTTTTTGTTTTCCGTCTCTTTCTGTTTGGTTGTTTATGTGTTTGTGTTGCTCTGCATCGCTCAGTCTCTCTCCCCTGGAGCAAGCGTTGCTCAGTCACAAGTACAAAGCAACCGCGCTGTTCTTTCGCTTGCTTTAGGTGTGTTGAGTTTCATTTATATTTATGCATGTGTGAGCGTGTGTGTTGGGGGGCTCAGTGAAGAGATGCAGTAAATGGATGGGCTTGCATTGGCAGAGGAGCAGTAAAAACTTTTAAAAGACACCGCAGGATTTGCCTGGATTTCAACACCTCGCCACTAGTACACTTCTTCGTATTTTTTCTCTCCTTACCCCTCCTCTCATTTTCCTTATTCCCTGACATGGCTCTATAAAGGCGGCTGCTGTATTCTGTATGAACAGCCTGTGTTCTCCACCTGTACAAAAGGAGAAAAATTTAATTGAGGCTACGCGACACGCCATCGTTTTATTGGTTGAATACGGCGGAGGGAGACAGGAAGAGGAGGGGGTTGTGTGCGTGTGTGTTGGGGTGGAAGAGGAAGAACTGTGTTAATTAGTGGGTGCTTCAGCCTGTAGCCCGGGCGAGGCTGGGGGGCCGCCCCAGCTGTCGGAGTATGACATGCTCTTATTGTGCATTCAGGCCTCATTACCAGAGTGGCAGGGCCACAGAGCGCAGCAGAGCAAGAGGGAGGGAGCGAGCGAGGAGATGATGGAGGTTGTGGTGGTGGGGTGGGGGGCAAGGATACAAACAGTGCTGCTGTCCGCAGCGTGACAGGACTGATGAGGGGCTACGGTCGCTCGTGTGCACCGAAGGGAGCGATAAAAATAACCGATGGAAGAGAACGCAGCATTACCATAACACCACACAGCTATATTGAATTCGACTTTGGAAACCTTGTATTGTAAGGATACCACCACACAGACGTAACAGTTTGTTGACAACCTGTTCATTACCATAGCACCGTAGAACTGTACCAGACTCCTTAAAAAAAAACTAAATCATTACCACAATGCCACATATTAGACTTTTGGAAATCTGTATAGTTAGCTTTCCAAAACAGAACACAGCCATAACAGACTGTTGAAAATCTGTATCATTACCATAATGCTGTACAGCTGAACCAGGCTGTTGATGAACCTGTATCATTACCATACCACCACACAGTCATATCAGACTGTTGTAAGCCTACCTGTTTTAATACCATAACATCACACAATTAAGAAAGTGCATGTATTGTGTAAGTAACAATTTTGTGAAGTCAAGCATGACGTATTCACAGACCCCAAGACAGACTCTATTTACTTAATACACGGTTTAGTCTTATTGAGAATGATTCATGTGTGTACGTTATTCCAAAAAAAAAATTAATCATAATCTATGTTTATATTTTGTACATAAAATTTTTCTTTGTGAATATCCTGTCTATGAAAAATGTATCCTGTAATATAAAATGGGTTGTAAATGTTGTTTAATATTGACTTCAAGCAGGTTGTGAAAGACTTAAGTATAAAAACAGTAGCAGTTTGTTAATGATGGTGTTTTTTGTTTGTTTTTTTGTGCACAGAGACATATCGCATCCTCCATTGCTGTCCCCACAGAATGCCCCTCACATTGCTCTGGGGCCTCACCTGCGTCCCCCGTTTCTGGGCATGCCTTCTGCCCTCTGTCAAGCCCCAGGTGAGCATTACCTCTGCCATATGTTACACACACTCACATTTACTCTGAACTCGTTTAACCTGGGAGTTTTTATGATGTGTTATTGGTTATATATACAATAGCATTTATAATAATATAACGCAAGTGGACTTTTCAAACAAAATGTTAGTTTAGAAAATACAACAATAGATTAACATTAAGGCAAAATTATTTGGAGACTTTCTGATGCTCAAACATAGGTGTAACATCCCTAGTTAATGTGATGAACACCTGTGTTACTCTGCTAGGACACCTGTGTGAACTTGAGGAGAACTGACTTCCACTTAAAATTAGATTAGTTGGTTAAAAAAGTAATTAAAATAATTCCTCAAAGATGAAGGTCTATCATCATTTATGAGGCCACTGTATATATCACTATGTTGAATGTATATAATCTGAACACTTGATGTATATTGTATACAAACAGATGTATACCTTATTTATTTTTAATGATAGCTGTACAATGGGATGAATGCTTCCCTTCCCTGTAATATAGATGTTCTCTTGCTGTTGTTCTGTAGGTTATGGTTTCCTGCAGCCTGCTCAGGCAGAGATGTTCGCTCGTCAACAGGAGATCCTTCGTAAGCAGAACCTTGCTAGGTAATGTTATAGAGATGCACAGATAAATCTCAATCAACTACTACTTGATGTTTGAGCACTTGTTTGTAATATACCAAAAGAATAGATTTAATTGATGAAGCACACAAACACAATTTTATATTATGTAATTTACAATCTTTTTCTTAGGAAATGTTCATTTCCATGTTCCAGTATGCCTTTCTGATTGTGGAATGTTCCTCCAGGTTGGAAATGTCTGCTGAGTTGTTGAGACAGAAGGAGTTAGAGAACCTCCACAGGCAGCGACTGCTGGCGGACCCACTGGGCCTGCATTCCGGACTTCCTGCAGAACACCCTGCCTTACGCAGCCTGCACGAAATCCCAGAGGGCCACCCACTCCGAGAGGAGCTCAATCGCCGTAATGCCATGCTGGTTTTGCGGCACAACAACACCCCATTACTCTCCCTCAACCACCAGGGGGCAGCAGTAGGCACTTCCTCTAAAGACCTCAGCAACAGGAAGAGCATGAGGAAAGGAGGACCACTCCGAGGGGACCAACAAGGGGGTTTGTCTGAGACCAAAGAGATGCTCAGTGAGGGTTGTGCTCGGGATGGCGAGAACAGAGGGACAAGATGAAGACATGAAAGACTCTGAGATTGATGCAGAGGTTGGGGAAGATAGGCCTGAGAGGCTTTCCAAAGTGGACGGACATAGTCCTCGGTTCGGAGGTGTGTCAAGGCAAGCATGTGACCAAGTCTCAGCGAAACAGTGAAAGAGCTTGGGGAGGGGTCAGGACGGCTCAGTGCCCCTTGTAGCTCCATTGGCCAAGAGTCACCAACCCACCACCTCTTCACATCAGGACTGAGCAAGAGTGAGGCCAAATACCTGCCACCAGGAATCCCACCCTTAACCACTTTGCCTGGACAAACGCTGCCCTTTACCTTTCCATACACCAGCCCTTACTTTCACACCGGTGAGTTCACAGCTGTTTAAAATTCAGATAACAAAATCTAATCACATTCAATGAGAGATATTGTATCTTATGCTTATTCAGACAGCAGGTAAATGTGACCCAAACCCAATTTTTTTTGCTTACATGTGACTCTAATTTGTTTTTCCTCATGACAGTGTGAACAGCGCAAACCCCATGCAATTCAATTTTTTTTTCAATTCCAACTAAATCTGATACAGGTCAGATGTTTTGCAATCCGACCACAGTCTGAATAGTCAAATCGGAATTCATGTGACTTAAGTCACTCTAGAGAGCGTCACATGGGAGTCACTTCAAAGATTTTACATACCCGAAGTTATCAAGATAGTTGCCAAAGGTAGTCAGTGATATGTCAGAACTCATAAGTATTACAGTGACAGCTCATTCAAGCAAGACATGAGGGCTCGTATCATAAATGTTTTAAAAAAATTTTTTTTATATATATATATTGCCTGCACATAAATTTGCTGGCTTCTGCGGCAGATAACACTATAAAAAACAAGTAATCATTTACTTTAATGTTCCCAGTGTTTATTTCCAAATGACAGTGTGCTGTGTGATGTGTTTTTATCAATCTCTTGCGCATTCTGGTTAGTTCAGGACCATGATCTGTTCAGCATGGAATCTGATATTGGCCACATTTAAAACAACAATGTGAACAGCATACAAAAATCGGATCCGAGCAATAAATCGGAATTGAGCACTAAAGCTTGCAGTCTGAACATAGCCATGGAGACATACATTTTTCTATACCAAAGCACTCCTCATTTAAAACGAACATACAAAGCGCTAGTGTTACTGACATCATATGCCTGCTCTCAACTTTAAAATCTGGTGTTCACATAGTATTCCTTGTCCTCAAAGAGACAGAAAGAGTGAGCAAGAGAGTTAGAGAGAAACTGAGAAATTGAGCCCAGAGTGCAAGCAAGCCCAGGGCAAGTTTGAATGGAAAATGAGTCTCCTAATGAGGAAGTGACCAATTCAGAGAGAGGCTGAGCTAATCTACCTCAGGCATTCTAGCAAATACTGAGCATGCAACAAGTCTCATCTTACCAATGATAAGATGAGACGGAGAGAGAAATAATAATAATAATAAAAATGATGTTATTGCTTATTGCCATAATTATTTACAATAATATGCAGGTTTATTTTATCTCTATAAATGTAAGTGTATGGCAATCGCAGCTGTCAACCTCTAACCCAGACAGCAACATAGTGTTGGCCCAGATTCGGCCCACATCTGGGCCTTGCGGAATCCACGTGTACAAGATGTGGGCAGGATCTTGGATTTGCTTCACTATGTTGCTGTCTGGGGGAAAAAAACAACAACTATAGAATACCATGAAAAGTCAGGAACTTAAATACTTAAGTACTTTCACTGGTAAATTTTGGAGCTTCACAGCCACAATTATTGTCCACTTTTGTTGTATGGAAGAGAGTAGCCTGGAGAATGTACTTGTGTTCCAAAAAAAGAAAAGAAAAACACATTTGAATAACATGAGGGTGTAATGATAGAATTATGTGGTGAAATATTCTGATCCACATAACAACAAAGCATACAAGGTTTAACCCCACATTAATATCTAGTTACTGAATGAGTGCAGAACAACTTCAGCCATCTGAAATGCATTACCTGCTCCAGCTGAGAGACCTCCCCCAGGAAGGGGCCCTGTCGCTGACCTTTACTAAACTCCGTAATAGGCAGGGTCAATAACAGAGCTGTGTGTAGGTGCAAGTGAGTGTGTAAGGGGACAGGGTGCCTTCTGTCTCTAATGTATTTTTGCTTCCTCTCGGCCCCGGCGGGCTCACAGGCGCAATGGGAGGTCTTTTTGTGGACGGAGAAGAGGCGGGAGCAGTCGAGGACATCAGCAAGTGGAGTGTGGAGGAGGTGTGCAGCTTCATCAGCAGCCTAGCAGGCTGTGGGGAGTACACACAGGTGAGGACAAGAGCAGGAGCAGAGCGTTGGATACCCCCTCTCCTGCCCCTGCCTTTAACAGGGGCTACTGGAGACATTCAGTACAGCACAAAAGGAAGATCACGTGCTGCAATTTGTAGACAAGAACATTAGACCAGCATAGCTCTGATTTAGTTGTTCCTTGAGTGTTCTTTAAAAAGTTAGAAGGCCGCTCTGCGCTGCTCTTATCTTTCTCACTCACAGCTCTGTCTCACACATTTCACCACACCGAATGTCAATCTGTCGCATGCTCAACACATCAATAAAACCCCACCATTGACCACAGCGCACCACATTTCACTGCAGATGCCGAGTATGCATGAAGCTTCCCGTGGAATCAGTCACGTGAATTGTGTGCATGTTGAGTGAAATGGTCAATGTTCATCAACGTCAGCTGAAGCTAGGTCATCTATTTCAGGTCTTCAGAGAGCAGGCCATTGATGGCGAGACTCTGCCATTGCTAACTGAGGACCACTTGCTCAACAACATGGGATTGAAACTGGGGCCTGCCCTCAAGATCCGCTCTCAGGTAAAGAGAAGACCTGCTTTACCAGGGGTGTCAAATCCTGCTCCTGGAGGGCCAACATCCTGCAGAGTTTTAGGCAGACCTTACTCCAACCCACCTGCCTGTAATAATTGTACAAGTTTACATGCACATGAAATCAAATATAGTAACTTGTGCGTGTTTTTGCCGCTCTGTCTGGGGGAGGGCTCAGAGCTTCGGAATTTGGCCCGAACCCAGAGTACTCCCCTCCTTGACTGGGATAGAAACCAGCCAAGAGTGAGGCGATGGGGTGGTGGAGGGATGCTGTGAAACTGTCGCAGGACAGAGGTGAGAGACGGCTATACCGGCTTCCTCTTGCGCTCCTCCCGAACTTTGTTAAAAAAAAAAGTCAAGTTTTCTTGAGACCTTGATTACTTGATTCAGGTATTTAAATGGAGTTAAAGCTAAACTATGCAGGAAGATAACTCTCCATATCAAGAAGCTGCAATAATAGTGGACAGATATACAAGTCAAGTCAAGTCAAATTTATTTATATAGCGCTTTTCACAATACAGATTGTATCAAAGCAGCTTCACAGTGATAACATGAAAGTAGTACAACACAGATCAATAATATTGTTAAATGTTAAATAAACCCAACTAAGCAAGCCAAAACCAGGCAAAGCAAGGCGACAGTGGCAAGGAACCAAAACTCCATCAGATTGGATGGAGAAAAAACCTTGGGAGAACCCAGGCTCAGTCGGGGCCAGTTCTCCTCTGGCTTACAGTCATATTGTTTATATATAAATATTAAATATAAATATTGTTTATATGTAACACGGCGCCATAACATATCGCCAGCGTTGAGTCGTCTCTTCACAGGCGTTGGGGCATCTGAAATCCCCGTGAGAGGCTGGATACAAACTGGACCTGACGAACGCCATTATCTCGGGACAAACGTCCCGAGATAACAGCAGAAAGGCAGATGGGAAATAATTAGCATAGCTGATGCTCATAATGATTTCCATTGTATGGCAGTGGGTGTTAGAAAATCACTATTTCGCAAACTCTCCGCAACCCAACCATCCGTTTGTCTAAAAGGCTGTCGAGCCCCACTGCCGCGGTAATGCAGGGTAAGTGGCAAACGGTTCTGTATGGTATAACAGAGGAATAAAAGGTAAGCATTATGTGAATGCTTGACTAAAGAGATGCGTCTTTAGTCTAGTTTTAAACTGTGTCAGCGAGTCAGAGCCTCGGACCGTATCGGGAAGGCTATTCCAGAGTTTTGGAGCTAAATGTGAGAATGCCCTCCCTCCTTTAGTGGACAATAGGGAAAGGGTGGGCAACTCTGTCCCAACTGTCCTGCAGAATTTCTTTTGAGCTAAACTCAGCATTGCAGAGCAAGGGTGTACTATCCTGCTTCTGGAGGGCCAACTTCCTGAGTTTAGGACAAATCCTAATAAAACACACTTGTACAAGCACTTGTCTTCAGGATCACTCAAAACTTTTGATCCGGTGTGTTGGAAAGGGATGGATCTAATATTTGCAGGAAAGTTTCCCTTCAGGAGCAGGAGTGCATACTGCTCCTGAAGAGTGGGCTACAAAGATGGTCCATAATAAATTAACTTGTCAGAACTTCCGACCAGTAGATGACTGATTTTTAGTTTTATGTTCTTGCCCAGGGCCCCACAAACCTATAGATAGGCCCAGTTTTTTTGTCTTGTTTCTTCATGTTATCACATTTCTTCATTCATTAGTCTGAGCAGACATGAACGCGCTCATCTTGTATCACTGGTACTGTACATCCTTATGCACTTCATGTTGGTGTATGGTGTGAGAAATAACACTGGCATGTGGCTGCTTTCCTCAGGTGGCGCGACGTATTGGCAGAATATTCTACATGACCAGCTTCCCGCTGGCCCTCCCGCTGCCGCCATCTGTTCTGCGCCCCACAGACAGAGACCCCCTGCCCACTGAGACCCGTCCTCCTTCTACCGGCAGCACTTCCTCCCCATTCAGCGTGCCCCCTCCCGCTTGTCGCGCCTCCCCCAAACAGGAGAACGGAAACCCCTCCTCAGCGGGAGCCTACGACTCCACTAAACCTCCCTCGTAGAATTGGCCATTAAAACTCTTGACTGCTTCTCCATATGGCAGAGGCAGTGCATCAGGGAGGAGGTAAAGACGGAAAGAGGGCATGAAGGGGGCCCTCTTTGAACTATTCTTTCCTTCCTCTTACCCCCTCTACCCCCCTCCCAAAATAAAAAGCAAACTTGAGGACCTTTATGCAGAGGCACTTAATCGTTTTAGGAAAAGTGTGGAGAAATGTGCAGAAAGAATAGAGACACTGAAGAAACGATGCGGGCTGAAACAGCTCCACCCTTCGCAGCGGCTGTGAGGAAGCCAAAATCCAAAGATGTGCAAATAGGGACTTGGGGACGAGACAGGAAGGGTTAGAGTGTGTGAGAGATGAACGTGAGCAGACAGCTGCTCCTAAACAGCATGCCAGAAAGAAGAGAGATGCATGCAGCGAGTGCACAAGGTACACATGCAACATTCTTTTGTGTCAGACTTTGTAGGAAAGCATAATCCGCTGCAATGAACTCTTGTGGTAACTGAGATTCTCGGGGAGCGTTGAACTTCGAAAAAGACACTTTTTTTCTTGTGTTTACGCCACGTCCTCCTTCCAGCCATTTTTAAACTCTCTGGTTTTAGTTGGTTTTGCATCGAAAGACTAAATCCTCCAAAGAGGAGTCAATCTAAGAACAGGATGGAACTCATTTGCAGACTTGACCAGTGCAACTATGCATTCCACAGTCCAAAACCAAAGATGGATGGATGTGGAATTTTCAAACGAGATCTGGTCTTCATCTCTCCGGTGATGAAACAAGGTACACATACAGGGCCATACTGAAGGAAGATAAACTTAAAAATAAAGATGTGTAAAGCACTTATGACTTCCTGTGACCAAAAGCCATCAGCCAAAGCAATGGCCCACCCTCTCACCCAACAAACATCTGGGCCCGTTTTAGTTTCACGATGGATTAATGCCATTGTGAGGTCACAATTACTGCTGTGGGAAAGACATGTTATCCTGAATTGTATAGAAACATGCTCAAGATGAGAATATACTGAAGATGAAATAAGTGGTACGTTTTGTTAAATGTAGTTGCACGAGTTAAAAATCTTCTTTATTACTGAACAAAATGTGACTGGGTGACTCGGTGTTACTTTTGTTCTTCTTTTTCTGTTTGCTGTGTATTCCAGTTGTAATAATCATGAGCCCCAATCTTAAATGCCACTTCAGCATATAAATGAGGAAAAAAATATTTATAGAAAATTGTTTGCTGTAGTTGGAGACAACAAGATATTAAATTGTCCTTAAATTGATCCCAAAGAACAATACTTTTCTCTTTGTTGCAGGGAAATGGACGGCACAAAGCTCTTTATGCAAATCTTTGAAATAGTTTTTTCTTTTTAAATATGTAATCAATTAATTAAAATCGTCACTAGATTTCCCATCAATGTTTTGTCTTCATCCTATTTTTCTCATTCTCCGCTGGGTGAAATAAATCCTATTGCAAACTTAAAGATGCTTGTTTCTCTCTTTTTTTTTCTCGAGTGATGTTTATTTCCAAACTCCTCCACAGTCATGCAGGGAGTGGCGGCCCCAGTGAATGGCAGTGGATGGTAAATCCCCTGGTTAGGGGAGTGTGTGTGTGTGTGTGTGTGTGTGTGTAGGGTTCAGGTCAACAACAGCTGTCAGAGCGTCAGGTTCAGTCACAGGCCAGGGCCCCTGTGGTCCCCGCCTAACCCAAAGAACAAATGACTCTCAGGGACATCCACCATACGCCTCTAAACCCATTCAGACCCTGTGTCCATTACAGTGGACATCACATGTCTGCCCCCTTTTTTTAACTTCTGCAGCATTTCACAATGGACAAAATGGCCAATATCTCGGAAATGATCGAGACCCAGCGGATTGTCCTTTGGGGTGGTGACTCTCAGACCCCAGAGTCCCAAGGTTATGGGACCCTTCCTTCTGAAGTGACCCCTTTCCTGTTGGGCCCCTAAATATCTCCAATCTTCTCAAAACTCTGGATTCTGATAGAGGGCCATGAGACTTAGACCTGAGTGCCAAAATGGAGTCTATAGACCCTTCCAGAGCTGAGATATTGAGATCTACGTAGCATTTATGCCATTACAAATATCTCAATATCTCAGCTCTGGAAGGGCCTAGAGACTCCGTTTTGGCACTCAGGCTCAAGTCTCATGGCCCTCTATCAGAATCCAGAGTTTCAAGAAGATAGGAGAAACTCAAAATTTCGACCCCACCCCAAAAAAAAAAAACGACAGTGGTACCCCTTTTGTTTGTTTTTTCGGGCTAGAGATTAAGTTTCTCCAATCTTCTCAAAACTCTGGATTCTGATAGAGGGCCATGAGAACTTAGACCTGGAGTGCCAAAATGGAGTCTCTAGACCCTTCCAGAGCTGAGATATTGAGATCTGCGTAGCATTTATGTCATTACAAATATCTCAATATCTCAGCTCTGTAAGGGCCTAGAGACTCCATGTTGGCACTCAGGTCTAAGTCTCATGGCCCTCTATCAGAATCCAGAGTTTCGAGAAGATCAGAGAAACTCAAAATTTCAACTCCCCCCAAAAAACGACAGTGTTAGACCCATTTTTGCACTCAGGTCTAAGTCCCATGGCCCTCTATCAGAATCCAGAGTTTCAAGAAGATTGGAGAAACTTTTTTTTTGCACAAGAAAAAAAATCGACAGTGGTACCCCTTATGTTGTTTTTTTTTGTGCGAAAAAAAAATTTCTCCAATCTCTTGAAAGCTGTGGATTCCATAGAGGGCCATGGGACTTAGACCTGAGTGCAAAATGGAGGCTCAGACCCTTCCAGAGCTGATATATTGAGATATTTATAAGGGCATAAATGCTACGTGGGATCTCAATATCTCAGCTCTGGAAGGGTCTAGAGCCTCCATTTTTGCACTCAGGTCTAAGTCCCATGGCCCTCTATCAGAATCCAGAGTTTCAAGAAGATTGGAGAAACTTTTTTTGCACCAAAAAAAAACATAAGGGGTACCACTGTTGTTTTTTTTTTTTTTTTTTTGCAAATTTTTTTTTTCTCCAATCTTCTTGAAACTCTGGATTCTGATAGAGGGCCATGGGACTTAGACCTGAGTGCAAAATGGAGGCTCTAGACCCTTCCAGAGCTGAGATATTTGAGATCCCATGTAGCATTTATGCCCTTATAAATATCTCAGATATCTCAGCTCTGAAAGGGTCTAGAGCCTCCATTTTTGCACTCAGGTCTAAGTCCCATGGCCCTCTATCAGAATCCAGAGTTTAAAGAAGATTGGAGAAAAATTTTTGCACAAAAAAAAAAAAAAACGACAGTGGTACCCCTTATGTTTTTTTTTTTTTGTGCAAAAAAAAAGTTTCTCCAATCTTCTTGAAACTCTGGATTCTGATAGAGGGCCATGGGACTTAGACCTGAGTGCAAAAATGGAGGCTCTAGACCCTTCCAGAGCTGAAATATTGAGATCTCACGTAGCATTTATGCCATTATAAATATCTCCATATCTCAGCTCTGTATGCCATTATAATTATCTCAATATCTCAGCTCTGGAAGGGTCTAGAGCCTCCATTTTTGCACTCAGGTCTAAGTCCCATGGCCCTCTATCAGAATCCAGAGTTTCAAGAAAATCAAAATTTTGACCCGAAAAAAAAAAACGACAGTGGTACCCCTTATGTTTTTGTTTTTTTGTGCGAAAAAATAAGTTTCTCCAATCTTCTTGAAACTCTGGATTCTGATAGAGGGCCATGGGACTTAGACCTGAGTGCAAAAATGGAGGCTCTAGATCCTTCCAGAGCTGAGTATTTAGATATTTATAATGGCATACAGAGCTGAGATATTGAGATATTTACAATGGCATAAATGCTACGTGAGATCTCAATATCTCAGCTTGGAAGGTCTAGAGCCTCCATTTTTGCACTCAGATCTAAGTCTCATGTAGCCTCGCGAGACCACCCTGATCTAGCAGAGCTTTGAGGTTTCACTCGCAGATCCGATCTGGATACTTTCCGTTAAAGAAAATTTGGGAGCAGTTCACCAAACAAACGTCCAATCAGCGTTGGCTTTGAGGCGGGTTGAGGTGTGGCGCAATGAAGCGGAAGCAACGCGATCTAGAAACATTTTCAGACAGCGGATAGTCCTAATTCTTTTAGCCGCTCGCTAATGCTTTTTTCTCTTGCATCCTTCTTGTGAAATATGGACTGGGCAGCTGAAATGGTGCCTTTTATTCGCAAATTGTAGTTACATAAACGGCAAATATCCTTTGCCGACATGTTGCTTATTTGCTGAGCTAACGAGCCTTTACCTGCAGCAGCAAGTTCATACGTCATGTGCTTCGTTGATCTGATTGGTTGATTTGGCCCGTCTATCACCAACATAGGCCAATCAGCTAACCAGTATTTTCGCCTTTGCCAAAACTTCTTCAACGGAAGGTTTCCAGATGGATATGCGGAGCAAATCCATCTGGCAGAGTCAGGTTAAGTCCCATGGCCCTCTATCAGAATCCAGAGTTTCAAGAAAATCTAAAATTTTGACCCAAAAAAAAAACGACAGTGGTACCCCTTATGTTTTTTTTTTGTGTGAAAAAATAAGTTTCTCCAATCTTCTTGAAACTCTGGATTCTGATAGAGGGCCATGGGACTTAGACCTGAGTGCAAAAAATGGAGGCTCTAGACCCTTCCAGAGCTGAAATATTGAGATCTCACGTAGCATTTATGCCATTATAAATATCTCCATATCTCAGCTCTGGAAGGGTCTAGAGCCTCCATTTTGCACTCAGGTCTAAGTCCCATGGCCCTCTATCAGAATCCAGAGTTTCAAGAAAATCTAAATTTTGACCTGAAAAAAAAAAAACGACAGTGGTACCCCTTATGTTTTTTTTGTGTGCGAAAAATAAGTTTCTCCAATCTTCTTGAAACTCTGGATTCTGATAGAGGGCCATGGACTTAGACCTGAGTGCAAAAATGGAGGCTCTAGATCCTTCCAGAGCTGAGATATTTAGATATTTATAATGGCATACAGAGCTGAGATATTGAGATATTTACAATGGCATAAATGCTACGTGAGATCTCAATATCTCAGCTCTGGAAGGTCTGAGAGCCTCCATTTTTGCACTCAGATCTAAGTCCCATGGCCCTCTATCAGAATCCAGAGTTTCAAGAAAATCAAAATTTTGACCCGAAAAAAAAACGACAGTGGTACCCCTTATGTTTTTTTTTTTGTGCGAAAAAATAAGTTTCTCCAATCTTCTTGAAACTCTGGATTCTGATAGAGGGCCATGGGACTTAGACCTGAGTGCAAAAATGGAGGCTCTAGACCCTTCCAGAGCTGAGATATTTAGATATTTATAATGGCATACAGAGCTGAGATATTGAGATATTTACAATGGCATAAATGCTACGTGAGTCTCAATATCTCAGCTCTGGAAGGGTCTAGAGCCTCCATTTTTGCACTCAGATCTAAGTCCCATGGCCCTCTATCAGAATCCAGAGTTTCAAGAAAATCAAAATTTTGACCCGGAAAAAAAAAACGACAGTGGTACCCCTTAAGTTTTTTTTTGTGCGAGAAAATAGTTTCTCCAATTTTCTTGAAACTCTGGATTCTGATAGAGGGCCATGGGACTTAGATCTGAGTGCAAAAATGGAGGCTCTAGACCCTTCCAGAGCTGAGATATTAAGATCTCACGTAGCATTTATGCCATTGCTAAATATCTCAATATCTCAGCTCTGTATGCCATTATAGATATCTAAATATCTCAGCTCTGGAAGGGTCTAGAGCCTCCATTTTTGCACTCAGGTCTAAGTCCCATGGCCCTCTATCAGAATCCAGAGTTTCAAGAAAATCAAAATTTTGACCCAAAAAAAAAAAAACGACAGTGGTACCCCTTATGTTTTTTTTTTGTGTGAAAAAATAAGTTTCTCCAATCTTCTTGAAACTCTGGATTCTGATAGAGGGCCATGGGACTTAGACCTGAGTGCAAAAATGGAGGCTCTAGACCCTTCCAGAGCTGAAATATTGAGATCTCACGTAGCATTTATGCCATTATAAATATCTCCATATCTCAGCTCTGGAAGGGTCTGAGCCTCATTTTGCACTCAGGTCTGTCCCATGGCCCTCTATCAGAATCCAGAGTTTCAAGAAAATCTAAATTTTGACCTGAAAAAAAAAAAAACGACAGTGGTACCCCTTATGTTTTTTTTGTGTGTGAAAAAATAAGTTTCTCCAATCTTCTTGAAACTCTGGATTCTGATAGAGGGCCATGGGACTTAGACCTGAGTGCAAAAATGGAGGCTCTAGACCCTTCCAGAGCTGAGATATTTAGATATTTATAATGGCATACAGAGCTGAGATATTGAGATATTTACAATGGCATAAATGCTACGTGAGATCTCAATATCTCAGCTCTGGAAGGTCTAGAGCCTCCATTTTTGCACTCAGATCTAAGTCCCATGGCCCTCTATCAGAATCCAGAGTTTCAAGAAAATCAAAATTTTGACCCAAAAAAAAAAACGACAGTGGTACCCCTTATGTTTTTTTTTTTGTGTGAAAAAATAAGTTTCTCCAATCTTCTTGAAACTCTGGATTCTGATAGAGGGCCATGGGACTTAGACCTGAGTGCAAAAATGGAGGCTCTAGACCCTTCCAGAGCTGAGATATTTTAGATATTTATAATGGCATACAGAGCTGAGATATTGAGATATTTACAATGGCATAAATGCTACGTGAGATCTCAATATCTCAGCTCTGGAAGGGTCTAGAGCCTCCATTTTTGCACTCAGATCTAAGTCCCATGGCCCTCTATCAGAATCCAGAGTTTCAAGAAAATCTAAATTTTGACCCGAAAAAAACGACAGTGGTACCCCTTATGTTTTTTTTTTTTGTGCGAAAAAATAAGTTTCTCCAATCTTCTTGAAACTCTGGATTCTGATAGAGGGCCATGGGACTTAGACCTGAGTGCAAAAATGGAGGCTCTAGACCCTTCCAGAGCTGAAATATTGAGATCTCACGTAGCATTTATGCCATTATAAATATCTCCATATCTCAGCTCTGTATGCCATTATAATTATCTCAATATCTCAGCTCTGGAAGGGTCTAGAGCCTCCATTTTTGCACTCAGGTCTAAGTCCCATGGCCCTCTATCAGAATCCAGAGTTTCAAGAAAATCAAAATTTTGACCCAAAAAAAAAAACGACAGTGGTACCCCTTATGTTTTTTTTTTGTGTGAAAAAATAAGTTTCTCCAATCTTCTTGAAACTCTGGATTCTGATAGAGGGCCATGGGACTTAGACCTGAGTGCAAAAATGGAGGCTCTAGATCCTTCCAGAGCTGAGATATTTAGATATTTATAATGGCATACAGAGCTGAGATATTGAGATATTTACAATGGCATAAATGCTACGTGAGAGTCTCAATATCTCAGCTCTGGAAGGGTCTAGAGCCTCCATTTTTGCACTCAGATCTAAGTCCCATGGCCCTCTATCAGAATCCAGAGTTTCAAGAAAATCAAAATTTTGACCCAAAAAAAAAAAACGACAGTGGTACCCCTTATGTTTTTTTTTTTGTGCGAAAAAATAAGTTTCTCCAATCTTCTTGAAACTCTGGATTCTGATAGAGGGCCATGGGACTTAGACCTGAGTGCAAAAATGGAGGCTCTAGACCCTTCCAGAGCTGAAATATTGAGTCTCACGTAGCATTTATGCCATTATAAATATCTCCATATCTCAGCTCTGTATGCCATTATAATTATCTCAATATCTCAGCTCTGGAAGGGTCTAGAGCCTCCATTTTTGCACTCAGGTCTAAGTCCCATGGCCCTCTATCAGAATCCAGAGTTTCAAGAAAATCAAAATTTTGACCCGAAAAAAAAAACGACAGTGGTACCCCTTATGTTTTTTTTTTTGTGTGCGAAAATAGTTTCTCCAATCTTCTTGAAACTCTGGATTCTGATAGAGGGCCATGGGACTTAGACCTGAGTGCAAAAATGGAGGCTCTAGACCCTTCCAGAGCTGAGATATTTAGATATTTATAATGGCATACAGAGCTGAGATATTGAGATATTTACAATGGCATAAATGCTACATAAAATCTCAATATCTCAGCTCTGGAAGGTCTGAAGCCTCCATTTTTGCACTCAGATCTAAGTCACATGGCCCTCTATCAGAATCCAGAGTTTCAAGAAAATCAAAATTTTGACCCAAAAAAAAAAACATAAGGGGTACCACTGTCGATTTTTTTCGAGGTCAAAATTTGGATTTTCTTGAAATTCTGAATTCTGATCAGAGGGCCATGTGACTTAGATCTGCAGTGCAAAAATGGAGGCTCTAGACCCTTCACTCTAAAAACTAATTCAGAGGACCTTTAGTCATTACTTAAATATATATATTGTTGTGAAATAAAAAATCAAGTTCTGAGATTCTGTTACAGTTTTTACTTGTAATTGTTATCTTATTGAGCTTGGATGACACACAAATTGTGCCTATTGACTAAATATACAATCATGAGTTGTCAGAGCTTAACATTTTCAGTTGATAAAAAATAATTTAAATTTAAGTTCTGTTAATGTAAAATACAATTTGATGACGTGTAAACGGCCCACAGTTTCCCGCATGTGCCCCACTGATGTGCACGCATGTTCAAGGTCAGACGAGAGACTCTGAAACGCATTGAAGCGCGTGGTGAATGGTAAGTAATTTTATGCTTAATTAGTACACATATTTGCAATCGCTGAGGATTCTGTTTGTGATGATAGCCTATTGTAACCGAATACCGAAATCTGGAAGCCCTTGCACATTGAGTCCGAAGTTCGCGGCTGAATTTTTTGCACGTTAAAAAATAAATATGACGTTATGTCAATCACACTTGCACAAAACCGCCGAAACTGTAGTCCCTCGTAAAAAAAATTGGATTGGGTTCGATTTTCTAAGTTTTTCGTATCTGTAGATAGCAGTTTGAATGGTGCTGAGTGGTGTTTTGACAATTCAGAGCCACCGAATTACGAATCCAAAAAAACGTATAGGCTACGAAAATGTCGGACTCAGTGCAAGGGCCTGCATAGGCTTACAGTCGGTGTGTCGAGCTGTCTTTTACTGTCAACGCGTTCTCATCCTTTAGCGTCATATAGAGCGTTATATGACAAAACGGCGTTATACTACGCGCATGGTACCCTTTATCGTTTATATAACACGCGCTGTGATGGTTAGGTTTAGGTGTGGGGTAGGTAGTTTCATATTACGCTAAAGGATTTATGACGCCTTGAGTTCGCGTGTTATATAAACGATAAAGGGTACCATGTGCGTAGTATAGCGCCGTTTTGTCATAAAGCGCTTTATGTGATGCTAAAGGATGAGAACGGGCTCTTTACTGTCTATGGTGCCGAGGTATTAGCTATGCTCCCCAGGTCTCAGTGCTTGTTTTCAACAGAAACACAAAAAAGCCTGATCTCCATTGTCTGTTGATAATCTATGGAAGAACCATATTTCATTTATAAGGGTAATAAGTTAATATTCATGTTAAGACAGTTAATGTGATCATTTTTTTAAGAAAATTGATGCTTTACGTTGTATTAGAAAGGACAGTAATGGTAATACAGTTCATTTTAATGTTTTGAAAGGAAAATGTATTAAAAGATGAATGTTACATGTATGTTTAAAAAAGAAATATATTACAATTTAAAAAAGGTGCTAAAAATATAAATAGTGATTGCATTCCAAGCCGATTCATGTTGAATCCATGCCAATATTTGATGTTTCTGTCTCACTCCATGCTTCTTTACACTGGCCACGTCTCAACTTGAACCCCTTGGTCCACGACACTAGGATACCAGGAGAAGATGAAGGCAAGTTGTCTTATATTATAATATTCTGATAAAATTTCTCTTATAAACATATATGTAACATTCATCTTTTTTGATGCAGTGATTGACAGGCCAGGAGGGGCATGATCATTTTGCCACAGATTTTGCTTGAACATGTTACACATATCTAATCATTTCTGTAATGCCTTGTAATTTTAATTTTGCCACTTATAAAGCGTTTCAATTATGCATATTAAAACTAGTGTATGAAATGGCAAATGTAAATTAATTTTCATTTTGCACCAAACATTGCTAGAATGGTAATGTAAAATGTAAATTTAAATACAATATGCAATGCCATTGTACATATTGCATTGTCATTTTGAAAATTACAAATCAAATTGAAGATTGCTACACATAAGCTTCCAAACACACCTCATTGAATCATTTTACTTAATTTATCTCCCTACTTAGGTCTTCAGTCACTTTGCCGTGGGCCTTGCAAGGACAACTTGCCTTCATCTTCTCCTGGTATCCTGGTGTCATGGACCAAGGGGTTCAAGTTGAGACGTGATCAGTGTAAAGAACCATGGAGTGAGACAGCAACATCAAATATGGATTGGCATGGATTCAACGTGAATGCAAGTAATTAAGTTGATTCAACATAATATTTTAAGAAAGGTGAAGAAGAAAAGAAATATATATATATGTTAACCGTTTCCACTAGAATTTCTAAGTTAAGACTGCTGGCAGAATTACATTAACTCAAAGCAATGTTTTGAGTATGGTGAATTACCTTTTAGGCCAGAATAAAACACATTTTTAAGTTACATGAACTTAATAATTTTCAACATGAATGCAAGTAATTAAGTTGATTCAACCTGAATGTTTTAAGTTCATGTTACTTAAAAATGTGTTTTATTGTGGCCTAAAAGGTAATTCACCATACTCAAAACATTGCTTTGAATTAATGTAATTCTGCCAGCAGTCTTAACTTAGAAATTCTAGTGAAAGCGGTTAACATATTTTTTGTTGCACCCAATGTTTTATTTTTTAGAGTGTTCCAGAGCTGATACTGAGATCTCACAGTAGCATTTATGCCATTGTCAATATCTCAATATCTCAGCTCTGTATGCCATTATAAATATCTAAATATCTCAGCTCTGGAAGGGTCTAGAGCCTCCATTTTGCACTCAGATCTAGTCCTATGGCCCTCTCATCAGAATCCAAGTTTCAAGAAAATCAAAATTTCGACCTCAAAAAAAAAAAAACGACAGTGGTACCCCTTGCGTTTTTTTTTTCGGGGTCTAATTTTTCCTTGAAACTCTGGATTGATAGAGGCATGGACTTAGATCTGAGTGCAAAGTGGAGGCTCTAGACCCTTCCAGAGCTGAGATATTTAGATATTTATTATGGCATACAGAGCTGAGATATTGAGCATCTTCGACAATGGCATAATCATGCTAGCTATGAAATCCTCCATTTTTGCACTCAGATCTAAGTCCCATGGCCCTCTATCAGAATCCAGTTTCAAGAAAATCAAAATTTTGACCCAAAAAAAAACGTAAGGGGTACCACTGTCGTTTTTTTTTGAGGTGGAGACTTTTGATTTCTTGAAACTCTGGGTCCTGATAGAGGGCCATGTGACTTAGATCTGAGTGCAAAATAAATGCTAGAAGTCGACCCTTCGAGAGCTGAGATATTGAGATATTTATAATGGCATACAGAGCTGAGATATTGAGATATTTACAATGGCATAAATGCTACGTGAATCTCAAATCTGCTCAGCTCTGGAAGGTCTGAGCCTCCATTTTTGCACTCAGATCTAAGTCACATGGCCCTCTATCAAATACAAGTTTTGAGAAAATCAAAATTTTAACAGAAAAAAAATTAAGGGGTACAGCTGTTAATTTTTGGGTCAAAGTTTAATTTTTTCTTGAAATTCTGCAATTGATGGCAGTGGACAAGCAAAGGCTGAGTTCAGAGCTGAGATCTGAGATCTCACGTAGCATTTATGCATTGTGAGATGTCTCAATATCTCAGCTATCGACCCCATTATAAATATCGTGTGTCTCAGCTGAAGATTCTGACCTCCATTTTTGCACTCAGATCTAAGTCCCATGGCCCTCTATCAGAATCCAGAGTTTCAAGAAAATCAAAATTTTAGACCCAAAAAAAAACGAGGCAGTAGACCCTTCGTTCTTTTTTCGGGATTCAAAATTTTCGTTCTTGAAACTCTGGATTCTGATAGAGGGCCATGGGACTTAGATCTGAGTGCAAAAATGGAGGCTCTAGACCCTTGCAGAGCTGAGATATTGAGATATTTATAATGGCATACAGAGCTGAGATATTGAGATATTTACAATGGCATAAATGCTACGTGAAATCTCAATATCTCAGCTCTGGAAGGTCTAGAGCCTCCATTTTTGCACTCAGATCTAAGTCCCATGGCCCTCTATAGGAATCCAGAGTTTCAAGAAATCAAAATTTTGAGCCCAAAAAAAGAACGACAGTGGTACCCCTTACGTTTTTTTTTCAAGATCGGGTTGCCTGTGATTTCTCTGAAACTCTGATTCCGATCAGAGGGCCATGTTAGCTTAGATCTCAGTGCAAGAATGGAGGCTCTAGACCCTCCCGAGCTGAGTGTGGACACGTAGCATTTATGCCGTTGTGGCTGGTCTCAAATATCTGCAGCTCTGTATGCCATTATAAATATCTAAAATATCTCAGCTCTGGAAGGGTCTAGAGCCTCCATTTTTGCACTCAGATCTAAGTCCCATGGCCCTCTATCAGAATCCCAGAGTTTCAAGAAAATCAAAATTTTGACCCAGAAAAAAAAACGACAGTGGTACCCTTACGTTTTTTTTTCAGGGTCGAGAGTTTGATTTTCTTGAAACTCTGGATTCTGATAGAGGGCCATGGGACTTAGATCTGAGTGCAAAAATGGAGGCTCTAGACCCTTTCCAGAGCTGAGATATTTAGATATTTATGATGGCATACATGAGCTGTAAGATATCTGAGATATCTACAATGGCATAAATGCTACGTGAAATCTCAATATCTCAGCTCTGGAAGGGTCTAGAGCCTCCATTTTTGCACTCAGATCTAAGTCCCATGGCCCTCTATCAGAATCCAGAGTTTCAAGAAAATCAAAATTTTAACCCGAAAAAAAAACGTAAGGGGTACCACTGTCGTTTTTTTTCGGGTCAGAAATTTTGATTTTCTTGAAACTCTGGATTCTGATAGAGGGCCATGTGACTTAGATCTGAGTGCAAAATGGAGGCTCTAGACCCTTCCAGAGCTGAGATATTGAGATTTCACGTAGCATTTATGCCATTGTAAATATCTCAATATCTCAGCTCTGTATGCCATTATAAATATCTAAATATCTCAGCTCTGGAAGGGTCTAGAGCCTCCATTTTTGCACTCAGATCTAAGTCCCATGGCCCTCTATCAGAATCCAGAGTTTCAAGAAAATCAAAATTTTGACCCGAAAAAAAAACGTACAGGGGTACCACTGTACGTTTTTTTTTGAGGGTCAGAAATTTTGATTTTCTTGAAACTCTGGATTCTGATAGAGGCCATGGACTTAGATCTGAGTGCAAAAATGAAGGCTCTAGACCCTTCCAGAGCTGAGATATTGAGAATCTCACGTAGCATTTATGCCATTGTAAATATCTCAATATCTCAGCTCTGTATGCCATTATAAATATCTAAATATCTCAGCTCTGAAGGTGAAGGCGTTCAACTTTCTAGTTTATTAGTATTATTATTACATTCTATTTATTATTATTATAATTAGTATATTATTCTATTCTGGTGTTCGTTGTTATTTAATTTATTGATTTATTTATTTATTGATGAGGTGGTAATCAAACTTACAGTTAAGGTGTGTTGATGATGATATGGATATGTGATATGTGTGC
>JAQIUQ010002813.1:0-205000 GCA_030378365.1 Hybognathus amarus
CCTTGCCTGGGACCTTTATAATTGCTCAATATCTCAGTATCACAAATATCTCATATATTCTCAATATCTGATAGAGGGCCATGGGACTAGACCTGAGTGCAAAAATGGAGGCTCTAGACCCTTCCAGAGCTGAGATATTGAGATATTTATAATGGCTCAATATCTCAGTATGTCACAAATATCTCATAAATATCTCAATATCTCAGCTCTGGAAAGGGTCTAGAGCCTCCATTTCTGCACTCAGGTCTAAGTCCCATGGCCCTCTATCAGAATCCAGAGTTTCAAGAAACTTTTTTTTTTTGCACAAAAAAAAAAAAAACGACAGTGGTACCCCTTATGTTTTTTTTTGTGCGAAAAAAAAAGTTTCTCTGAAACTCTGGATTCTGATAGAGGGCCATGGGACTAGACCTGAGTGCAAAATGGAGGCTCTAGACCCTTCCAGAGCTGAGATATTGAGATATTTATAATGGCTCAATATCTCAGTATGTCACAAATATCTCATAAATATCTCAATATCTCAGCTCTGGAAGGGTCTAGAGCCTCCATTTTTGCACTCAGGTCTAAGTCCCATGGCCCTCTATCAGAATCCAGAGTTTCAAGAAACTTTTTTTTTGCACAAAAAAAAAAAAAAAACGACAGTGGTACCCCTTATGTTTTTTTTTTTTGTGCAAAAAAAAAAGTTTCTTGAAACTCTGGATTCCGATAGAGGGCCATGGGACTTAGACCTGAGTGCAAAAATGGAGGCTCTAGACCCTTCCAGAGCTGAGATATTGAAGATATTTATAATGGCTCAATATCTCAGTATGTCACAAATATCTCATAAATATCTCAATATCTCAGCTCTGGAAGGGTCTAGAGCCTCCATTTTTGCACTCAGGTCTAAGTCCCATGGCCCTCTATCAGAATCCAGAGTTTCAAGAAACTTTTTTTTTGCACAAAAAAAAACGACAGTGGTACCCCTTATGTTTTTTTTTTGTGCGAAAAAAAAAGTTTCTCTGAAACTCTGGATTCTGATAGAGGGCCATGGGACTTAGACCTGAGTGCAAAAATGGAGGCTCTAGACCCTTCCAGAGCTGAGATATTGAGATATTTATAATGGCTCAATATCTCAGTATGTCACAAATATCTCATAAATATCTCAATATCTCAGCTCTGGAAGGGTCTAGAGCCTCCATTTTTGCACTCAGGTCTAAGTCCCATGGCCCTCTATCAGAATCCAGAGTTTTCAAGAAACTTTTTTTTGCACAAAAAAAAAAAACGACAGTGGTACCCCTTATGTTTTTTTTTTTGTGCGAAAAAAAAAAGTTTCTCTGAAACTCTGGATTCCTGATAGAGGGCCATGGGACTTAGACCTGAGTGCAAAATGGAGGCTCTAGACCCTTCCAGAGCTGAGATATTGAGATATTTATAATGGCTCAATATCTCAGTATGTCACAAATATCTCATAAATATCTCAATATCTCAGCTCTGGAAGGGTCTAGAGCCTCCATTTTTGCACTCAGGTCTAAGTCCCATGGCCCTCTATCAGAATCCAGAGTTTCGAAGAAACTTTTTTTTTTTGCACAAAAAAAAAAAAACTGACAGTGGTACCCCTTATGTTTTTTTTTTTTGTGCGAAAAAAAAAGTTTCTTAAAACTCTGGATTCTGATAGAGGGCCATGGGACTTAGACCTGAGTGCAAAAATGGAGGCTCTAGACCCTTCCAGAGCTGAGATATTGAGATATTTATAATGGCTCAATATCTCAGTATGTCACAAATATCTCATAAATATCTCAATATCTCAGCTCTGGAAGGGTCTAGAGCCTCCATTTTTGCACTCAGGTCTAAGTCCCATGGCCCTCTATCAGAATCCAGAGTTTCAAGAAACTTTTTTTTTCGCACAAAAAAAAAAACGACAGTGGTACCCCTTATGTTTTTTTTTTTTTGTGCAAAAAAAAAGTTTCTTGAAACTCTGGATTCTGATAGAGGGCCATGGGACTTAGACCTGAGTGCAAAAATGAGGCTCTCAGACCCTTCCAGAGCTGAGATATTGAGATATTTATAATGGCTCAATATCTCAGTATGTCACAAATATCTCATAAATATCTCAATATCTCAGCTCTGGAAGGGTCTAGAGCCTCCATTTTTGCACTCAGGTCTAAGTCCCATGGCCCTCTATCAGAATCCAGAGTTTCAAGAAACTTTTTTTTTTCGCACAAAAAAAAAAACATAAGGGGTACCACTGTATGTTTTTTTTTTTTGTGCGAAAAAAAAAGTTTCTTGAAACTCTGGATTCTGATAGAGGGCCATGGGACTAGACCTGAGTGCAAAATGAGGCTCTAGACCCTTCCAGAGCTGAGATATTGAGATATTTATAATGGCTCAATATCTCAGTATGTCACAAATATCTCATAAATATCTCAATATCTCAGCTCTGGAAGGGTCTAGAGCCTCCATTTTTGCACTCAGGTCTAAGTCCCATGGCCCTCTATCAGAATCCAGAGTTTCAGAGAAACTTTTTTTTTTGCACAAAAAAAAAAACAACAGTGGTACCCCTTATGTTTTTTTTTTTTTGTGCGAAAAAAAAGTTTCTTCAAAACTCTGGATTCTGATAGAGGGCCATGGGACTTAGACCTGAGTGCAAAATGGAGGCTCTAGACCCTTCCAGAGCTAGATATTGAGATATTTATAATGGCTCAATATCTCAGTATGTCACCAATATCTCATAAATATCTCAATATCTCAGCTCTGGAAGCGTCTAGAGCCTCCATTTTGCACTCAGGTCTAAGTCCCATGGCCCTCTATCAGAATCCAGAGTTTCAAGAAACTTAAAACTTTTTTTCGCACCAAAAAAAACATAAGGCAGTGGTACCACTGTCTTTTTTTTTTGTGCGAAAAAAAGTTTCTCCATTCCTGAAACTCTGGATTCCTGATTGAGGGCCATGGGACTTAGACCTGAGTGCAAAATGGAGGCTCTAGACCCTTCCAGAGCTGAGATATTGAGATATTTATGAGATATTTGTGACATACTGAGATATTGAGCCATTATAAATATCTCAATACCTCAGCTCTGGGAAGGGACTAGAGCCTCCATTTTTGCACTCAGGTCTAAGTCCCATGGCCCTCATATCAGAATCCAGAGTTTCAAGAAGATCAGAGAAACTAAAAATTTCGACCCCCGAAAATAATGACAGTGGTACCCGTCGTTTTTTTTTTTTTTTTTTTTGACTTGGTGCTACGGATCCCGGGCGCCTGCTGAGTGCAGTAAATAGTTTTTATTCCAACAGGAACTTTAGTTAAAATGTCTATCAAAACTACTACCCTGAAACCCATTCGATAGATTGCATGCGGGATGGTGTCCAACATAAAAATGGTATGAAACTTATACAAGTTTGGAACAACATGAGGGTGAGTAAGTGATGACAAATATAATTTGTGGTTGAACTATACCTTTAAAGGCATACTTCACCCAAAAATTTAAATTAGCCCATGATTTAATCACCCTAGCCTCTAGCCATCCTTGGTGTATATGACATTCTTCTCTCAGACAAAAACAATCAGAGTTATATTAAACAATGTCCTGGCCCTTCCAAGCTTTATATTGGCTGTAAATGGTTGTTTCTGTTTTGAAAGTCCATAAAAGTGCATCTATCCACGATAAAAGTGCATCTATCCATAAAAAATATATATTAATATAAAATATTTAAAATATTCATATTTAAGTTGCGCTTTAGATTTAAGTCAAATCTATATGTTCTTTTGGCCAGAAGTAATTTTACTTTATAAAGTTTTAAATATGGATATTTTTCTTACATCTCCATCTTCCTCATTACTCCACATAAAGTCAACATCTGAGATATTTTCATCAGCTATATGTTCAAGCACTTCAGAACTGTATATTCTGCACATGGAAAAGTTTCAAAAATGTATCGGTACTGTGATATATATATATATATATTTTTTTTTTATAAAAGAATTTTCTATCAGCATCACTGAAAATGTGACTTCAGAAACAGGCTTTCAAACCTACTGTCCATTCTAATGGACAGACACATTTAAAAAATTCTACAGTTGATTTTTTACTTAAATTAATAAGTTTAATCTTTCTATATTACATGCAAACTATGAAATACTGGCAAAAATATATAGAAAAAGGAAATACATACACCTTAGAAAATGTTGCTTGCTTCTGTGTTTGGAGTGAAGTGCTGCCATGCTTCTCTTCAATGTAGAGGTTTTTTTATATATTTACTACATGATTGGATGACAAACGTCCAGATCTCATGGACTGCTGGCTTTATTCTAGATGAAATGCTCCAGAAGTTGAAAAAAAGGGGGCTGACATTTGATGTCCATTGTAATGGACACAAGTTCTGAATGGGTTAACTCAATGCTAAGCAGATGTGTTTCACTGCGTGAGGCAAATGGTGGCCACATTAGATACTGTATTGCACACCTGTGCTATAATCATGCTGTCTAATCAGCATCTTGACACGCCACACCTGTGAGGTGGATGGATTATCTCGGCAAAGGAGAAGTGCTCACTAACACAGATGTAGACACATTTGTGAACAATATTTGAGAGAAATAGGCCTTTTGTGTACATTGTGTACATAGATTAGATCTTTGAGTTCAGCTCATGAAAAATGGGGGCAAAAACAAGTGTTGCGTTTATAATTTTGTTCAGTGTAATTCTTAATTGATTTCCTGGTTTACCTTTATATAATTTATCTCTTTTAGTATGATAGTTTACAACCATTTACAACAAAAAATAAAGTCAGAATCTTGAGATATAAACTCAAAATCGTCCGAAAAAAGTCAGTATTGTGAGATATCAACTCAAAATTGTGAGGGGAAAAAGTCAGAATTGTGGATATTTTATAGGCTAACAAGATCGAAGACAACCTAGTGATCAAATTACGACCATTTGTAATGGATGCTGGTGGAATCGTTATGCATCATTGCACTTAAAACTTTAGCACCTTTGAGTAGCAGATGTGTGAGGAGTTCAGATTGATCAAACAGGTTTGTGAAGTTTGTCTTTTTCTCCCATGAGCACTCAGTCTGCTTCAGACACTGACAGCTCGGTGTGAAGAAACAGCCCACACAGTGTGTTTGAGCAACATAAACATTCATGTGAAGTCATTAGAGAAAGGGCCGGTTTCAAATGCATGTCAGATAATGGATCATCATTTTGTGGGTGTAATTTTCATAAAGTACACAAAGAGTCAATTAGCACTTTATGGTCACCGTTTCACATAGGGCAATCATAGGACGCAAAAGGGGAAAGAAAAAACAATGGAATATTTGTATAAGCTGTGGTTTGCTTCAGGACACTTGTGTAGAAGAGGTGTGCAAGTACAGGACCAATAATGTACTATAGAAATATGTTATCTGAGCAGAATGGAGGCTTGTTTCTGCCATGGAATAATACATAAATCTTATAAATCATAGAAACTTGTAATTGCAACAGATAAAGTTAGAATTATGAGATGTAAACTCAAAATTGTGAGGAAATTAGTCCGAATTGTAAGGAAAAAGTCAGAATATGCGAGATATAAACTTAAAATTTTGAGAAAAAAGTCAAAATTCTGAGATATAAACTTGGAATTGTGAGAAAAAAACAAAATTGTGAGAAAAAAGTAGAACTGTGAGATATAGTCAAAATTGTGAGAAAAAAAGCAGAATTGTGAGATATACACTCAAAATTGTGAGAAATAAACAAAATTGTGAAGAAAAGCTGAACTGTGTAGATATAGGGCTCTATCTTGCACCCGGCGCAAATGACTTTATACATTGACGCATTTATCATTCCTATTTTGCACTCGCGCAAAGCGGGCTTTTTTCCTCCACAGACGCACGTCGGTAAACTAGGAAATGAACTTGCGCTCCCTGGGCGGATCGGCGCAAAAGGAGGCGTGTGTCTGCGCAAACAATCCCTGGTGTTATTTTACACTTCCAGAAAACAATTGCGCCACTGACCAGAAAAAACCTGGTCTAAAGTCAGTGGCGCGTTGCGCGTACATTCAGATGCTATTTTAAGCGTGCATGCTTGGCCATAATACAGAGTGTGAACAACGCGGATACACTGTAGATGATTCTCTCATCAACACAGATGCATTTTACTTTTTGCAAATGATACATTATTATAAGGAAAAATATATAAACATAAGGGAAATCATTGTTGTGTCCATGATGATGGGAAAAATAGGCATAAAGCTTACACATTTACCCAAATTATTATATGCATGTTTAACCGAAGCTAATTGGTGGGTTTGTCCCATCCCCAATGTCCCTTCTCTTTCTTTTACGGCCCTGACGAGAACATCGATCTCCTCGGATGTGAACCGATGCTGAAGCGCGCCTGATAAATGCGCCGTTAAATAGAATTGCGCCATGGAACAAGCGCATCTCGTTCATCATGCTCTTGAAGGGAATGTGATATGACGCTCTTATTGGTTTATTTCCGTTACGCCCAAACCACACCTATGAATAATGAAGCTACTCCAGACCAACCCCTTTTAGATTTGCGCCAGGCGCAAGAGGCATTTATCCCGCCAGGAAAATAGCAACAGCGCCAGGATCCGCCCACAAGTTACTCTGCGCTTTGCGCTTTGTCACTTGCATTTTAGATCGTTAAAATAGGGCCCATAAAGTCAAAATTGTGAGATGAAAAGTCAAAATTGTGAGATATAAACTTGGAATTTGTGAGAAATAAACAAAATTGTGAGAAAAAAGTAGAACTGTGAGATATAAAGTCAAAATTGTGAGAAAAAGAGCAGAATTGTGAGATATACACTCAAAATTGTGAGAAATAAATAAAATTGTGAGAAAAAAAGCAGAATTGTGAGATAAACAAAATTGTGAGAAAGAAAAGCAGAATTGTGCAAGATATAAACTCAAAATTGTGAGATATTAAAGGGTTAGTTCACCCAAAAATGAAAATTAAGTCATTAATTACTGACCCCATGCTGTACTAATCCCCGTAAGACCTTCGTTCGTCTTCGGAACACAAATGAAGATATTTTTGATTAAATTTGAGAAGTGGATCACTGCTACATAGCAGGCTCCTAAGGGATCGAAACTCTACGGCCCGGAAAGTCAATGAAGAAAATGTTTAAATATTCCATGTGACAACAGTGGCTCAACTATAAGTTTATAAGGCGACAAGAATACTTTTTGTGACGAAAATAAAACAAAAAATAATGACTTTATTCGACTATTCCTTTTCTTCCTTCTGGGCCTGAGACGAGAGTTCAAGAGATTTCCACGACGCATGCGTGAGAATTGCGTTCTTATTCTATGCTTATTCTACTACTTCTTGCGCAATTCTCGTGCATGCGGCGCGGAAATCTCTTGAACTCTCCGTCTCAGGCCTACAAGGAAGAAAAGGAGTAGTCGAATAAAGACGTTATTTTTGTTTGTTTTTTCGCACAAAAGTATTCTCGGTGCTTGATAAACTTATACTTGAACCACTGTAGTCACGTAGCCTGGCTAACGCCAGACCACGCATCATTGAGAATGAAACGTGGTCTGGAAACCACATGTTAATTTTCTCGTATTTGAGGCGTGGTTTATGAATGCCCAGAGCCGTATTATTGGGTGCTATGAATGTCTATCAAATGCGCCTGTGCTCCCTCCCCGTTCGGTTATTGGTTCCCTATTTTAGGGGAAAATTTGGTTCCTGCTATCCAGACTGCCTAGCAGCACGAATAAAATCGCGCTGCGGCAAGGCAGAATGGGGAAACCCAGGCTAGTAGTCACATGGAATATTTAAACATTTTCTTCATTGACTTTCTGGGCCGTCAAGTTTCGATCCCTTAGGAGCCTGCTATGTAGCAGTGATCCACCTCTCAAATTTAATCAAAAATATCTTCATTTGTGTTCCGAAGACGAACGAAGGTCTTACGGGGTCGGTACAGCATGGGGGTGAGTAATTAATGACTTAATTTTCATTTTTGGGTGAACTAACCCTTTAACTTGGAATTGTGAGAAAAAAGCAGAATTATGAGATATAAACTCGAAAGTGTGACAAAAAAAAGTTAAAATTGTGAGGTATAACAATTTTTTTTTTAGATACAAACTTGGAATTGTGAGGGGAAAAATCTGAATTAATTGTGAGATATTATTTCAAAATTTTGATGTATAAAATTAAAAATATGAGAGATAAACTTGGAATTGTAGAAAAAAGTGGGATATTTATAACAGTGAGCATATTTATAAAGCATCTATATACTAAATATAATATAAAATGTATACAAAGATGCAATCTTTTCTGCATACAAAATGGTTTTGTTTAGTTTATTCCTAATAACCACATATTATATTCTGTACAAGTGACATGTAGACATGCATGCAGGGAATTGTTCTGTTCTATAAAATTATTTCAAAGATTTTTAAAGAGGGCAGCAGTCCAACTACTAATATAAAAAAGTACCTAATAGCAAATCTTTCATTTCCCCTTAGAAAGTTACAGACTAGGAAAACTAGTCACTTTTTGTAACTGAATGGCAAAGAAGATGAGAGTTAATCCCCAACAGACCACGAGTAATACAGGCCTGTTGAGGAACTATCCATCCAAGTTCATTTGCTTGTTGATTGCATTTGATTTATTTAGTTATTTCAGCAGACATGTAACAAATCAAACTGTACAAATTGTCCCTTGTGCTGCTGCTTTGACAACACAATCAAATCTTTTTACACAGTATATTGGATTTTTGTTGTGTTAAAATGGGAATTGCAATATAAAAATATTCTACTCGAGGAACTCGCAACAATAACTAAACAATAAAACAATAAATTGCTGTGTGTGGTGTATTAAATAATAAAATGAAACTACAACTATACAAAGAAAACAGAACATATTTCCAAGCAACTCAATTGAATACATGAACAAAGAGGTGGGGGTGAAACATTTGAACAGGATGTAGATGATGTGTAAAGTTTGTTTAAAGATAAATTTTTTCATTTAGAACATACTTACATGTATCCCAGAAGACATGTCTTCCCCCACCCATAATTTTCATAAATTTAAACATCTTTCATTTAAAATATCTTTTAAGCATTTTATTTTTTTTTACAAAATAACTTGCAAGATGTTTGATATTCCCATCATGTAAGCAAAGTCAACAGTGATTACAAGATGTTTGATTTAATTTCTTTAACAATTTTATGTTCTAGACTAGTCTATTCTTGGACTATGGTTAAACGTTTATTTAATTTTCACTGATTTTGCCTTGTTTTAGCCTAGACGTCAGGCCTGTGTTTAGACATCTTTTAATGCATGTGTGTTTGAAATGAAATGCCTTTTAGATATACAGACATAAAATATAATGTGCATGGTGCACAATGTAGATGCTTAAATGAATTCAACTCTCTCAGTGTGATTGTAGCTTTAACAGACTTCATGCTGACCAAAAGAACTTCAGTATTCAGTATATTGTGTCTTCATCAAAGAAATGAAAGCATCAGACAAAAATGAGTGTAGTTTTAACTATATCTAACTTGATAATGATAATAAATAACAAAATGTCATTTATAAGAGTGCAAATTCATCTTCCAAACCATGTCTTTGCCCAAATACACTTTTCATAAACCTACATTAAAAATTATATTTTAGAGCTGTCAGGATGGACTACGTGGAACTCGCATACATATAATGATTCACATCTATATCCGTACACAGAGCGAAAGGGCTGTTGGTGTGTGTGTGCGAAGCTGAGGGCCAAAAGTTGCACACTTTAGCTTTAAACGTTCACTCAGTTGAAAAGCACACAACGAGGCAGATTAGCTGCACCTCATCCAGCGAAGCACGCTTGCTGAGTGGATATCCAGAATCAGCAGCGAGTTGTTCATTCACGCGCCAGTACCTGTCATCCTTGAAGAAATACATCTTCCCATTGGTCCATGTGAAAGCTGCATCAGGATTTGATGGGATGCCAGTAAACAGACGAGAAATGGGTTTGGGATAAATGCTGAGATCATTATAAACCATCTCATCCCACTGCCAATAGCCTGAGCCCTGAAAACAAGGATTTAAAGGATTAGTTCACTTTTGAAAAAACTTTTGCTGATAAATTCTCACCCCCATGTCATCCAAGATGTCCATGTCTTTCTTTCTTCAGTCGAATTTCTGAATTCTTCAGAAATTAAGGTTTTTGATGAAAACATTCCAGGATATTTCTCCATACAGTATAATGGACTTTAATGGGAACCAAACGGTTCAAGGTCCAAAAGACAGTTTCAGTGCAAACTGTTCAAAGGGCTTTAAACGATTCCAGACGACGAATAAGGGTCTTATCAAGCGAAACGATCGCTCATTTAAAAAAAAAATATAACAATAAAGTTTAAGTTTTATAAGCTCAAATGCTCGCCTTGCTCTGTTCTGTGATGAGTGTGTTCGTGACTCTCCTGTTCAACTCGTCATCAAAATGAACGAATCTTTCTATGGGTCAATTTGTTCATTTAGTTCGTTGATCTTTAATTTAGTTTCGAAAGATTCATTAATTTTGATGAAGGAGTTCGAACAGGAGAGTCAGTGTGTCAATGTCCTCTAAGTGCTCTATGTCCTCATGTATGAATCTGAGCTAAACAGAAAACATCTATCAACAAAAAGAATTTGTTTATATAGATAGAGCTTTTTGAGGACTCATTTATAATGATTTTTTTTCTCTTAAGCATAGGTTGTGTATAATTGACCATTCGCTAAGCCACGCCCGAAAACCGCCACTGGCAAATCATGTCTTAGCAACCGTAACTAGGCACGGGAGGTCTGGAAAGCGTTGTGTGTATGGATTGTGCAAATCTGATATTGGGATCCTGAAAGTTTGGATGGGGACTGATTTTTTTTCCTTCCCGAAAATCTAAAAGGCAAGGGGAGAAATGATGGGCGAGGAACAAGCAGTGGGAGACCCCATTCACAACTAAATGAAGACAGGATTAACAAAAAAACCTATTGCTTGGAAATAATGACGGTTCATAATGCATATATTTTAACGTAAAATAAAACGAATAAAGACAAGACGGAGCTCACTGACATACTTTAAAATATATTTCAGCCTTTTGTTAATCGACGGCCTACTCCTGACCGAGTAACTTTAACCCAATCCAATCGCGGCTCTCCCGGTGTTAGTGCTATTCCACAAGATTTATGAATAAGCAGTTTGATTTATAAATATTAGAGTATTTTCACAATCAGCTGTTCTTTAATTTGTGTTCCCCATTTGAATGGTGTATGAGCGTACTGAGGCGGCGGCTGCTTGCGTCTCGGATCGATAGGCTTTAGCTTAAATTTTTATTAAATTATTCTCTACTCGATTGCATATTATGTCGTGAATATATCCCTCGAATGCATACTGTAGTCCCTTTAGTCTGGCTCTCTCAGATATTTCACATGTTCACCAAAAATGAGTAATTATCTCCTTGGGAATGTCTGACACCGGTGCATACACAATGTAATAGACGTGCCAGGCATGAAAGCTTGACAGGCTTAGCAACAGTAACCAGGGAGGGTGGGGCTTAGCAAAGGGTCAATTATGTTAAAATCTCACTATACCTTAAAGAAGAAGATTTTCTTGTTCTTCTCATAATACAATGCAGCGTCGATGTTGGCAGGGATTCTTTTTAGTGGTTTGGGTATTGATAGTCCAGGCGGTAATTTGTGAACCTCCAGACTTTTTCACCTGAGAAAGAGAAGCAGGTGGGTAGAAGAAAAGACTTCAGTTAATTTAAGCTCAATCAACAGCACTTGTGGCCTAATGTTACTGGGTTTACCACACAAATCATTTGACCAATTACTTGACCATTCACTTCCCGCCCCAAAAAAAGTAGTGATGTGTTCATGAACAATTCACAGTCCAGTTTTTTCTCTCCATGGACTTCGCTCACACCAAACTTGTTTTTATTTATTTTATTCGCACTTGATTTGCCCGAGAGCCATCCGTTACGTTACTTAAAGGGATACTCCACTTTTTGGAAATAGGCTCATTTTACCACTCCCCAGAGTTAAACTGTTGAGTTTTACCATTTTCGAATCCATTCAGACAATTTTCTAATATTTAGAAGAATATCAGTAACCAGACAGTTTCTGGTCTCATTAACTTCCACAGTAGGAAAAAAATATCTATGGAAGTCAATGAGACCAGAAACTGTCTGGTTACTGATATTCTTCAAAATATCAGAAAATCATCTGAATACATTAGAAAACGGTAAAACCCAACTGTTTAACTCTGGGGGAGTGGTAAAATGAGCCTATTTCCAAAAAGTGGAGTATCCCTTTAAAGACTTTTTTAACTGTAAGACAGGAAGGTTGGTGAATGTCAAGACATTTTCATGTTTCAACCTGTGGCGTAAAACACATCAGTAATACAGCACTCGTGATTAGTCAAGCTTTTACGCGCTTTGAAAAATGCGTTTGTTAACAAGTGTTTAAACAGGACTACAGAGATTGGCGAAAAGATAAACTCATCAACTCGTCTCTTTCAAAGCCTCATATACTCCTCTTTCCACCAAAGCATTTTGAGAGCCGGTTTGGAGCCCGTACCTACTCGCGAAACAGTACTTTGTGTTTCGACAGCGAAAGAACTGGTTCTTGTGACGGATGCTTAAATGTTTCTCAATTAATCAACTATCCAACTTTGACTGAATTTTAAACATATGGAAAAGTCCACTTTGCTTGATGTTATACTTACAAATTCTCCACAGAAGTATTCTTCAGTTGGAATATTTAATAATGATGTTAGTTATCACTGTACAATAGCCTGTGTTAGAAACTGACAAACTTACTGAAATATAAACCCAAATTCATTTTTAGAAGAAATTATAGGCATTTTAATGAGCAAGCCTTCTTACATGATCTATACAATAGTGATTTGTTCTGTGTCAGTGTGTCAGTGAAATGGCTGATGTTGATCTGGCATGGAAGTATTTTCAAGCAAGTTTTTTAACCTTAATTAATAAGCATGCCCCGGTAAGAAGATTGAGAGTCCGTGGTAAAGATAATCCATGGTTTAATAATTCAATCTCTTCTTCCATTAGAAATAGAAATACTGCTTGGGCTAAGGCAAAAAGAACAAATAATACTAGTGACTGGGAACAATATAGGGCACTAAGAAACAGTTGTACTAAAATTATCAAAAATGCAAAAAGTGAGTACTACCTTAATATGATAAATACAAATCTCAATGATCCTAGTAGATTTTGGAAGCTGATTAAATCATCTATCGGGTCTACGCCCGTCTCTGCAGCTCCTAAGTTACTAAAGATTAAAGATGAAGAAATTAATGATAGACATGATATAGCAGAAGCTTTCAACTTATATTTTAATAATGCAGGATTAAGCTCAATAACTCAATTAGATTTCCCTGTGGGTGATATTCAAAATAAGGATATCCCCATAAATCCTAATAGAAATCATTTTAATTTTCTTCCCATTACTCCATCTCAGGTTTGTAAAGCTCTGTTAATACTGGATAGTAAAAGTCTGCTCGGGCCTGATCAAATAGAGCCTTATTTTTTTTAAATATCTGCAAATCTGATAGCAAGACCTATTGCTTCTATTTTTAATTTAAGTTTAAGCAGTGGTCTGATACCAATTTCATGGAAATCAGCAGAAATTCGTCCATTATTGAAAGGTGGAGATTGCACTTTGTTGGATAATTATCTTCCTATTTCTCAAATATCTGTTATAGCAAAAGTGTTTGAATCCTTGATAAATGAACAGTTAAAACACTATCTGTCAAATAATAATATTTTAAGTCAAACCCAGTCAGGTTTTAGACAGGGACATAGTACTATAACTGCCGCAATGTCAGTCACTAATGACATTATTACTGGATTGGATAATAAAAAATCATGTGTTGCACTTTTTATTGATTTATCTAAGGCATTTGATTCTGTGGATCATGCTTTATTATTGCAGAGACTTAAATGTGTAGGCTTTAGTAGTACAGTTTTAAAGTGGTTTTCAAACTATCTGATTGGAAGAATTCAACGTGTGTCCATAGATAATTATATCTCAGATCCATTAATAGTGAAGACAGGTGTTCCTCAAGGATCAATCTTGGGACCAATTTTATTTTCCATCTATATAAATGAACTAAGTGTAGGATTAGAGACAGTAAAAGTACACTTTTATGCAGATGATACAATTATTTATTCAATCGCTTCACCTATAAAAGTGGCAATGGACTCTTTACAGAATGCTTTTAATTAATTTCTTAAAATTAGCAATGAATACAAAAAAAAAAAAAATATATGATTTTTACCCGCTCCAGATTAGTATCATCAGATTATTCTACGATTAAAACTATTGATGGTACTCTGCTCGAGAGGGTTGCATCCTATAAATATCTAGGAATCTGGTTGGATGATAAATTTACATTTGATCTTCATATTACTAATCTTTCAAAGAAACTGAGACCAAGAATAGGGTTTTATTTTCGTTTGAAAAAATGTTTTTCCTTTGTTGCTCGAAAATGCTTAGTGGAAAGTACCTTTTTGTCAGTATTAGACTATGGTGATATAATATATATGCATGCGCCTTTAAATAATCTGAAAAAGTTAGATGCTGTCTATCATGCTGCATTACGATTTGTGACTGGTTCAAGTGTGCGTACACACCATTGTAACTTATATAAATTGACACACTGGACTTCATTGACTGAGGAGGAAATATCATATGTTAATTTTTATTTTGAAAGCTTTACTGGGTAAATTACCATTGTATATATCTAGTTCATTGACTTATTGTATTAGTATTTATAATATAATACAGAAAAAAAAATCCATACAGAGTTAGGTAGATCAGCCTTTTCAAATTATGCTCCTTATGTATGGAACGAACTACAGGGTATATCATTGTTGAAGCCATTTCAATGGAACTAATAATAATAATAATAATAATATTTTGAGTTTATTTAGTAAAATCTGAGAATATCTGTGTTGCAAATGGAACGTAGAAATTTGAATGTACGCAGTTGCCCAGTGATCTAGTATAATGTAATTTGATTGGTTGTTAGATTTAGTATGAAAGAAATAGTATACTGCGAAGCAGTCAGAAGCCACTGGACTTTGGAGCAACACAGTCTTTTGACCTACACGGAACAGTTAATTTGTAAGAAAAAGTAAAGATTCTAAGTTTTTGTTTATTTTATGTTTTGAAATTCATAATTAAACAGTCAAACTGAAGAACTTTTGATTTCAAGACTTTTATTCACGGACGTTTTGTGTTGAGTACAAAAGAACTTTGAAGTCCTGAAGCTAGTGAGTCAGGTTGCTGCACTCACAATCATGTATGAATTGTCTTCCATCCTTAGCTTCATTTAAAACTCTTTTAAAGTCTGTTTTTATTGAACGATGTAAATGTTAACAGTTGATTAGGATTAATATTGCTTCTCAGATATGTGATATCTTGTTTAGGGTTAATGTTGTGTCTTACTACTTTGAATTTGTGTTTGTGTTTGTGCTGCCTATCTTGACCAGGACTCCCTGGTAGAAGAGATATTGTATCTCAATGGGACCTTCCTGGTTAAAATAAAATAAAAAATAAAAAAATGTACTGTTGTTTCTCGGCTACAACACTATCAAATACTGAAGAACACAACAAGCAAATTGACAAAGGTGAACTGAAACACAGGACTGTATATACAAGAGAATAATGAGCAACTAAACAAGACACAGGTGAACATAATCAGAAACAATGTACACTAGTTGAAACAGTGGCTGCATTTGAAATCACAGAAGTTATTATTTCACGAACACTAAACAAATATCTACTATATAGTATGAATGTGTGTAGAATGTAATCTGGACGTACTATATTCGCCATGTTGTCATTATCATGTAATGTGCCTCATGGGATAGTAAAGTGTCCATCTTATGCACAATTCAGAATCTCGCCGGGAATTTTTTGCCTGCTCTTTTATTAGTATGTGAATTCGGACATACTTAATTTGTCACATACCATTTTCCCCAAGTACATAGAAGGGAAGTATGCGATTTTGGATGCAGCAAGGAACAAAACGCAGGAAGAAGGAAACGGAAAAATTTAAACTAAGAGTCTGTGATAAATCAAAAAAATAATCCTTAGACACAACAGCAACAGAACACAAAAACACAGAGCACACACAAACAGGCACTGTAGATACCTTTAGTATTTAGCTCCTAAACTCTAAAATAGCCTTTCTAGCAGTGTTTGTGGAGCAGACATTTCTGTTATTTTAACTTTTTAACCAAGCATAGACATAACTCATTCCCTTAATCCCCTTACACAAATCCTGGATTATTGTGCAAATTACTGCACTGCTTTACAGCAGCAGAATAATAAGAGTGGAGTCTATGCTTACACTGTCTGTCTGTTTCACTGTCTCATCCCCAGGTTACCAGTCAGTCTGGACCCTAGGCCGGATGTTTTATTTATGACCAGCTCTGACCACAACACGGTCTTCTTCAACTTCAGCACACAAACACCATCCAACTGACTTACTACATACTGTTTTTATCTAAAGTATTTATCATTTAAAGCTAAATACCATCCATTTGAATTATACCATTCCATCAACTACCACATTATGATAGTCAACCCCCTGACCTCCATTGAGCTAGGTTTCTCCCAGGTTGTTTTTTTTCTCCACCACTACTCCGTAAAAAAATGACCTTTTGAAGATCATAAAGTTTTTTTTTTTGTCAAAAATTAAAAATCAGTCAATACATCATCAATCCTTTTTCCGTGTTTTTGTCTTACCCTGATTCACTATGGTAAGCTTATTATAAATGTTTATATTTTAGACTTTGCAGGATGGTTTTCAAGGAAAATTGCTTGCATCAATCGTCCGTGTGTCTCGTCATATCCGTAAATAAAGAAAAGTTGTTCCACCAACTTTGATGCGTGTCTGGTGTGGAAGTGGCAAAAACGTAGAACAAAGGTGTCACAATTATGTTCTGTTTGTTAATTTTCATGGACTTTTAGTTTGGTTCTCTTCAGGCTTTGTTTACACGGAAACGATCTGAAGAGAAAACGCAAAAGTGGCATTGCGTCATCACTTTTTATTCTGCGTTTAGACGAGCGTTATTGGGGAAATCTGCGTGCAAATGGTGACGCAAAAGTGTGTGAAATCTGATGTAGTGAGCACTCCAGGCGGCTAGGTGGCGATGTGAAGCACTGCCACACAACAACACCAAGTCCACGCGCATGCGTAAAACCTGCACTGTCTAGCAGATTTCAACTCTGGAGGGTGGTTTCACTTTTTTGCGCTTTAAGCCTCAAAAACACCATCGCCATGTAAACGAAAGGCACATCCGATAAAATATTTTTATGTTTTCACCCGCGAGCGCTCTGTGTAAACAGGGCCTTAGTCACCTGTTTTCTTTGTTCTAGTTTCCTGCCAACAATCAGTTTCCATGGAGACTCATTAATCATCACAGCTGTTTGTCATTATGTTTATCACCATGGTGTATTTAAGTTCCTTACTTCCTTTCCCTCACTGTCTGGTATTGTTTGTGCATAACACACTTTTTCGTGTTGTTTGGTCTTTCTATGAATAACTTGCATTTGAGTTCTTTATTTGATTAAGAACTTTATTTGATTTTTCGCGCTTCATCGGACTAGACGTGAGAAGAGGGGAGAGTCTGCTGGCAAACGGAACAGAGCTTGTAAGAAAACGAGAATCAACATTGGCTTCGCTTTAGGTGATGGAGAGAACTGAAGGATTTGAAATGTTGTAAATGGCGTTTTTATTACCGGTACTCAACAGGTGAGTGATGTATTTTATTGAACAAATAAATTGTCATATGTAGCTCTTTAACAGCGTTCACTGTAAAGCATGGTCTATTGTGAAGATAATTTCATTGTTGGTTGTTGTAGCACTGTTATTTATTTTTAAGGAAGTACCGTGTGTATTAATGGCTAAAGATCTCTTAAGCTTACTAGTTAATGTTTTATTAACAGAAGGATACAAATATTCATCCGCACATTCATGCAGAGCCGAAGCACAAAACGGAAAAACCAAAACAATGTTCTTCTGCAAAATGCATGCAGTTTTATTTTTTAACATCTAGAGGGCCAAAAGTTGCAAAACAAAGATTATTGGAGTACGTTTTACGATAAAATACTATTTTAGTCTTTGCACTTAAAAATTTGATGTTTTTAAACATGATTTCTGAAATTTCTAAGGGAAACTTGTTTCTATACCAATTTTTTTTTTCAGTGTATCACTTGATTGAGTTTTGGTTCCTTTCCATTGTTACCTTTGGTTACTATAAAGCACTATTGCATAAAAATAAAATCAAGTTGTCAAGTTTTAATTGTAAGGTTGGACTATAGCTGCCATATTGGGAATTCCCATTTCCCCCATTGGACCGTGGACTTTAGCGAGTAAAATCTCCTCCTGTATTACATTCATTATGATGGCTCCAATACAATTCCAACAGTTTTCAATAAAACATTTTAAAAGCGTATAAAACACCACTTTAATGTAGAATGATCTACCTTTAAAGAAGTATGTCTTGTTGGTTCTTGGGGAATATACAGCTGCATTCAGGTTTCCTGGCAGCCCCTTCCATAGCAGACTTATTTTGACTGGAGAGTTATGGCCCATATCTGTTACCGTCCACACATAATCCCCACTGAAACGCATACGTCTTGCGCCAGGGACCTAAGACAAATAATTTTAGATTTTTTTAGAACATTTTCTATAACATATATCATTATATAATTAGTTGTGAAATTTGAATGAACTGAGGTCATGTGTATCGTTATATGGCACGGTTCTTCACCCAGCATTATAGCATCAAGTTTAGCATTGCATGGATCTAGCACATCACTCCTGGGGAATGGGGCCATGGTTGTGGCATATGTTTCGTCATAGATGTCATCAGCAGTAGTTGTACTGGAGATCTTTTTACCTGAATTGATGAGAGTAATTAGCAAAGACAGATATATCCATTGGCAAACATTAATTTAGACAAGATTCACTTGATTATCTCACCATATATGGCTTGGATTCCTCTGATATCATCAATGTGCAGTCTAAAATTGGCTTGGTAACCGGTGTAGTGTGCTGCCATAAGAGCACCGCTGTACTGAGAATGACCCAAGCCAAGAGCATGACCGATCTCATGAGCCGCAACAATGCGCAGATTAGAACCATAATACTTCCCTTCAGTCCAGAACTCATCTTCATCAAAGTGAACTATTCCTGATGGAGGGGCTTCAGCATGGGCAAGAACATGGCCTAACAACAGATGAAGGAAGTAATGCAGGATAAATGAGTTCTACATTAACACTTCAGCTACAACTAATACTGAAACAAGATGAACTACTTAGTAAGTAACAGCAAATTAAAAAAACTGTTAGTTCATAAAATTTAATCTAAATAAAAAAATGAATTAAAAAAATAAATCATTAAAACTAAATGCCCATGATGGGTTGAAGCGCCTGACAGAAGCCTTTACGATTCTATATAGAATGTTTTCTTCGTGACCAGATGGTGTCTAAAATAGTAAAAATATATAAAACACTATTTAATTGTATTATGCTCCATTACGTTTTGTAAAATATCATATTAAAGGGATACTTCAGGATTTAGCATTAAGCTTTGTATTAGTAGAAAACCTGTAGTATTTTCGAATTACCGTGCTTTCCACCCTCATATCCCCCTGAGACGAGAGATTTCTGTATTTTTTGTCTGGAAAAATTCTCAGATGACTTTTAATCCAGAGGCTAAAGACTACAGTCAGTAGTAGGGTATATCCCGCATGTCCTCAACCCACCCATAGAGGGCGATCTCATTCACAGAATGAACACATAGTGTCGGACATCTTTTTAGGGTGGATTGGGATGGATCGGACATCCATCCTCTTTTTCCCGGACATGTCCGCCGTCGATGTCCGGGATTCAGCTTTTGCTTTCTGCAGTCACCATTCATTGTTTACATGCACAGCTTTTGTTTCAATCTAACTGAATTCATTCCATTGCTGAATCTGAATGTAGTGTTTACATGAACGCTAAACAAGTGATCGGTTGATGTGCGTTTTAACATTGTTAAGAAAATCCCCGCTCCTTCCGTGAAAGATACGAGACCGGTGCGTCTCACAGGTGCTTCATCGGTAATTACGCCACCGGCCTCGCGCGTTCTCCGCGGCCCTCACTCCGTCCCGCTCACCACAGTAAACATGATGAATGAAGACTGTAGAATGCAAAAGCCGAATCCCGGACATTTTGGGCGATCTCGAAACACATTTTCGGGCAGACTCATCACGGAGACTCACTAGTAGCCTAGACTTGTTGTTTAACTACTGCGCTTTGTTACCGGTAGGCGTGGCCTCCTAGGGCAGCGAAGCAAGTGCATTCTGGGAGTTGTTGTCTTTCATCCACATAAGCCAAAAATACATTTTCTGGCTTTTCTCAGTCTAGAAAGCTCCACATTCAAAAATAATTTCACATTTCTTCTACATAAATGACCCATTTTATATACACATTCATCTTTCCAGAGGTGAAGTATCCCTTTAACCTTCAAATGGTCTTCGTTTCCTGTTTACACTTCTGGGCTTTGTCTATACGACCCCAACAATTGATTAATTGTACAAAAAATATACATTTTTAATCATACAAATAATATATAATTTTTTTGTTTACTTCTCATCTATTCATTAATGCTGTGTTTTTGGAGATATAAAGTACTTTTGTATCCATATACCACACAATTCCTCAACTACACAATTAGCTCTCATATGAAATATAATTGTTTTATGATACATTGCATTTATGCTCTAGTACTAGCCTAGGCCTTCATTTCTATGTAAAAAGTTTCAGATTTTTTTTTTTTTTTTTTGACAAATGAAGAAAATATATTTAGGTTTTTTTTACATTTTCCATTCATTTCAATGTGGGGTCGTATTGACCCTCGAAGACCAGAAAGTTTAAACATTTTTTTTTTCACCTTCAGAACAATCGAATCAAGCCTAGTTTTTGTGTGTGTGTATAGATAGATAATGTATGAAAAGTCCCAAAATCTTATTCCACTGAGATGAAAGGAAACCTTTTTTTTATTAAGTAAAAGTCGATTGGGGTTGTATAGACCCCATGACCCAATTGAGGGCTACATAATACTATGATTCATTTGGTGAGATTTGCTTACCAGGACCATCAAAGGTGAAGGACAGCCATCTCTCTTGTGAAATGAGATCCTGAATATCAGCAAGCCCAGAGCTGACCTCTTTAAAGCTGAGTGGGGTGACCTCACTCCAGTAGTTAAAGGCGGAGCGTATGGCTGTCTGTGTTGCGCTTTTCCCCATATCTGGTGTGTGGCTGTAAATCCAATATGTTAAGTTTTTCTTTCGCCAAAATCCTACGAAATAAGAAACACAAACTAAAAACCCAAACAGCTGTTTTCTCCATGTAAAGGGCAAAGTTGATTACTTTGTTTTGAATAACTTTGGTTATTCTATCCTTTACTGCATCAATTGTAAATGAACAAATTCAATTGCTTATTATTGTTTAGTACATTTGAGCTTCTGCAATGAGGTTTGTTTGCAAGCAGGTTTGGTTGAGCTGGTTCATGTTCGCTGATCAATGTGAATAAAAGCCTAAATGAAGTTAATAACTGGACCACATTTGCATCCAGAATTAAATTTAAAGTGTTGCTGGCTTTCAGGACTGTCACTGGAACGACTCATTCTTACAAGTGTACAATCTGTTCTGACTTAAAGGAGTAGTAGTTTAAAAAAAAACTTTTGCTGATAATTTGCTCACCCCCATGTCATTTAATATGTCCATGTCTTTCTTTCTTCAATCGAAAAGAAATTAAGGTTTTTGGTTAAAACATTCCAGGATTTTTCTCCATATAATGGACTTCAATGGGAACCAAACGGTTCAAGGTCCAAAAGACAGTTTCAGTGCAAACTGTTCAAAGGGCTTTAAACGATTCCAGACGATGAATAAGGGTCTTATCAAGCGAAACGATCGCTCGTTTAAAAAAAATAAATTAAAAGGAACGAATCTTTTCCTCAGTCAATTCGTTCATTGAATGAACCAAATGACACGAAAAAAGATTTGTTCGTATCGGAGAGTCACAAACGCGCATCACAGAACAGAGCAAGGTGAGCATTTGAGCTTATAAAACTTAAACTTTTTAAATGAGCGATTGTTTCGGTTGATAAGACCCTTATTATTTTATTTATTTATTTGACAGAGACATTGCACAACAAATGTGCTACACAAGACAGAGATAGCGTTACGCTTATTTTCATCTGTAGTCCCTGGGCTCGAGGCAAAATAACAGCAGGTATATACAGTGGACAAAGAGCATTCTTACTAATGAATTCATTCACAATATAAAATATAAATACAGCACCAGCAAAACGATCACCTCAACAAACATGAAATTGCAATATTTCCAGTATAATTCTCATTTTTATGTTAATGTTCACAATTCTGACCATCTTTCAACCACTTCTTCAAATTAAGTTTAAACTGTTGCAAGTTATCACTGTCACGAACGATTAATGGCAACATATTCCACATTCCTGAAGCTTTTACAGTCGTCTGGAATCGTTTAAAGCCCTTTGAACAGTTTGCAGTTTGTACTGAACCTGTTTTTTGGACCTTGAAGCATTTGGTTGCCAGTAAAGTGCATTACATGGAGAAAAATCCTGGAATGTTTTCATCAAAAACCTTAATTTCTTTTCGACTGAAGAAAGAAAGACATGGATATATTGGATGACATGGGGGTGAGTAAATTATCAGCAAAAGTTTTTTTTTTTAAAGTGAATTACTCCTTTAAGTGAGTATAAAGTGTAAATCATGTGTTATGAATCCTCATACTCTTCAAAGTTATAAACACAAATAGCATGTATAATAATAATGTGAAATGTTGTTTTGTACCATTATTCATGATACAAGATGATACAACATATTATAAAGCATTGTGCATGCATCACAATGCACTAAGATGACCCTTTCTTATGAATAGAAAGGGTTCACAGAAAATGTTTCTGATTTAGTAATAAATGAGGTTGACTGAATTATTAAACAATCTGGAAGTATAGGGACCCACCACCAAATCGCCTGTACTTTAAAGACTTCTGGTTGAAGGGGTCCTCGACACCACACCGCGGCTGCCTCATTTTAAGAAGAGTAGCTCTGTCCGAGACGTCCAGTGACTGACAGCCCTGACACCCTCTGAAAGAGACTTCACAAATACGACACGACACAACAGAAATTACAATGTGAGTGTGCTCCACAAGAATTTTTATGAAATTAGGATCAAGCTGGTGATAATCAAACATTTGACATGCATTTTTTAAATGTGTGTGTGTGTGTGTGTGTATATACAATGACAACATTAATTTTACCTAAGAGCCACCTTCATATCCCACTCACTGGAATCATTCTGAGCTTCCGGGTTCAGTGGAGTATCTAGATATCCAAACCGCCTCAGGTATATCTATGAAATGTGAAAATAAATGCAGTCTAACAAAACTACCCATTAATCATTAAAAAAAATTAAATGCATGTATTATGAATGTTAAAATATTAAAGATGTATTGTCAAAACCAGCAAACTGTGGCTAATTTTAAGTCTGAAGGTTCAAACATCTGCCTCAAATGTTGTTGTTTAATTAGAATTTTTCTCCAAACTAAACTTCTAATATTATCATACTATCAAACACAAGTAATGGACACAACAAAACCAATCTGAAATGCATTCAAAAGCAATTTGCACCGTTAATTATTAATAATTACATTTTCTGCCAAAATAATAGTTTTTTTGTTGTTTCAATCTAAGTAATCTACAATCTAGAATAAAAAATCTAGTTTAAAAACCATGTACTAAAAACATGAATATGTAATATAGACATACTAATTTCATTTTAATAGTATTAATAGATAAAAGAATTCATATAATACTGAAACCTAACCCAAAAGCTTCAGAAGAGTTTTGCCAAAAAATATATTACGACTGTCTTAACATTCTTTTGACTTTTAACTTTTAAGATTAATTCAGGATTCTTGTTTTTATTTTTTACGTCTGTATTATTTTTTAGCGTTGTCTTCTGGCTGTTTGATTCATGCAAAAGTAGACGATACTAGTATTGCCTATAAGGACCTAAAACCTAAAAAAAAAAAAAAACACGTTTTTGTTACCTGTGCCTCAGTGAACTCTCGTTTTCTGCTCGCCTCAGTAGATGACCATACACGTAGAACAGCAGTCAGAAATAATGTATATCGCAACCAGTAAGCCATAATCCCAGTCTGCAAAGAGCTCCAGTGGTGTCGAAAGATGAAATAGTGTGTGGAGCTGAATGGAGTTGAGTCAAGCGCGCGCAGTGGCGTCCGGTGGGTTTACTGTAAATCGAGCGCAGAGCGAGTGAGGAAGAGATGATGCACTTTCTCCTTCTCTAACTAAACAAACACACCGACATCATTCTCATGCGAAACTTGGTTTTAAAAATTCTTGGAATCGTTGCTACAAATTTCTTGATTTTTTTTAACACAATTTCAGCTACTGACAACATGTTAGCCTAATGTTTACATGGTACGATCAACCCTGTTGAAACACAGAACAACTTTTGTAGGCTGTCATGTACATGCATTTACTCAGGTTTCAGCCACAGAAAAAGGTCAATAAAATCACCTAAGGTTACATTTTCTCTCAGAAAAGCCATTCAATGACCTTAAACTTGATAGATAACTCTATAGATTTATGCTAGATTAGCATTTAGCAAAAATCTCTTACATCACTGAAAAGTTTGACTATAACTAGATAAAAATTCCCTTATTTATTTGTATACTAATCAGTTGTAAATTTTACCTTTAATAATAATAATACTGTACTGTATTCTGTGTTGGTTTGGTTCTATTCTGTTTGTTTGCCTCTTCGTCATTGCCCGTGTACGAAATCGACCCCCTACCAGTCTATATGCCCCCTACACTTATTCACTATTCCCTACATTAGTCCACTAAATAGCTTTCTTTAAGGAGTGAATGAAAGTGAGTGAGTGAATAAGGGCAATAGCGCTGGAAGGGCTGCATAGTTTGTGCTTGCTGTTTAATAGTTATTAAAAACTTAAAACTGGCAGCTCCAGTAAGATGAAAAGATTTGAACTCTGTCATGGAAACTAATTATAATGTAATTAAGCAATTAATGATAAATTACAAAGAAATTTATACCTTACGCTTTTACCACATTGGACTTGTGGTTTGAAAAAGGATGGATGGATGGATGATTCAGCTCCATGTGCCATCTTCTGGTCATACACAGGAATTCATGCGACTCACAGTGCATTATGGGTATTCTCTAGCCGTTGATCGTACATTAGCTGTACACTAGTTATTGCGATGGATTGAATGAGAGCACTTGATAATGTCCACTATGGTTTCGGACACCTCGACAAAGTGCTGCTCCTCAAATAGTGCCCTATTTAAGAGTATAGTGGGCAATTTCTGACACGGTTTCCATGGTTACTGATTTGTTTCACCTGCATTTCATTTAGCTCTTTGTTTGCACTGTATATATAGCCCTCAGTTTGTTCAGTCATTTGTCTTGTGTTGTCTAAGCTGCCACATGTTTTCTAGTGATCATCTTCGTTGTGATCGTGCTTCCTGGTTAACTTTAAAACAAGAAGCATCGAGAAGACTTAAAAGGGTTAGTTCACCCAAAAATGAAAATTAAGTCATTAATTACTCACCCGCATGCTGTACCAACCCCGCAAGACCTTCGTTCATCTTCGGAACACAAATTAAAATATTTTTGATTAAATTTGAGAGCTGTATCACTACCACATAGGCTGCCTAAGGGACTGGCTCTTGACGGCCAAGAAAGTCAATGAAGAAAATGTTTAAATATTCCATGTGCCTACAGTGGCTCAACTATAAGTTAACTATAATCAAGCGACGAGAATACTTTTTGTGCGAAAAACAAACAAAAATAACAACTTTATTCGACTATTCATTTTCTTCCTTGTTGGCCTGAAACGAGACTTGGATAGATTTCCACGACGCATGCGCGAGAATTGCGATCTCCTTCAACTACTTCAGTTCAGTTCTCGCGCATGCGTCTTGGAAATCTCTTAAAGTCTCGTTTTCAGGCAAATGAATAAATAAATAATCAGAATTATAGCCACGTTAATAACGTTTGTAAGAAACCAAACCGTTTGTAAATCCGTCAAGATTTCAACGAGATTAGAGAATTTCTTACATCAGATACCACAGAGCCCGCCAGAAAGCCTGTCTGTGACAAGATGGCCGCCGGTGATGACTATAAATACTCCGCCGTGACGAGACATCTAGCCTTTATATAGATATCTATGGAAAGCCCTACCTGATTTATTCCTGCCACGGTGCAAGATGGGAACTGAGCTCTCCCCCTACTGTTCAGTAGAAGACATTACTCAAGCTGTTGGAGTGAGCTTGCCACAATGATTTTGACTTTTAACAAAGTTTTAATACTTAAAAGTGTTTGAGTTGTGTAATTAAAAAATACAAAAGACACTAAAAATATATTGAGTTTTTCTGTGTAATTATTTTTTTAAATATCTTTTAACTTAAAGGCCCACTGAAGTGCCTTGGAACGCACCGGCTTTGTATGATGCGTTGACACTACTTCCACTGAAACAGGAAGCTAACGGATATATTGAATGGCCCCTCCCCCTTTTCAAATAGCCAATAGTGTTTAGTTTACCTCACAGACTGCAAGTCATACTTGACAGCACCATGGAATCGAATCCCAGCGTCCATCACAAAGCCGTAATCTAGCAGAAAAAAGAAAAAAGCCATTAAACAACGTACAGTTGGAAAACGGAATAAAACTCGAGCGTTCTAGCAACCGAACACACATCTCCAACCCATGACTTGTCAACAGTCGCTTTAGCCAGGTGGTATTTATAATGTAGTGGGCGGAGCTATAGGTTCTAGAGAGCATTTGATTGGGCAGAAGATATGGAGAGAAGCTGAAGTCCGCAGTGATGTCATTAAAATTCGTCATCAATTTTAGCGGAAGTGAGGGAGTGTTAGTTTTGAATGCTTATATCTCCTAAATGCAAATTTTGTCATTATTTTGGAGCACACCAGCTTACTCATAACATTAAGGCTGACATATTCATAAAGGCTAAAAAAATAATATAACTAGAAAAAAAAAATTTGATTTCAGGGGGCCTTTAATGCTGTTACAAACTCTAAGTCACATTAACTGAAAATATTTGAGTAGACTGTAATCAAAAGATACATGTAGCATATAATCCAAATATTAAAACTCTAAAAAAAAAACATTATGATTTCGAAACAGCCAGGACCTTATTTTTGTTTATTAATTTAGTTAGTTAGTGTTAACTTATTGGAGGTTTCAGTGTAACCCATCTATCAGGGTTCCTTAAAATCCACATTAGATTGCAATCGGAAATTATTACAAACACTCAATGGTGCTATTCTATGATGTAATATTATTACTGAAATATTGTTGGTAATTACTTACACTTCTTAATGCAAAAACTACTATTAATGTAACGCATTACTGCCCATCACTGCTGAAAAAGCAGGACATTTCAGCAAATGCTGTTGAACGCCAAAGCAAAGAGGATTTTGTTGAAGTCTGTCCGCATGTTAAGACTGCGTTGACCATGGAAAGCCTAGCGCTCTGCCAATGTAAAAGGTTACATCCACATATTTATTTAGTTTCATTCAGGCAAAGAGTGACTGACCATTAACCCTCAAGTCATTTGTTTGACTTGAGCTTTAAGGCAGTCATTTCAATGAAAACCATCAGAGACTTTCGGCCCTGGATTGGGAGTTGTCATATTAGGAACCACGTAATCTCAAAACCTGTTGAAATCAAAACAGTAATTAAACAAGCTAAATCTTCTGGATATCATCAGTAAATGACTTCCATATGTAGGATGTGTGGTTTCTCGAGCCACAATTTATGTAATCATGGCAAAAGCGTGGTATGGAATAGTTCAGTTTTACAGAATTGGATCAGCCAGACAGGCTCGAGGTTTTATGCCGCGGTACCATAAAAACTCCCCAGGTTTGCATGTAAAGGGAAAGAGAGTGACGTAATCACATTTACCTTCACGTTAGCATCATTGCAGGATTGGCATAAAATGTCCTTGGAAAGCAGCCTTCATTTTGTGTCCGTGTTTTGAAGAATGCATCAAGTGTATCCTTCATCTCCTCCAATCACCCACAATCCTTTGCACAGGCAAGGCAAAGCATGAGGTAGCCTAGAGATTGAGTAGACCCCATGAGGGAGATCCAAAACGTCCCGAGGTAAGGACAGGTCCGAGAAGCTCTGCTTTAAATCAATGTAACCCGCAATTATCCTCGTCCTGGAAACACAACAGTCCACATTTGAATGACTCATCCAGACTGGAACTGATAATAGTTAATTGCATGCTTAAGATTGTTAGCTTGTACTAGCGTGTAGTTTGATGTTACCTGCATCATGCAGGTAACATCAAGGCTGCATGCAACAGTGGTATACATTTCAGGACATAGCTAGCATGCTTTAGCATAATGCTAGCTTGTTTTAGCATGATGCTACCATATCTATGTTGCTAACTAGCCTACTTGCAATGAGGGTTGAGAGATATTTCTGATTTGAATTAATGCTTCCGGTTATGAATACGTACCTGTATTCCACTTTAAATCAGTGTCAGCAAAAGGATTATAATAATCTGACCTTTTTAAAGACAAAGAAAGGTAACATTTTGAACTAAACATCTTAGGCTACAAACTAATAGTCTTGATACAACTCTAGTAAAGTTGAGTTATGACATTTTTAAATTATATATTTTGAATAAGTGTGACATAATGGCCTCATTTGCACCATTGAAACTGTTAATTATTTAGACTTACTGCAATTAAGCAGCATTATTTTAGTAGCATATAGTTTGTTAAAATTTTGAATCAGTTTTTATTTTTACATTTTAGTTAAAAATGCTTTTAATGTGTAAACAGTCTTAGAAACATTCTGAGATTTATTGCTGGGTTAGTTCTGAATTATGACAGTAATCCTTTACCTTCCGTCTTGGTTTGAGGCGTCATGACTCTTTGGCTTGAAGGAGTGAAAAAAACATGAAATGGCAAAACTTATCATATATTCATGCACTGAAAATGTGTACTTTTTAAAAATATAGAAATTGAATGTACTGTTTATATCCAGTGATCGTGTTTTGTTTATTGGAAAACTTTGAAATCAAAAAAGAATAACAATCGAATTAAACGAGAATTAAATAAAATGTATTAAACTAACTACTTAAAAGGGATAGTTCACTTTGAAATTAATTTTTGGTATGTTTTAGCTTACCTCAAGGGCATCCAAGATGTAGGTGTCTTTGTTTCCACAGTATTTAAAATTTTTATATTTTTAGGTCAAACCGTTCTTTTCTATCAGTCATATAATGGAGGTCTATGGTCACCACCTCAAAGAGTGACGCTGAGGTTTATTTTATGATTATATAAATGTTAGTTTATTTATTTTTCTTTTCATATCAAACTAATTCAGTCCGGAATACACCTTTTTAACACGTTTTATGTCATAGTACACTAAACAGTCTGTTTCTTTCATTGCGATCATTGCAAGATAGTTTAGTTTGATAGTATAAGCGGTGAATTAACTAATAATGGTTAAGAAAGGTACCAAAGAAGATGGAACCATTGAGCACATGACCAACATTAACAACTTAACAAACCAGCTCAGAGGTCATGTGCCCACACAAAACACAAGAGGCAAGACAGAAGAGAAGAGCACATGGCGGATGAACACCAACCCGAGTCAAACGCACAAACAAAGACCAGCAAGCAAGAAATAAGTGACAGGACATGTTTATTTAGGGGGCATTAGTCATTAAATGTGGCCATTATACATTATAAATAAAACATCCAAACTCTTGGGTCGATATCAAACAACACATGGTATGTCGAAAATGAAATTTATATTAATAAATCATTTACAATGGAATAAGAGTGTTATAATAATGGCATGCTAGTTCTACAGAGCTAATGGGGGAAATACAGACTATTTTTAACTTAATAGTAAAATAGATTATTTGAAGAACAGCTGACAATGTGAACATGGTCTGTAATAATCTGATTATTATAAACAAGACGAATTCTTTTACCTGGGTTACTTCTAGAATGATATATTTATATTGATGAATGATGAATTAATGAATTTATTCCCTGTAATAATGAAAGACAGGGGTCTATACCATGAAGCCGTTTTAGGTGGCTAGCCAGCTATGTTTAGTTTTAGTTTGCACCAACCCTGGGTTTTAGGCACCATGAAAGTGGTTTGGCTTTTAGCAGTGTTCATCGCCATAGTAACGGCTAACCTGGTTCGGGTCAGGTTATGTTCCAGGTAAGAGGTCGCAAAACGAACTTGGACCAATCAGCTGTGAGCAAAGTGACGCATGTCTGACATGATAGTCACTCCACCTGTTTCCACTCCAAATTAAAGGTCACTACATAGCAGATGATTTTAAAAGACAAAATCATGGCTTTTAGTAAATCAATTTGTATGATTTAGAAATTATTTTTGAAATTATTATAAACGATCTCGCATACAATTTCAGTTCATCAAGATTTTAAATGAGTACATATATAAAGGTAATATAAATACGCTTCAGAATCAATAAATGATGAGCTTAAATGTTCAGTTCTCTCTATACCTTTATCAACTGTATAAACTAACTTCACAACTTTTACTTGCACTGATAGACAGTAACGACACTTTCTTTTAGTTGTCCTGATGGCTATTTTCTTGCTGTGCAAATTTGTTTAAATTCTTAATATTTTAATACTTTTATTTATATAAGTGAATTGCGCTACTTCTCTCGCAAGAAATTAATTTCAATGAGTTTTGAATGAGTTTCACTCTTTCTCCGCATGTGATTGGCTACTGATGTCACACCTAAACTCCTAAAGGATCAAAGCCTGAGTTGACAGTGAAAGTTGAGTTGGCCAACAAAGCCTGTTTGGATTGGTTTGGTTTTGTCAACTCGAAACTAATCCTGCAACCCTGAGTTTGTTCAACTACCATCATGGTACAGACCCCCGCCCTGTTCTCCACATTACTGTTGAGTAAAGGGTGAGTACACTTTGGTTTTGTTAGAGAGCGTAGACTTTTCTTTAAATTTAGTTTTCTCTTCTTGCTTGTCAAGGTGAATCCTTACCTTTTTTACAATCTTCTGTAAATAATGCAAGTAAACGATTGGTTTTGAACCACTTTGCTCTGCACTTATGGTATATTTTTAATAGTTAGTGAGTGTTACAAACTTGATTGACAGCTGGGGATCGTAACAAATAATGAAGGGAAGTAAGTCCGATTATTGCAGCCCAAGAGAAGCTAGCCATGTGAGGCATCTTACATATGAATTTGTTTTGTTGTTACAGTACAATGAGGTCCTCACTGTTTATATTTAATTCTCTTGGTTAGAGATCGTACTGATTATGTAATATGCTTTGAGCTTTCCTTCACACCACTCGTCCCAGCAGGAGTGGACGGCTCTCGGCAGTGGGTCTCCGGCTCAGAAGACTCAACAGCATTGAAGACACCGAGCTTCTTCCAGAACTTAAACTGCTACTGGTATCGTCTCCTCTCAGTGGATGGTACTCCTTAAACCGCCTGCACGCAAACATACGGAAGGGTTACTGTCATATAGCATTATTTCATTTTAACTAGGCAGCCTACAATAACATATTTGATTGGTGAAATGTGTATTGGTGTCTTACCTGTATGTAAAAGCAATGGCCCCCACAGCACAAATAAAAACCAGGACTCCCAGTATTGCTCCTGCCGTATTCCTTGGTGAATTTGTGTCTATGGTTTGAACAAGAGAAGTTGTGAGGTTCTAGGGCAGGTTCAGGTAAAGAAATGTGTATTATTTTAGATATGCTTTGAATTTAAATGACACGTGCCTATAGCCACGCTGAGCATTGCACTGGTTACGGCCAAGCTGACGTCATTGGTCAGAGACACATTGATGCAGAAGGTGCCAGAGTTGTTGAAGAACTGCCGCAGCACTATCTGACACTCAGGGGTTGGGGTCACGTCATTACACTGCAGGCTCTGGACAGGACTCGTGCAGTCCGCGTCAGACACCGCGGTGCACACTTGACTAGGCAGGCTGAAGAGCAAATATAACAAAATTAGCTTCATTCACTTGAATAAGGGAGCTTTGATATTGTGGATGGTGGATGCTGTTTATGGTTCACACAGCAGGATTTTGAATCTCGGATGGGTCCAGATATTTAGCATGCCAAATATCTCACCGTAGTACATAGTAAAGCGCAATAGATGCCTCATTCATTCATGCAATAGGGAAGACTATCGCAACTTCAGTTTTATGTCGACTTTAAAAGGATGTTCACCCAAAAATGAAATTTCTGTCATTAATTACTCACCCTCATGTCTTTCCAAATCTGTAAGATGTTCGTTCATCTTCGGAACACAAATTAAGATATTTCTGATGAAATCCGAGAGGTTTCTGAACCAGCCATGGGCAGCAACATCATTGCAACTTTTAAGGCCCAGAAAGGTAGTAAAGACATCATTAAAATAGTCCATGTGACTATTAGAATGACATATTAGAATGACATGATTCTTGAATAAAGTCATTATTTTGGGGGGATTTTTGCACACAAAAGTATTCTCGTCAATTCATAACATTAAAGAGTAACTAAACACTTAACCAACTTTTTTAGTTAATGATCTGTAAGAATGGATCTTTATTAATACCAGTCACTGATCCGAGTAACTTTTTGACATTTGTTTATAAAGTGTTCTATTTCTACAATATATGGTGTAAAAACGTCTTAGTGCTGCCCTCTTCAGGTTGAACGGTGGCTACTGCAGTTGAATTTTCCTATTGGATGTTTTGCACTTTGTGACGTACGCAGGTTTCAGCTCATCACGCGAGCTACGCCCTTGGCAGTATAAAAACCAGCTTGTGTTGTCAAAACCACTGTAGCGAGTCAGGAATTGGAATTTTGAGTATTGAAAACGATAAGGATAGAGTGTTTTAGCATCTAATTCGTCCCCTCTATCTCCGCTGGGGTCAGCCCACTTTTTCAGCATTTTCAAATATTGCCAGTGGGTGGAGTCAGGCTCTGACCAGGGGTTTAGTTACCCTTTAACGGTTGAAACCACTGTAGTCACATGGACTATTGTAACGGTGTCTTTACTACCTTTCTGGCCCTTGAAAGTTGCAGTGATGTTGCTGCCTATGAGGTGTCAGAAACCTCTCTGATTTTATCAAAAAGATCCTAATTCGTGTTCTGAAGACCGAAGGTCTTATGGGTTTGAAACGACATGAGGGTGAGAAATAATTGACAGAATTTCTTTTTTGAGTGAACTATCCCTTTAAGACTATTATAGAACAGCTTTGAACAGTAAAGCCGACATACAGTCTATGAAATAAATGACAGTGAATGAATATTTACCTTCCCTGACATGTGACTGTTAGGTCCACAGCATTTTGCTCCAGCTCTGTGGCCATGACCACCACATTATTCACCTCCACAATCTCAACACTCTCTATTCCCTCTGAAGGGGAAAACATACATGTAGAGAACATTAAGCACATTTGTAGAAAGGCTGTTTTTGTGCTTTTACACAGTTTGATTTACATTTACACAAGTCTAGACACTAAAGTTGAGGTAGAAGTCGGTAACACTTAATGTGCACGTATTACAAGTTACTACATGTACTTACTTACTACTGTATAGTAATAACAGTAAATTATGCATAATTGCAAGTAACTAATCCTAAACCAATCCCTAACCGTAACTCTATAGTAAGTACATGTAGTTAATTTCTAAATGTCATAATCATTTGTTAACAAACAAGTGTTCATTACTTCAGTAAGCTCATTATATCTGCATTAATAATGGTTTAAATTATTACTTTTTTTTAGCTAACTGTGACTTTGTATATTTACATTTCTGAAATACTGACCCAATTCGGCAATTCGGATACGAATTTTACGAGGTGGCTTATTCGTAACAATTCGTACAACCTCACTTGCTAAATCGTACATATTTTATGAGTTGGCCAATTCGTATGAATTCGTAACTAATGACCTACCCCTGACCCCGCCCCTAAACCTACCCATCACGTGGGTTTAGACAAATCGATACGAATTCGTACGAGTGAGGTCATATGAATTAGTACGAATTACCCACTTTTTAATCACTCTTACGAATTCGATACGAATTGGTCGTGAGATAGCGTTGGAAATACTTAACTTTGACAGTTATCTCTGACAACAAAACACTCTAAATTGAAATATATATGCATCGACTTTCTGTAATGCTGCTTTGAAATGATGTGTATTGTGAATAGCGTTATACAATAAACGTGAATTGAAATTTATTTGAATTATTATTATTACTACTTATTTTGAGTAAGTACAATCTAACTACCTAAATCGCCTTAAGATAAAGTATAACCTAGTGATCTGTGTGCTTTTTTTGTCAGTCAATTAAGGTTTCATCATAATACATGTAAAAAAGTCTGTTCTGTTTGTTCTTAATACAGTAGTCATCGCGTGCACACCTCTCTGCAAATTTTCAATGTCTCTTATCTTTTATCTTAGATTGGTAGTTAACGGTGTATTAAAGGTACAATATGCAGGATTTTTGCAGTAAAATATCCAAAAACCACTAGGCCAATGTTATATATTTTGTTTAGTTGATTACTTACAATATCCCAAATGTTTCCAACTATTTGTAAATCGTGAGAAAATTGCGATTTTTAACCAAGGAAACGGGGCGTGTGAGCAGGGGTGAGTAGTCGCCAGTCAATGACATCATATCCGCGTTACCCCCGGTTTCCACCAGGTTTGACCTCGTACTGCAATAGTAACCATGGCAACAGACGTGGACAACTGGGTCGGTTATGCCTGTTATGCGTGCTCAACAGCATGAGCGTCCCTTGGCAGGGTTTTGTTCAAACATTATGGACCATGGCAAGCAGACTTTGAGACAAAAAGAGGACTAAAACGAAGATCAACATCTTTCGAGATGCCGAGAGCTCCACGTCCGCGACTAACTTCAACTTGACAGAGACGCGCGAGTGTTGCATGTTACTTGAGCAAACAGGTGAGCAAATCAATGTATATAAAACTAATCAATGTTATATAGTTCAACATGATGAACAGTTAGAATATGATCTGTATGTTATTCTCTAATGTTAATCTAGCTTAGTCTCATACAGCCAACAAACAACCTAACTAACAACATTCAACACACTCAAATGCCGTTTAGTGTGATAGTGAAACTGTTAGAGCAAGTGAAGCAGCGCTGCGTTACCTCAAGTTTAATTCCTCTAATAAACTGACCTGTGTGAGTAATTCAGCGTGTAGTTCGGTAGAATTAAATGTCCTTATTCCTTTATATCCGCGGGACTCGCGTTGCGTGTGGCGCTGGTATACGTCTAGCAATCGCGCCCTGCTTCATACTACTACAGTCATGTTAAAAACATCAATGTATTCACTCATCCATAAAAGATCCATCAGCTTGACGACAAGATCCATAATTCCGCTTAATGCAGAATATTCGTCATTAATATACGCCTTTGTTATTGTAAGAGGTCCCCTAGTGGCGAAACAATCTTGCATATTGTACCTTTAACAAGGTCTTGATACTGCTACACGATGTTTGTTGTCATTAGATGAGGTTTTGGGGAAAACATTTGACAGTTAAGTCAGGCCAGTAATGCTGAAGTGAAGCAAAGTTCAAGTTGGCTGGAATTTAAAGACTAGTCTTTTTTTTTTTTTTAGCATGTTTCCTCTCTGGGAACAATGATGCCCAAAAGATTAATTTTCAGGCATAGTAAAGTTTAGTGATAAAAAAGAAAGTACTCACGAACAACTGTAAGAGTTGTAGAGAAGGAGCCATAACGATAAATCACACAGTTTGCTTCTGCTGGTATTTCTGGAGCTTGCCGCTTGGCAATGACTAGAGCTGCCTGTGTTTCTTCAGTTCCTGCCACCGGTTGAGCTTCTGGTTCACTCACTGCTGCCTCAGGTATGCTAGTTACACCTGCAATCACAGCACCAATGGAAATAGTTTAAATATACAATGCAATGAATTGGTTATGGACTTCTTTTTAAAGTTATGGTCATCATCTGTACGAAGTTTCTCACCAGGTAGGACCGATGCTACGACTTCATCCACTGCCTCAGGAGTGATGATGATTGTTGCATCACCAGTCGGTGCCACTGTTTCTATGACTGTCTGAACAGATGCCGTGTTATCTACATCAGCAGGGGTTTCTGGGAGAACCGTCGCTGCCAGATTTATGTCAGCAGCCTCACTAGCTACAGCTGTGTCTTCAGCAACCTCCTGAGCAACATTATCTACGTCAGCTGCTGTATCAGTTGCTGCTACTGCCAAATCATTGGCTGCCACAGTGATGACATCAGCTGCTACTGCCAAATCATTGGGTGCTACAGTGACATCAGCTCCTACTGGCAAATCATTGGCTGCCACAGTGATGACATCAGCAGCTACTGCCAAATCATTGGCTGCTACAGTGACGACATCATCTGCTACTGCCAAATCATTGGCTGCCACAGTTATGACATCAGCAGCTACTGCCAAATCATTGGCTGCTACAGTGGCATCAGTTGCTACTGCCAAATCATTGGCTGCTACAGTGGCATCAGCTGCTACTGCTAAATCATTGGCTGCTACAGTGACGACATCATCTGCTACTGCCAAATCATTGGCTGCTACAGTGACGACATCATCTGCTACTGCCAAATCATTGGCTGCAACAGTGGCGACATCATCTGCTACTGCCAAATCATTGGCTGCAACAGTGGCGACATCATCTGCTACTGCCAAATCATTGGCCGCTACAGTGGCGACATCATCTGCCACTGGCATGACATCATCAGGTTGAGGAGAAACAATGCTTTCCAATGCTGTAGGATCATCTGGCAAAAAAGAAAAAGGCAGCAACTGATGAATACTTTGGGAATGTCATTCTAAAATCTCTTTTGGATTAAGAACTGTTGTTGAAATGACATGAAATATGAAGTTTGAATATGAAATTCTACCTGTGACGGGAACAGGAGGTACAACAGTGGCAGCTGGAGTTGGATTGATCTGACAACCGTTTGAGATGGCTGCCATCAAAACCACCTGTGGCCTGAAGGAACCAGTGGAGAGGTATGTGTGGGTAACGGTAGTTCTCGAGAGATCAGAGTCCCGCTGTTGTCACCGAAATCCCAGTTGAAACTGATGTCTGATCCACTGAGATACTGGCTCGGGTCATGCACATCAATGCTGAAGGACACAGCTCTGTTCTGGATAAAGCTTTGGTCACCCTGGTTGATGTCACCAATCTGAGATAATGTCACTGCGAAAGGAATCTGGTCTAGAATAGAAGAGGACATATCATTAGGGGCTTGCAGGAATATGCTCAGTGAATTACAACATTGGTTTACTCTCCAGATGAACAAACTAGGCTTAATGTTTTTTTTAAGTTCACTCTTAAAAATGAAAGCTCTTTATTGGCATTAATGGTGCAATGAATAAACTTCATGGAATCTTTCCATTTCACAAAAGGTTCTTTATAGGGAAAAAAGTTATTTAGATTATTTGGTTTAAAAATGGTTTCTTTAAGAACTATTCACTGAAAAGTTCTTTGGGTAGGTTTGGTTCCAAAAGGGAACCAATGGGGGAAAATGTGCCAGATAAATGTGCAGTTTTCAAACGACTCACCAGTGATGGAGAACTGGGTAGATGCATAACCAAGAGGAATGAACTTGTCTTTGCCACGGCAGTGATAAATGACCACTTCCATGGAATAAGAACCAAGAGGCACATTGTCTGTTTCAATGGTCAGTAGAGAGGAAGGACCATCAGCCACCTGCCAATATTTTCCTGAAAGAGCAAAAAAAAAATACAATGAAATAAAAAAAAAAATCAACCAATAAAACAACCAAGCTACCCCTAAAGTGAAAGAGAAATTAAATTACAGATAAGAAAGTTGTACAAGTCCATAATTCTAACCCTTAAAGGAATAGTTCACCAAAAAAATGAAATTTATCAAATTGTTTTTGGGCAAACTAACCCATTAAGTCTTCAATAAGTATGCTTACTTGCATAAGTTAATCTATCTCTCAATTATGTGTGTATATTTGAGACTGAGAATAGGACTACAGGTTTAACCTAAACATGCTCTTACCCAACATCTTCCATACATAGACGAAGCGGGACTTTTTGTTGGAGGTCTGATTGAAGGGTGTCCTGTCAAGGAAAGACACCTGTCCATTGTTGAGGGATGTTGGACTCAGGGTATACAGTCTGTCCCACAGTATATGATGTTCCTAAAAGACACATTTAATTCATTTGAGGTGTAGATATATAAATTCCCAACATATTCTGAAAACGAGAATTAAGAGCCACATGGCAGCACTTCTTTCTTCTGCTTAATTTACAGGCAATAACAAGTGCTGTTTACATAAAACATACATATTTTTCTTTACATAAAATATATATAAACATAATATTGGTTTAAAAAAATTGCACCTATGGCCGTGCAAGAATAAAATATTACATAGTGACTACTAGCTTGGTAACTACTTACCATTAATGGTACAGTTTCTCGCCCACACCACCTGTCCATCAGGAAGTGCTGTCTGGTTCTGAGGAAAACCAACATCAATGTTGAAAGTGGCTTTGGCTCCTGTCAGCGTTGGAGAATCACTTCTGACTTTAAATGTCACCTCGCCTCCTATGAAAAAAAAAGTTTGATTTGCAGACACATTTTAAAAGAAAGGTAGCAGGTATGACATTTATTCTTGTAAAAAAAACTAATAGAGTAAATAATAGCAATGAATAATTTCCACTTGTAGCATATGCAAAGATGGTTTAAAAATTAAGAATTATTTTCCTCCATTGACATTTGAAAACACCTTGAGCTCAGTGCATTATGCTCAGAATTCAGGAAAAAACTAAATATGTGTTGATATAAACATAAAAAACAGACGTCACATTTAGCAAAATGTGTTAACAATTTAAGAACGCTATGCAAACTTCCTATTTTTATATAATTTGTAACTGCTGCAACAGCGATAAAGATGTAAGGGCGTAATTAGAGTTATGTGTTCCTCTATGGCGAGTTATAGCACCAAATGAACATGTCTGAACATCAGAAGGTATGTTGAAATATAAAGGTATGTCAATAGCTTGTGAAAAAATCTGATCTAGGCTAAATGACATTTATATATTAATCAGTATGAACAATGTCGCAAAGGCAATCAATGACCATAGAGCATGTTAGTTAGCTAAAAAAAATACTATATTGCATATTTTATTATATTTTACTATAACATTTATACTCGACCTGATATTTAGCCAAATTAATCGAAGATCAGTATCGAATCGCAAGCTTATGAATCAATCACCAATTCCGAATTCGCTCTTAATTCACGAATGAATCGTTCACTGATTCAGGTTCATTAAAAAGAATCAGTTCACGGACTATCACGTGTCTGAGCGAGTGACGATCAGTTCAAAATAACGAGGATGAGAATGACATGTTTTCTGAAATGTTGAGGTAAAAACTACGGCATTATTGTAATGCAGTGATGTAAAAAAAAATTCAAAAATGATAAATGCTCAGAACAAGACCAGATACTTAAAAATATTTGAGGCTAACAAAGTTAAACGACTTTGTTACTTTCCACCACTGCTTATTAACACTTTCAAATGCGTGCAAATCACTGAACAGTTAAACGAAATGAAGGGTGAATTAAGTTGTGTGTGTGTGTGTGTGTGTGCTTAAATACCTTTCCAACAGTCTCTGTATCTGGGATCTCCATCCCTCCAGACCGGATACATTTTTGAGTTCCATGAACGATAATGTGCAAAGCGAGTTCTGGATTCTGGAAAGAAATAGTGAAGATAATCTAATTTCTGAAAGAGCATTAAAATAAGTTTTCAAATGAGTTATTAATAAAGGTCATTTATTTGTTCAAATCAAAACTGGGGCAACTGTATATTTTGTGATTTTTCATTCTCCTAACAGGCCCAATTAAAAAAAAAATCATTAAATGTGTGAAGTGAACATTTATCTTAATTTAATTCCCTGCAACTTTATAAGCAGCCCATACAAACACTACAATGATGTGTAGGTATACAGATGACAGTCTTGGAAAAGATTTTTCAGAATGTTATATTTTATAATCTAAACTAAGTGAATAAGGAGTTTCTGTGGCTAAAGGTTAACTTAAGTTCAAAAAGACTAAAGAAAAAGGTCTGAGATGAAAAAGCACGAGAATGTGAGGGTTGGCAAAGAGAGTCACACGACCTCTACAATCCCATTCAATCCTTTTCATGTGACTTTCAGCTGAGGGTACCAGTGTAATCCCACCGCTGGATAAGATCCCTTCGTCTCACTGGTCACATTGTGTGTCTGGACGCTTATCTGAACGTGTAAGCAATTAAATGCACATTTCTTGCCTTTACATTTTATTCATTTGGCAGACGTTTTATCCAAATCATTTTTAGGAAACCGAAGCCTTGGCCTGGTGCTGCTAGCGCCATGCTTTACCATCTGACCTCACACTCCAACACTATGGGTAATAAAATCAAAGAATGGTCAATCATCGCTCTAAAAGTGAGCCTCGCAACAGGCCGCTTTAAAACATTGGTCATATTGGTCATTCAAGTACACTGGAAAAAAAATTGCTATTAAATTTCACAGTTACGGCAAGAGTTTCAATGATTAGTCAAAGATTACATGGGAGGGCTGATGTATAAAGTTTTTAAGATTGTTAATTTGCTTTTCTACATCCATCACTCACTGTCAGACTGTGATCAAAGCCCTTGTGGCAATTGATTGAAATACAAATTGTATTAAATTAAAATATTGCAATTTCCAGTTGAGGGTCTAACACAAATATTGTAGAAGAAAACACAGACTGAACTCTTTGAGTGATTGTCCTTAAAGCGAAAGTTCACCCTTAAGTTCTTTCTTCTGCTGAACGCAAAATAATATATATAAAATACTATATTTGTTCCTACAATGGAAGTCAATGGCTACCGTGAACTGTTGGATACCAACTTTCTTTAATATATAATATTTTGTGTTGAACAGAAGAAAGGGTTTGAAACAACTTGAGAGTAAATCATTTTTTTTAATTCTTTAATCATACTTTAATTTTTTGTACATTTTCCATCTCATGACGTGTATTTAGTATATAAAGAAGAGAAATACTCACGTGAAAGTGCTCCCGAGGAGAAGGTCAGGACAAGAAAGATGTAGAGGCGTCCACATGATCGCTGTGTGCATTGATGACTACAACACCAGTCACTGATCCAGCTTTATACTCTAGAGACCCATGAGGAGTCTTGCACATTCTTCAACACCAGCACCCAAAACCAAACCCCCAACGTATGTGACATCATAGACGCATGTGACATCATAGATGAATAACAGGCTCCTCCCACACCCTCAAGATATCCTATGAAGGAATGTTTTACACATAAATCATTACAATTAGTTTTGTAATGAGTCTTTTCAAATAACTGATGTTTGCAACATCATGAAGATGATTCCCACGAAGGCTCTGTTCCTCTGGATATTGCTAATTTTATGAAATGTAAAAAATATACAGAATAATAAGGATGCTTAACCTGTATTCACTGTAAATATTAGCATGCAGAGGGTATAACAAATCAATGCATGTCTGTTCAAATCTGGCCTTTTTTGGGAGATCAGGTAAAATCATGTCAGATCTTTTTCCACTTTAAAGGAGTAGTTCACTTTTAAAAGACTTTTGCTGATAATTTAATCACCCCATGTCATTCAAGATATCCACGTCTTTCTTTCTTCAGTTAAAAAGAAATTAAGGTTTTAGATGAAAACATTCCAGGATTTTCTCCATATAATGGACTTTAATGGGAACCAAACGGTTAAAGGTCCAAAAGACAGTTTCAGTGCAGCTTCAAAAAGCTTCATGACTCGAAAAATACTCATTTTGATGAACGAGTTTGAACAGGAGAGTCACAAATGCACGTCACAGAACAGAGCAAGGAGAGCATTTGTGCTTATAAAACTTACATTTATTTATTTATTTAGAATTTTATATTTATTATATATTTTATTTATTTATTTATAATTTTATATATATATATTTATAATTTATTTTTAATTACCTGCTCGTTTCCGCTAGATAAGACACTTATTCATCGTCTGGAATCATTTAAGGCCCTTTAAAGCTGCACTCAAACTGTCTTTTAAAACCTTGAACCGTTTGGTTCCCATTGAAGTCCATTATATGGTGAAAATCCTGTAATGTTTTCATCAAAATTTAATCAAAACTTCAGTTAATTTCTTTTCAACTAAGAAAGAAAGACATGGACATCTTGGATGACATGGGGTGAGTAAATCATCAGCAAAAGTTTTTTTCAAAAATGAACTACTCCTTTAAATGTAATATTCAAAGTTTTAAGAAAAAGAAAAAAACAAATAGTATCTGGTTGCATAGGCGTTCATTCTCTTTTATAACGGGGGATGGCACTCCGTAATTAACCCATTGCATCCAAACTCTTGTATTATTTAATTTAATTTAAAAATGTATTACTTTATTTTTATACTATGGCATTGTTGAATGCTTGAATATGATTGGTTGACGAACGTTTTAAGGAGTGCAGTTATTTTCAAGGAAACGCACGGTTAAAGTAGTTCCAGGTCTTGCATTTCAGTTCCATATTTACATTTATTCCATCAGCAGATGTTTTTATCCGAAGCGACTTAGATATTTAGATATTTCAAAGGTCCTTAAAGCAGACGACAGCAGAAGAACCAAAACCCACAAAAACACTGACTGAGCAAATACATATTTTTAACACGTATTTTTAATACATAAATTTATAACAATAGGATAAAAACGTCAAATTAATTCCATGTTTTTTGCCACAAAATTCAATTTATTATGTACGGAAAGTGCATACTCTCTTTAGTACGGACACACACTCGCACAAAAACGTGTTGTCAGCACTTGCTCTGATGATTTTAGTCAGTAAAATAGTTTAACAACTTAAAAGCTACATGACATTCCTCACTAGCAAGGTAATAACGTTGTTTTTCTTGAAGCAGGTAAACTTACAGTTTCGCTATTAGTAGAGAAGCTGCTGCCGAACACTGTTGAGAAACACACAGACTCAACTAATTTACACACGCTTAATCTCTCTCTCTTTTAACTGCATTATAACGACATTAGTCTGCCATCAGTGGCGCAAGACTTCGTTAGCTCTAAAATAACGTTTTGGAATTAGCAACGGATGCTTGGGATGAGACGCGTAAGAAATTAGTCCCTCACATAAGGGTTTTAAGGACAAAAACCTGACAAATGTCTTTAAATACATCATCTGAACAATGTTTTGAGGTGTGGTAACCGTATTATAAGCAGAATAATTGATTGCGGGTTGTTGAATTATTAGAAAATAATGCACACTTGAGGTGTATTTCAGTTATTTCAAAGGTTCTTACAGCCTAAGAGCAAAAGAACCAAAACCCTCAACGACACTGACCGAGCAAATACATATAGGATTTTAATAGTATATAAACGACAAATTAATTCCATGTTTTTTTGCCACAAAATTACATTTTATTATGTATAGCGAGCAGATAGTCTCACAAATGTCTTCAAATACATCGTCTGAGCTATGTGAGGTGAGGTTACCGTAGCATAAGCAGAATTATTGACTCTAAGGTTGTTGAATTAAGAGAAATGGATGTGCATTATTTTATGTCGTAAATTATGCCTCTGATAATGCTGATTATCCCCAAGTTTAAAATCAGCTGTTTCTGTAGGATCTTTTAGACCATCATCAACTAGACAATGAGGCACAATGACATCACGGATGGTAACAAATACAAAATCCGCAGTCCTCCATTAAAAATCTGAAGAGGAATTTCATATTTCAGCGTAATAGTAACCTCAAATCTAAGTCATTCGTTTCGGAAAGAAAGTCAGAGCCCAGAATTAAATCCAATGAAAAAATTTGAAGAGGGCTGTACTCAAGAGATCCCTCACAATGTGATCATCCTGGAGCTGTTTAGCAAGGAAGAGTGTGGGAAAACATGCAAATCCAGATGTGCGAAGATAACAGACTCTTATGCAAAAAGAATGACTATTAAAAGCAAACGTTGTTTCAACAGAGTATTAGTTAAGGGACATGCTGCAACTGTAACCCTGCATTGTATTCGTTTGTTACTTGGATTTTGTTGGTTTAAATATTACAATATAGGTGAGAATTTTGTTTTATTTGGGATTTATTTTTTATGAATAGAATAGACAACCTTAATTTCATTGAGATTCTCCACGGTCAACATCACTGCTAAATATTATGGATTTGTAAACGTATTTTTGCATCCTTTCTCTGCAGTTCTTCATCTTGTGATCATGTATGGATCCTGCGAGAATAAAAGTCTATTCATTTACTATGAACGAGAAAGAAGATCTTCCTGGAGCATCGTGGCTGAGGATCATGCTTGTTGGGTCATATCTGTTAATATAACCTAGAGCTGCAATGACGGAGTCACAAGATGAGAGAATACGCACAGCTCGGTCAATGATGCTCTTTCACTATTGTGCTCTTCACCTTCTTAGCATTCTTCACTTGGTATTTGTGTTATAGTGCAACAAGCTTTGTATTGTTACACTATTCAAAGGAATCTTAAACGAGTCTATTCGAATTTTGAATTACACTTCTAATGCAAAGAGATAGCATTGATTATTTCTACAATATAATTACTTTATTTTTAAATATTTCTATTTATAAGTTTTAGATGTCTCACAATTAAAACAATAGATTCAAGTCACCAGCTTCTTAGTGTGTTGAATACAGAGACATCTAAAATATTAGGAGGGTGCCGACGACTGGAGTTGAGAAACTATGCTATTGTTCTTCGCATGACGGTCAAACATCCGTTTTTTAATTTCAATTAAATTAATGTACTATATTTTAGTGTGATAATGTTTTTATTTAATATTTTTTATTACATTTTTAGGGTTTTTTTATGGCACCACATTATATTTACGCAGTATTTATAATCCATTTGTTCACGTTATTAGCATAGACCAGCAATTTTAATTTCCAACTTTAACTGTCATAAATCTCGAATGCTTTAGAGCACAGACTTGCATTCGATCTCTTTTCAAAGACAACACTTGGTGGCAAATTACTGCTTAAGTGAAAAAAAAAAAGTTTAAAAAAGTGAACTTAAAAGTTTACATTTATTGCTATGAAAAATGCACCAAAAAATATATATATTTTTTTTATATGAAATATGTATTTTAAAAAGCATGTTGTACTCTAAACCTGCAAGAAAATCAAAGTTGTTCCAAATCGGAGTTGATTTTCAAAAAAAAAAAAAAAAAAAAAAACGCTTTTCGGAAGATTTTGTAGTTTTCACTAAATTAAATTCATCTTCTAATAAATTAACCACGAGGAACACAAGTGTCATGATTTTTTTTTTCAGGATCATTTAACCTTTTCAAATCATGTCCATGATTTTTTTTTCTTTTTTATTCACTTCTCATTGTTTTGTAATGAGAAGAATTCATGAGGTAAGTTTTTGTCCAGGTTCTTGTCATTTCTAGGCTGGACTATCTGCAATGCTGGACTTCCATCAATTGCTCAATTGTTCAAATATGTTGCTTGAAAAGTGGGCAAATGCTAAGCTGAAATGAAATTACCTTATTTCTTTTAGTTGGAGTGGTTGTCAAATCAATTCAGACAACATATCGAAGCCGTCAGTTAACTGTACAAACATACAGTCTTAAATATAACAAAGCTGATCATTTCATATAGAAACTTTTATTAACATACAAAGATTGTTACCATATAATAGCAATATTTCCTTTTGTATAAGAAGTCATGTGACCATTATGAACACTGTGCCAAAGCCTATAGAAATGTGCGATGCTGTGTTTAACAGCATACATTATCAATGACATTCAAATTTGCAGACACTAAAATAGAAAACAAGAAAATATAAGAAATTAAACCAAAAACTGAGGATGCCCGTGTAACAAGTTCATCCCTGAAACCAAAAAGCATGTAAAATGTGAAACTCACCTTTGGAAATGACAAGTATCACAAGTATGGTCAACATTTTTTTTAAGTAACTACACAATTTCAAGAAAAAGCGAAAAATAGAGAGAGAGAGCAGAAAATTATAAAAGTACTGCGCTGTTAGTAAGTCTAGTTATCCTCGTCCTCTTCATCACTCAACACTCTCTTGTATCTGCGTTTGGCTGGGGCCGCAGGACTTCTCACCGTCTGAATCCAGGCTTCTGTCAATCTGACTCCTGGATAACGGATCCACATCTGAGATATCTGAGAGAGACAAAAGAAAGTGTCACGGACATGCATGGGAGGAATTCACTGTGGGAATAAATAATATCCATCAACTAATTTTGCTCAAATTCAAGACAAATAAAAAAAATATTCTTATTGCAATCTGACTTGCCAATAAAAATGCAACATGAAATGGCGTATTGATCAACTCAACATGGCGCTAAAACTCAAAACTACCCTCAAGCTCCATTTGAAACATTGGCATGCCACTTCCTGTTCCCAGCGCACATTTAAAAGCACAAAGCCAAACTGCGATTCACTTTGCTCTTTTTGTTTACCACTAACGCATGCTAATGATGCTTTATTCTTCTATTCGATTGATGTTTAATTCTTCTATACTTATGTCGTTGCCTACACTGATATGACATTTCTGAATATATTAGTTGAGAATACATTAAATATAAATGGACTTGGACCTTGAAATATTGAAACATCAGTATTATAACAATCTAAAATAAAAATAAAAAAAATTATTCTAAAGATATTTTTTAGCTGGTTTATCTTTTTAGGAGTATAGAGACATCAATAATCAACATATGAATCTCAACAATGGTGACAATCAACAAATACTTTGTGACTTGATAGCAGTTCAGAGTTGATCACCATTGTTGTGATTCATACGCTGATTCTTGATGTCTGTATGAGTATGTTCAGGAAATATGTGAAATAACTGTGTTTCTGCTAAAAAGCTTAATGAAGATTTCTGCTTTTGCACTAAATTAGGATATTTTACATTCATTTTATGCTTTTTGAATGGCAGCCATTGCTGACAGTCATTGACTGTTTTTTTACAGTTAAAATCCAGGTAAATTCCAGATTTTTTCTGTAAAACATTTAAGAAAAATTTATGTAAAAGTTATTTGCACTTAATTTAAATTAGGATGTTTTAATTTGTTACGTTTTTTGTTTGGCAGCAGCAGCTGCCAGTCATTTTACCCTTTTTTAAAGTTTTTTTTACAGTGTACGATTCAACAGGTGTGTCATCATCATAATCTACACACATGTCGTACACAAGTTTTAGATCTGTGTCATACAGTGTGATTTGTAATGATCTTCTAGGATTAGGGCTGGACGATTAACCGAAAAATAATCGAAACCGAAATTCAGAGCCTATAACCGACGTGATTTTACCATGTCGGTTATTTCGGTTTTTGAATACTATTAATATATCCGCCCACTGTGTGTTACGTACTTTCCCCTTAAACATAGTAGTCACGTCACTCCACCCCGTCCAGTCAGCGACATTGAAACAACATGAGCCCCTTTCACACAGCGCGTTCGATCCCGGGAAATTGCCAGAACAAACACCTGTGTGAGCGCAAACACGGCCCGGGATTGGTGCCGCCAGGTTGGGGACAGAGTAACAATTGCTGTGTTCAGTCCATGGTTCAGTCACGGAGCGTGCGCTGTGTGAACAAAAGCCGTAATGTAATCAATGTCGCGTTGCAGCCTAATGATGCCGTTTAAGCCGGGATCGTTCGCGAGCGTGAAACGGTACGTAATGCGCTAGTTTATTATCGAATCAGAGAAAACAAATGCGCAAGCGTGGTTTTCGAAAAAGAAAATCGCAACTCATAAGCAAACTATAGACGCTGCTGAGACATGTCAAGTGTCTTTGCGGGTAACTTGTGTGTGAACGCACTCTCTGATTCCTGAGAATACTGAGTCAACTCAGCAACAGGAGCTGCTTTTACCAAAGAAACACGCAAAAAAAAAGAGAGAGAGAGACAGACAAACGCCCAGCAACAAGTGCCTCCACTCCACAAAGCAGCTCATCAGAACACAGGCATTTACAGATGCCATACAATATGAAAAGGATTAGTTTTTTAGTTTTATACAAGTTATATTTTACTTTTTAGATGGCAATATTTACAATAATTTATTTTATTTACAAAAATAACTATTTTTACATTTTTTATTATTTTAAAATATTTAATAAGCATTAAAAGCTATTGTGTTTCCTTATTTTAGAATCTCAAAGATTATGCACTAAAAAAATACATACACATTTACAGAAATAAGCCTTGCCAGTGACATATGAGAAAGAAAAAAAAATCGTTCAATAATCGTAATTCGAGGTGACTTGTTCGATTAATCGTGATTATGATTTTAGCCCAAATCGTTACAGCCCTATCTAGGATTGCCGAAATCGCACAAGTTTGTTGCAGACATTAAGCATAAACTGACCGATACAGCTAGATTTTTCACCCAGCATGTATTAAACACATCAACCTGCTTTCCATAGGCTTTTTAATGTACGCATGTGTGATGTGTAAAAGGAAAGCATCCTTACTGTGGATTTAAGCACATCCTGATGTGTATGTAGAGCAGGAGGAAATATACAGTGTACCCAAGAAATGATAAAAATGTGTTCTCTTCTCATGCAGCCCAAGTGGAAGAGGTACAATCAGAAGTTTGTAACTGCATACGTCTGAGCACTGACATTTTGGAATATAACTCACTGGTTTTAATGCTTTAAAAATCACAACATGCATAACAAATGTAATACTCTGAGTAAGAGACACCAATGGTTAGGTTTTGACATCACTATTGGGAAATAACCTGATTCATTTATTACGTCTTGTAAAGGCTGTTTACTTCACTGTGTTATTGGATTAAACATCCAACAGTTATAGTGTTCAGCTTTATTCAGTGACTATGAAATATATCTACAGAGGTAAATAATCCTCTTACAGATAAACTGCTGCATGAAACAGCTTTTTTTTTACTTATTTATATTTTAATTTCACAAAAAGCTTAAAAGTCATATTTTACATTTCATTTAAAAGGTATTAAAATCATAACAGTCAGCGTAATTACCACTGCAGGGCACTATGTGAAAGACTTTTCAAAGATGTGCAGTAATCCTGTATTCACAAAAATCTACATCATTATGACAAAGCAAAAACCAAATTTGTGGTAACTTTGCAAATCGTGCTACAACTTTATTTTCCACACTACTCAACCTTTTGTTTTGTTTATTTAAATCATATCTAATTATGAAAAAAATATATCATTCCTTGCAGTAATTCTAGATAAGCTTTTAAAATGTTCATTACCTCTCTGTTCATCTTCATCATCATCGTCCAACACTCTGCTTCTCTTCTTTGAGATTCTCTTTTCTGTACCATCACTGGAACACAAACCAACACATTTAGTTCAAGAAAATCATCAAATGTTTGGCGTAAACCTTCACAAACTTTCCATCCTGGCACTAACCTTGGTTCCACAGAATCAGAACTGCCCTCACATGATGGAGAGTCTGTTAAAGACAGGGAAATTTGTTAGATCACCAAGTAAATAATTCATGACAATCATTTAAGTTAAATCGCAGTCAATACATTTTCAATGATATAGTCATGACACAAGCAGCAATTATGGGGCCAAGCACACCAGTGGCATAATGTTTGATTGAATATAGCATTCCAGTGATGTAGTTTAAAAGGTCATACGCAGAAGTACTACAAAGTCAAATTTATTTTAATATTTTGACCAATAGGTTGTGTATCATTTGAATTTTAGCAATTTCGATTCCAATTATTGATTTCCAGTATCCATTTCAATATGGTAAAAAAAGTCAAACATAGATATTTATTCTGACTTTTTACAAAACCTTCTGTTGCAGCTGAAAACCATGAACAAAAATCAGCAACCTAAAGAACTACCATCTAATAAACTAGACTAACACATTTCAAACATTATTGAAAAAAAGGATAATCAGTAATACAACACAACAAATAAGCAATCTAGCAATAGCACAACTAAAGAAATTGAAAGTGTAAATATACCACATGGTTTTCTTTTTATCCATAAAATATAGATTCAGTAAGTTATTCATTTAAGATTAGTGAGTGATTTTCTTTTTCATTTTGTTCTTTGATAAATATCAATGACACATGAAACTACACAAGTTTCGATTGTTTATGAAGTTATAAGCAAAAAACCTGCACACGTTTATTCAGGGCATGAAAAAAAGCTTTTTTTTAGCCAGCGATGGTCTATCAATGACCTGGACCAAACTTGGTGAAGATCTAACAGAAGAATATTGGCAAGTAATTTTGCTTACAATAAAAAAATAACTAAATAAAAAAATCATTTGTGGCACTACAGGGTTTAACATAAAGATTTGCTATTGCACATGCTCAGACCGTCCTCTATCTGTGTGTTAACACAGAACTTCTATGGGCAGCCCGAGACAAATTAACAGAGAACTGCATTCACGCCTTCAGTGCTTGGCCTCTAAAGATAAAGGCCTGCTCACACCGGGCCAAATTTCACGTGCGATATTCACCGATGTTTAACGCCTCGTGACTAAACAAAGGGCGACAATGTGAGTGTGCACTAGGGACGGGCATTTTTCAAAAATATTGCATTCGAATATTCGGGCTCATAAAAATCGAATATTCAAATATTCGTTTATTTAAATTATGTTTAACGAAAAAGACGTTATTTAAAAAAAAAAATTCCCTTTCTGTCACCATTTCTGGACAAGCTTACAATTAGGCAATACACAACAAGCTTACAATAGTAATTAAAGTTTTCTTTTAGTTGAAAACATTAAACATTAGGCCTATGTGTAAACAAAAAATATATATAAAAAAGCATTATTAAAAGCATGCTCAAGCAGCGTGAGCGGAAAAAACCCTAATAAAGCAGATTGCGTCAGATATCGTACAGAACGTACACATATACACACGAGTCAGGAAATGATTGGTTATCGTGTTTATATTGTTTCACGTTTATATTGAGAAAAACAATAATATCTAACGTTACATGCAGGGGCGCCGCCAGCACTTTATGCTCGAGCTGAGAAAAGACGCCGCGCTGACAGACGTTTCCGAGACACAAAGAGAACGGTGTTTCTAACAGCACTTTGCATTTTCTGTTCTTAAACCGGTCTCCCTTAACGAAAATTAAAGGAAGTATTTCTCAAAATCATTTTGCTATTAGATAAGTTAACATCTTTGATCACGCGGGTCCAGCTGCGCTTACCTGCAGTTGTGATGCAATGATGAACAGCTATCTTTCCTCACTCGACTGTTTGGATTTCATGTGATTTCTCATGGTGATGATATCATAACTCAGGTTAATTAATTAATTTGATCAAAAGTAATTCCGTTTAGTAAGATCCTTTTCAAGTAACGTTAATTCCAAACTTCGTGAGGCAGACGACAACATTATGTGATCAACAGACAACTTGTTAACGCACTCCACAGCGCCATCCAGTGCATTTAATTATAACTGCGAGTTGTTTCTTAGGATTTATCATGGACTCACTGCATTTACGGCCAGAAAAGCAACGTATTCAAAATTCGAATAATAATTACATATCGAATATTCGAAAATTTGAATATTCGTGCACATCCCTAGTGTGCAAACCGACGCGAAAAACGCCACGTGTTAAAGCGCCATTTTTTAAAAAAACGCCTCGGGTTCGTTTATTTGGTTTGACGTGACACTTTAAAAACTATCCGACCAACGAGATTGCCGCTTTTGCTCACGTGTTTGGAACTTCTGAAGTTACAGTAAAACACAACTTGGGGCGCTCAAACACAAAACGGTCTGGCCGAGCACACACACGTAATGGCAATGAAGACATACGCCAAGTAGCGTCTATACTGCCGGCAAGAAATAAGACGAGGAAGATGCAAGGCAAGATGAATGTAGAGCTGCTGCTCTCGTTGGTGTTAGAACATAAAGAAATATGTGACAAACGTGATGGCGACTACAAAACATGACTATTTCTGATTTACATTAAGCGCCATCTAATGTCAGGGAATGAATCTGCATGTTCACTCAGCTCATTGTCAGCGAAAGTCGCTTGGGTGTGAACACAAAAAGCGCTGTTGAAACACTAGCGAATAAACGGTGCGCCGATATTCGTCCCGGTGTGTATGGCCCTTAAAGGTAACTAAACCCCTGGTCAGAGCCTGACTCTACCCACTGGCAATATTTGAAAAATGCTGGGAAAGTGGGCAGAGCCCAGCGGAGAGGGGCGTGCACCTGAGACGCATCTCTTTGTATGGAACTTGCATACGTCACCAACAACCGCTATGTCACGTACCACTGCAAACATCCAATAGGAAAATTCAACTGCAGTAGCCACCGTTCAACCTGAAGAGGGCAGCACTAAGACGTTTTTACACCATATATTGTAGAAATAGAACACTTTATTAACAAATGCCAAAAAAGTTACTCGGATCAATGACTGGTATTAATAAAGATCCATTCTTACAGATCATTAACTAAAAAAGTTGGTTAAGTGTTTAGTTACTCTTTAAGGATCAACATTGGCTTCAATGAAAATGCATCACGCTCACCCTTTGTTTCAGCAGAGGTGTGTTTCCTCTGGCGAGACAATAGTAAAGCTCTCAGTGCTTGAGCTCGCTGCTCCTGGTTATCTCCTCCTCCTCCTCCATCTCAACAGCCCGACTGGTGTCCTGGTTTCCTTCAGAATCCCTCTTCAGCTTCCGTCTCAACTCGGGTCCAGAGACACTGCTGAGTTTCCTCAGCTGATCCACACTCAGACTGGCAGAGATCCTCCAGAAAGACTCCTGATGAATGCAGACCGGATGAGACGACAGCAGATTTATAATGCTTCCAGATAATCGCTATTACACTAATATGGAAGCTTCTGAACACACACTATATAAGTGAGAGGAAAAGAATAAGAGGAAGAAGCCCAGACCAACCTGTCCGTCTGCGGGGCACGCATGCCAACTGTGCGCAGAAGTTTTTGGAAAGCCCTGTTCTCCATGGCATCCTCGTTCTCCTCCGCTCAGAGGAACCAGGGCCACAGGATGAGAAACACCTGGAGAGAGTGATGCAATATTTTACATGAGCTTATAGTAGGGTAGAAAATAGCCTATTACTTATTCATTTTGATGTTTTTGAATACAATAACCAAGCTGACCTCAGACAACAACATAATACAATTTAAAAAGCCAGTTCAGTGACCCCTTTAAGGTAATAAACAAGTATGATTTTAAAATGGTCAGATTGGCCACTGCGTTCAAGAGATCAACAAACATGTCTGTGATTGGCTACATTGGCTAACTTCAAATGTTTTATTTATAATGTGTAGCAGAGTAGTGTTGCACCGATACACCAAAAGTATCGCGATATCTCGGAAATGTAAAAACCTCAATATACCTGAAATTTATTAGTATTGATACTTTTATGAATGAACGCGTTCCAGATTTGTAAGAGACGTATTTAATGTTGGTGTGCAACACACGCTTTCCAGTGCCTCCCTATGGACGTCTGAGTTTTTTCTGTCATGAGACCAACACTACACGCCTGCATGTGCAAGCACACGTGATCCTGATAGCAACTGATAGCAGTGAAAAAGAGCGCTTCATTTAAAAAAACAACAGATTTTAGTCAAAAAAAAAAAAAAAAGTCATGCAGGCCGTGATGGATGGATCTTTGAGGTAATTACAGTATATCGGGCAGGATATCCAAACTATACAAAGTTGCGGTAACGCTTCTTTTTACGGTCCAGTTACCCATGTAAATACTATGTACTTATTTTTGTCACTACAATTACTGGGTAATAACTAGTACTAACCCTGAACCTACCCCTAAACCTTATATTAGCCAGTACTTTCTAGGTAAGTACACTGTAAGTACTGTACTGTAAAAGGAAGCGTTACCAAAGTTGCTTACTCTAACATTAACCTAGATATATGCGAGTTATTATTAGCAGCATATCCAAGTGTTAAGGCCATTGCACACTGGGTATGAAATTTTCGGATGAGTTTTTTCGTGTTCGTCAGCCTAAAAATTTGTCACGCATAGAAACCTTGCACACCGAGTCCGATGCATATTTATTAAACATTTGCAGGAAAAAACGCAAAAATACCAAAAAAATGGATTGCGTCAAAGCAGTGAGGATGATTTTGTTGCCCTCTCTTATTAGAAAAAGAGGAGAAAATATTATGTCCATCCAATCCTGAAATTGCGCCGAGAGGAAGGAGAGTTTCACCTCCTTATCAAGGAGTTGCGAATTTATCCCTAGCGATTCAAAATTTACTTCAGAATGTCAGTGGGACAGTTTGATGCTTTGCTAGCGATTCTGGAGCCACATATTAAAAACAAGACCACCAATTTCCGTGAACCAATCGATTCTGAACGAAGATCTGGCAGTATGTCTAAAGTATGGACACACACAAACACACACACACCGTGCGCGGCCCGTGTTGAAGCGCTGGGCAGTACTTAGCTCAAATTGGCTGCTCAATCACACCTTATTCGATCCTAAATTTCAATCTGATTGAAAGGGGAGGTTTATTAATTTCATAATCCAATATAGAGAAGAGAACATAAACACTTGATCGAACTGAAAACCGAAACTGAAAGCACGGAGCAAATGTGCAATGATTTAAGGATGAGCTCCCCCGGCCTGAATTGTCAAAAGACCTCTCAAAATGCTGGCTCTGGATGCGAAAACGCAGAAAATCGAACCCGTTCTGATTTATTTTATGACGGACGAAAGTTTCGGAGGCGGTGTGCAAGCATGATTCACAAAACGTGAGGTCGAATTTTTTGTTTTTAAATCGTGCGAAATTTTTGGATGCGAATTTTGGATTTCGGTGTGCAATGGCCTTTATAGCTAAACATTAAGTGTGTCCGCTCAAATCCTTCAGAGAGACGAGAGCCAGAGTGGGACCATCACTGATATGTTAGACGGAAAAAGAAAACCAGCTTCTCCTACAGAAGTGAAGCAAAAATACCTCTGAGATTAAAGAGGTCAATGCTGAATGAGGCATTGCTACACGCTGACAATGGACACAGCCTGACCTGTGGCACAGTCAACATGTGAGGGGCGTCCGCACGAGAGGCATGCCGGCTCTAGAGGGTGCTAAGCAGTCATGTGATCAAGTAAGCAGGAGGCTTTAATCAATGTTTGTTTCCTCACCATCCTCCTCACGGTCATCAGCTGTTCTGTTGAGGCAATTCTGCAGCCACAGGACCGGCCCTGACAGACCTGTAAAACAAAGTAAATATTAGTAACCATCTCAGCCTTCATTCAGAAAGCCTCTTTAAAATCATGCCTGATCAAGTACCTTCTTGCTGTAAAGTTTGGACCATGTTTCTCACACCTGTGGCATCTTCTCCTGAGGAAGTGTTTCTACTCGTGCTCTTTTGTCCTCCTCTGGCTGACTTGGCAGTTTGATCCTGATGGTCGTCTTCATCATCTTGCTCAGATTTATCCTCCTCTTCTTCCTCCTCCTCTTCCTCCATGTCTATGTCCTCCTGGGACTCTCCAGTCACATCAAAGAACTCTTCCTCTGTCTGAGACACACATATATATATAAAGAATAATTCCACACTAGTAATACAGGTTTGCATGGCCTCAGAAAATTATGCTGTTTACAAATAAGAGCCATTCATGATTCTAATGAAGTGAGGAATCAAAATGCAAAGACAACTGCAGTCAAAATACAGAACTTTTATTTTAAACAACACAATTAGAACAACTTGGAATACTTTTGCTAGTTCAAGTACAAATCCAGGAACATTACGTGCATTCAAGTAAATATAAAAGGAAATCTTGTCTTGCATTGCTTTTGAGGTCTATTAAAGAAATTAAAACAAAATTATGCAACTTGCATTAGTTATTCCTTCAAAAGTATTGCTTCGAAACCAGAACAAACATAAAATAAATATAAAGTGCTAACTTACTTGGCACACAGGATTATCCTGTATAATGGAAACAATATTTGGCTCGACTTTTCTTTAGCTTTCCCCGTGTTACATGCTGATGTGGAGGGCGCTGAATCCGCGGCTGATTTAATACATTCTTGATATTCCAAGACATGTTTGCGGCTAAGGCGCTGGAGCAAATTGCTTGTGTTGCCGGGTCATTCTCCCCAGCGGAGAATTTTAGCCGGACAGCACTTACATAAAATGGTTGTTTGTTCGACGTTGGATTTTTGGAAAACAAAAAACCTCCAAACAACAGTACCCGGCTCCTCTTTTTGGCACAAGTTCTTCTTCGGTGTCATCACTGTCATGTTGTACTAATTCTTCAGCATCCATCGCCCATGTAACGTGAACAGAGCGCTGCTGTTTGTTTACCTCTGTCGGTGCTCAGTAGTGCAACGGGTAAAGGGTCCGCTGAACAGTGTCGCGCGCCTTATGGTCGCGCAGCGTAACGGTTTCGTTCCGAACGTTGTGTAATTAAATACACCGGTATGGCGGTTTATTCCGAAATCAAAATCGTGACGAAAAATATAAACTCGGTTTTCGGTTTGAACCGGTTTACCGCCCAGCACTAGTGTAAAGTAACGAATTACAAATACTCACGTTACTGTAATTAAGTAGTTTTTTTAGAAATCGTACTTTTTTTGAGTAAGTTTAAAATTGTGTAATTTTACTTTTACCTGAGTACATTTTAAGTGATGTATCTTTCTATAAATTTATATGTGTATTTTTTTGTGTGGATGCTGCTGATAAAACAGCTTCGCCTCAAAGACAAAGAGACAAAGTGTGTTTGTTTCTTTTGTAAGTTTCCTGGATATAACTTCCCTATTCAATGCACAATTTCCTTACACATTATATTATCATTATTACAATGCGAGTAAATAGCTGTGTAAAATGTAAGGGATGATGCCACCCTTTTAGAACAATGTGCATTTAAGTTTAAATTGTAACATATTCAATAGCATGGAATTAAAGTTTGTAATTAGTGTTAGCTCACTATATTAGCCTTGTTCAGTGCATTGGTTGAGGTAATCTGATAATGTTATTCTCATTTATCAAAACACTAACATTGGTACCGTTTTGGAGAGAAATTGAGTATTTTTTAATCTCTCTATTTAACCCATCTACTGGTGTGTTGCTGAACTATCATATGAGTTTCTAAAGGTTTTTGAATTCTTTGCACAGTTATGAATATTGATATTTTATGTGCAACAATAGCATGCTCAGGCCCATTGGCTTTTTGCCTAATTTTAAATGCTTTTCCCCCCAAATAATATGATTTAAATGGTGATGAGTGTACTGATTTGATGCATTTTAAAAAGATGGATGACAGTGTTTATTATAAAGGGGTAGAATCCACACCTCTAGTACTCACTACTCACTACTCATTACTCATGAGTACTTTTAAAATAAGTTACTTTTTTACTCTTACTCAAGTAGTTTTTTGGACAAGTACTTTTTACTCTACTCACACTACATTTTTTTTTGGAATGTAATGGCACTTTTACTTGAGTATGTTTTTTCAGTACTCTTTCCACCACTGCATTTATGAGGAACCTTTTCATAGTTCCTAGAATTAATGGCAGAAAAATCAGATTTTCGGTGTGAAAAACGTAAAATTTAAGTTCTAGGAACTCCTTTTGGAGAAAATAATTTAGCTCCTGCTTCAGAATCGGTGTCTAAACCAGCGCTATAAGAACTCCCAGTGATGTTAGTGAACAGGGATTGGCCAAACACCAGCAGCTGCCATTTTTAAAAAGTTGTGTAAACACAGCGGATTATAGTCTAGTATATTTACTCCACAAACTGAACTCTACGAACATGGAAAACAGTGATGGATGGATTCGCTCAACCTTTACGTGCGATGAGAAAATTCAACACAAATTTGAGGGGACCAAGTGAATATGTTTTGAGCTTCTGCTCAGCTAGTGACACTGGGACCCTTTTGTGCTCTGGAAAAGAAATTGTTTTATTGTCAATTAGTTGAGGATTTGTGGATGCATTCATGTTTTTAGATTTGTGGAGTAAAAATGAAAGTTTAGCTTTTTATTTTAAAGTATAAAGGTAAAATTAGTAATTTGGGGTAAGATGAATTGTTACTATTTTTAAATATTTGTATTCAATAATTCCATGAACATTTCAAACATGTTTACAATTCTTTAAAGCCTACAGACTTACTGAGCGAAATCAATTTAAATTCATTGTGTTGCTTTTATAACAAATATTTGATTAAAATAATGCAAATTAAATATGCAAATCTCTCTATTACTGGAATATTGCTCGACAAATAAATTGTCAAAGCAATTTTATATAGAGTAGTTAATTTAGTATTTTACATTAATGACACTTAAAATAAAAAAGTTATTTAACTGATTTTTATAAAGCTCAGGTAGAGGAGAAAGATTATCTTTCTATAATTTATATGTCAGTGAGAACATTTTACTATGCATTGCCCTTCATAACACATCAAAAACTGAGGGCCACAAAGATGCCGATTTCGCTGCGATAAGGTACAAAAAATGTCATGCCCATCGACCAGTGGTGGAATGCACAAATACTTTGTTACTTTACTTAAGTACATTTTTCATGTATCTTTACTTTACTTAAGTAGAATAAATAGTGCATACTTTTTACTTTTACTTTGTTACATTTTGCAGCAATTATTATACTTTCTACTCCACTACATTTCTACAACTTCTGTTACATTTTCATTACATTTTCCTGATCAGTTTTTCCCTGCAAAAACGTAATCTGACCGTCCGTTTGTTGCACATTTGTCTCACCAGTGACGTTTAGTTGCCATAGATATATCAACCCACTCACACTAAATGCGTCTCACATGCAGTGTGTTTATTGTGCAATTTATACGCGAAAATGTGTTTTTACGTGCATAGGAAACACACCGTGTGTAAAATACGTTTGGTTCGGATTATGGCAAGCCAAGAGGTTCAGAATTACACCATAAATTAATCGCGTTTACTGCCAAACATAGTTATTAACAAATAGTAAGGATGAGCATGGTTTATATTGCCTAATTGCAAGCTTGTTTCAGAAATGGTGACAACAATTTTTTTCCATCATTATTGTTCAATAATAGGAGTATTAGGTATTCCTAATAGGAGTGTTAGGTTGAATGAGTTAGAATTAAATGTTTTATTAATCATTAGAAAATAGTCATTAAGAGAATAAATTGTTATGCAAGTACTTTTACTTTTAATACTTAATTTTTTACATTTAAAATCAGGTACTTTTTACTTAAGTATGGTTGTCATTGTGTTACTTCTACTTTTAAAGAAAATATTTATCTGGTTATTTATACTTTTACTTAAGTACTGAGATTCAGTACTTCCTCCAAGCACTGGCACGCTTTTTTCCACACGCACACCTTCACACTCATGCGGACGTGGAGAGAATAAACCAGGCTTGATGAACGCACCATTCCAGCACTCTTGCCAGGAGCGCGGCGCTGTCTCTTCTTGTACAGGCTCTGCGGTTCGGACGCTGAGGCCCATGCTGAGGATCTTGTCAACTATTCGTGCCTCGAGCGCTTGGCTGTGATCCGCTGTAAGAATATTTCCAAGCACATCTACGAAAACAGCAGAGAAAGCAGAAATAAAGGACTTTGCAGGCATAACAATGAGTCAAGATATGTGATGATTAGTAGTTTCACACCACCAGAAAGCAATTACACTGATTTTTTTACACTGACCTTAAGCGCACAAAACGCACTTCATTTCAAATTAGACATCAGATGATTTAGTAATAATCAGATGTTAATTCAGAAACATGTTCACACTAGTAGTTTGGTTCTTTTGGTCCAGAACAAAAAGAAAAATTACACATTTGTCAAAATTACATGTTTCACTTTGTGTTCACACTTATCATTTTTAACATCAAATCTAAAGATACAAAACAAAACACTGCTTATGGCGACAGAACTAAACATCCAAACAATGCTGTGTGCTGAGATAAATGTGTTCGGTATGATACTATATACATTCTGGTCAAATGTTTAAGATTGGTAAGATTTTTTATGTTTTTAAAGAAGTCTTTCTGCTCTCCAAGGCTGCAATTTTTTGATAAAAAAATACACAAAAAACACAGTAAAATTGTGAAATATTATGACAATTTAAAATGACTTGTTTATGTTAATATATATTAAAATGTAATTTATTCCTCTGAAAAAAAGCTGAATTTTCAGCATCATTACTCCAGTCTTCAGTGTCATATGATCCTTCACAATCACTCTAATATGATGATTTGATGCTCCAAAAACATGTATGATTATTATCCATGTTGAAAACAGTTTTTTACATTTTTATTTCAGGATTCTTTGATGAATAGAAAGTTCAAAGAACAGCATTTATTTAATTAGAATCTTTTCTAACATTATAAATGTCTTTACTGTAACTTTTGATCAATGTAACTCATCCTCTGATGAATAAAAGTATTGATTTCTTATTTATTTCCCCAAAAATAAAATAGCAAATTCTTACTGACCCCAAACTTTTTAAAGGGTAGTGTTTAATGTAACAAAAGCTTTCCATTTCAGATAAAAGCTGTTCTTTTGAACTTTCTATTCATCAAAGAATCCTGAAATAAAAATGTAAAAAACTGTTTTCAACATGGATAATAATCATACATGTTTTTGGAGCATAAAATCATCATATTAGAGTGATTTGTGAAGGATCATGTGACACTGAAGACTGGAGTAATGATGCTGAAAATATATTAACATAAAAAGTCATTTTAAATTGTCATAATATTTCACTCATTACTGTGCAATTTTTTGATAAAAAAATACACAAAAAACAGCTTTGGTGAGCAGTAAGAGACTCTTTTAAAAACATAAAAATCTTACCGATCTTAAACTGTTTGACCGGTAGTGTGTGATGATATTTTTATCAGCTCAAGAGCAGCTTAAATTCATAAAACAGGAAAAACACAGCAGGAATTCCAGTCACAAACAAATGAAGATCGGCTGCATTTGCAATGCGTCTCTGACTGACGGTACTCGAACAGTAATGGGCAACATCGCGATTATGACAAGAAAAGCCAGGTAATTATTGAGGGTCGCATCTTGTGACATCACGTCCTGTTTTTGGTTAGTTTAGATGTCTTTGGTGTGGTATAGACTGAAATATGAATGCAATGCAGACCAGAGTTTGTTTGGAGCCAGTTGTATGGTGCACTTGTTTGGTGCGCACCAGGTTTCATCGGCAGTGTTCACATTTATTCATTTGAACTGTACATAACAGAGCAATTGCACCAGGGTTCGTTTTATCAAAGCAAACCTGTCAAGTGTGAACACATCCAGAGTTTTTACTGGATTATGAAATAATTACACACACATATACACCTTAATTTGTACTAACCATCAGAGTCTTTAAACTCCTCAAAGAGCACCTGGAGTTCCTGTTCCTGTTCTTCAGTCCAGAGCACAATACGAGTGCCTTTCCTGATCAAATGAGAGGGGTGGGATTAAAGCTTCTTGGTTTAAATGCATATGCAAATAGTTTGTTTAAAATAACGTGTAAAACAGAAAGAGTTAGGGTACTGTATGATTCTGTCGATACACAATCTGGCTTCCTCTAAACTTTGGTCATATTAGAGCAATGGCTCTTGTATTGAACAGTCATTTACATGCTCGGCTTTTCCACCGGTCTTTGCTTTTTAAATTTCAGACATTCAAATAAAATCATACCTCTCTTTCTTTAAATCCTTCACACTGTCCACCAAACCCATGGACACCATGCGGGTCACCAAGTCACGTCTAGTGCGGCTGCTGCTCAGCAACGGTAACAGCGTCTCGACAATATCCGGCACTGAAGAACAAAACACAACACCGATCATCTAGAAGACCGTTTAACAAACTCAAAAAACGACAGAGACCTGTGAACAAGTGCAACTTACCTCCAGAGTCCTTGTGCTCTTCATACAATCGCTGAAGCTGTTCCTCTTCTTCAGGAGTCCACTTGCTTTTTTTCTTTGTGCCTTCCCTAATATAAATATACATGGACATGTGAATAATACACATCACTAACCTGAGCACTGTAATGAAGCTCAAAGATATGAGCTTTAATCCACTTTAAAGGTCTAAACACATGCACAATTACCCATCTTTATGGTATCCCTCTGTCATCTCTTCTCACAGCTCCCACAGTCTTCCAGAACAGCAGTTCCACAAATGCTTTGTTGTTTGTGGCAGCAAATACAAAGAACCGGTTCAGAACATATTTTGCAAATGTAACAAGCTCCTGTAAGGACAAAAAGGAATTAATTAATCGGTTACATGTACATTAAAAAATGAATTCAATGACTTTTTTTATATAATTTTTTGGTCCCACTTTATATCAAGTGGCTTTAACATGTACTAATATTGAAATTAATAATTTGATACAATGGACTTGCTGTGTACATACATGCATACATGTTTTTACATTGTACTCATATTTTAAAAAAACCTGCATGTAATTACAGCAGTAATTAATTTATGTAATTACACACTTGACCCTTTGCCTGTACACCGTAACCCAACCTAAAGTCTAACCATACCACCACACCTGTTCCCAAATCTTGACCTGTATCACACCTCAATAGCAGCAAAAGTGTTTTACAATACAACATTAACACATTTTTTTTTGATGTAGTACTTAAAGCCACTTTATATAAAGTGGGACCATTTAAAACAAAAACGATTGTGCTTAATTGTGTTTTTGGACTCTATTAGAACAGGTTTTCATGCTCGAATGTTGAAAAACACATTATTTCCCCCATATTTTACATTGTTGCAGCTCCTCTTTTCCCAGTCTGCCAGTAACGCTTCTTTAGTTCTTGTCTCTACCAAGCCCCTCCTTCTGAAAAACACAATGTGCTCTGATTGGTCGGCTGGATGAGTTTGCTGTGATTGGTCAACAGCTTCGAGCGTGTTTGCGAAATGTCCCGCCTTTTACATAACTGCGAGTCCCAACACACAACTAACTCAAACAGGCCCACCCCCTTTTTTGAGTATAGAGATATATAGAATTACTCCCTTTGGAGTGTCCTAAGAACATGTACAAATATATATAATAGGGATGCACCGATATGAACATTTTGGCCGATATCGATAATTCTTTATATTTGAAAGCCGATAACCGATATATCGGCCGATAAATATAAATCCATTTTTTTAATCATTTTTGAGAGCCTGATTGCAAAAACAAAAGTCTAACAATTAAAATCCATTTCCCAATCACACAATTATAATGTTCTCATTATAATTTCATGTAGCCGATATGACAGCACATTTTGCACTTTATAGCAAAACTTTATTTTCCTTTTTGATTCCAATCATTTTTCAAGGAATTAAGATCAATCATGAACAGTGCGCATCTTAAGTGTCAAGTGTTGAAGGAAATAATTCATTATTTATCAGCTTTAACCCTTTACCTGTCACCCCCCTTTTTGATAATTGACATTAAAATGCACTTTACAAACTTAAATGGTTGTAATTCAAGAATGCTTTGGAATATAGACCTAAGTTTGGTCTTGTTTTAAAGAAAACAATCAGCAGATTATTACTAAAGTGAAAGAACTTCAAAAAAATTAAAGTATGAAAAAGTTATGGAAGTTATACTTTACAGTAAATCAAATATACTTTATTAATATATTGTTTTTAATATGAAATACATATTTTACAAAATATGTTTTACTATAAAAATAATGAAAGCTATATATCTAACCAAGTTGTGTTCCAAATTTGAAGTTGATATCACAAAAATTTAAGTTCCCATGAGATTTTGTTTAGGCGTTATACCAAAAATAGCCACCGGGTGCCATTAGAATTTAATTGTATGCATTTTGCCATAACAAATTAATAAATTTCTATCCAAATATCACTTCTGTCACTAAATATGGAACCTTGAGAGCTCAGACCTTTCTGACAATATGTGTTTTGTCAAGATTAGAAAAGATTTTCATAATAAATTATGAAAGATGATGCCCAAAAGGGGAGGGGCCTAATAAAAAAATACTGTTTCTATGGTAATGCAACGTCCAATTTCAAAACGGTTTTCACAGGATGAATTCTGAGTTCATAAGCTTTCAAATGATACCTAATTTATGATAACTACTAAAATATGTGATATAATAATAATAAAAAAATATATTTATATATATAATATATTATACTTTTTAGAGGACTTCTTACCTTACTTTTTAAAATATAATTTTATCTTTTTTTATTGACAAATACTAATTATGTTTTATTATGAACTTTTAGCACTAAAAAACAAAGTTTCAATTATTAAAAGTGTGTGTGTCGACTTTTTGTGCATAACATAAAAATTAACAAATATCGGCCGAGACCGATATGGGGGCCGATATTCGTGCATCACTAATATATAATGCAATATTACAGACCTTTTTCCAACTCAAACAGCAGCGTGAGAGGGATAATGAGACATCCAGCCGGATATCACAGAATAAACCTTGACAGGGGGATTAGGCTTATTCTACGATAACAACCAGCTAGATGTACATCATCCCGCTTATTACACAACAACTTGCCACACAAGAAAATGATTATACATGAAATAACAAAATATTATATTAGCTCTTTAAACAAAACTTCTGCGGAAAGAGCAGTTGTTGGCAAGCGGCAAGCTCAAACTAGACACATTTAAAGGATACAGTACAGTCATACCACTATTACACGGTATTGCACCACATAATTATGGGGATAAGAGATTTGATTTAAGATGAAACCGTATTAAAATTGTATCCATTTGTGATCTCATAATCCATTAGAGTGTACAAAAGTATTAGTGTATTAGTGAAAGTATCACCTGATAGGCGGCCGCTGCTGGGTCTCCCAGGATCTTATTAAACAGGGAAAAGACGGACAGCTGATAGAGTAACGCCTCCATCTTCAAATCCACAGCCAGCCTGTGCAGCATCCGTGTCATACAGTGGTTGGTGTGAGAGGAGTTCTGGGAGTATGAGCGCAGAAGGACAATATATGGACGCACAACAGCTGGATTGGCAAACCTGTCAATAAAAAATTAATTATGGAATATTACTAGAACATAAAAACAAGAGAAACATTAATCCAACCTTACTTTAAATCAATATCAAGGGAATTTTCTACATTTTTGATAAATTATCACCATGATTAGCTTTTCCATGGTTGGGCCGAACAGTTAAACGACAGACATTTTATGCAAAAAAAAAAAAGAAACCCACAGTGGAAAATGAAAGCGTATGTGTACCTGGCTGGGGCAGACGGGCACCGAAAGGAACGGTTAAGCAACGAGAACGCTTTGGCCCGACAGTGGAAAAGCAGCTTTTGTCAACAAGGCCAATAAAACAGTCACATATATGGCTTTTTCCATTTGAATCATTCATCATCTTGTGATGCACCTGGGCACACCATCAGTGACGTCAGCTGAGGTTCATCACTGGGGTTCTTCCTACTCTCGCTTAATACATCGGAGATGATTTGATCTTCTAATCGTGATAACTGATCTCTGGCCTCTTTGGTTCTTCAAACGAGTTTGCGGATTTGATTAAAATATCTGGATTAAGTCTGATATCATCATGCGTTCATTGGAAATGGCAGATATATCAGTGTGTAGAGTTACATTCAAGGCATGAGGATTGTTTTTTTGCCACAGGAAATGGAATTAAATGTAATTTGGGATCAAAGACGTGTTTTAAGGGAGACAGTGATTGACTGCAGGGGGACTGAACCAGATTTGAGAACCACTGACTGCATTAAAACAATCCTTATTGGCATATTAGTTCTCAATACAGAAAATACAAGACTGGAAGTTTAGTTTTTAGCTGGGAAATGAACTTTTTAAATCAGCTTAGTGTAAATAATTCTCTCTAGTTACCTCTTGATGAAATCTAAGAAGTTGAACTCCGTCTCAGACACCGCAACAGACTCCAGCTCTTCCTCTTCCTCAAACTCAACCCCATCCTCTTCCTCTGGAGCCGAATCTAAAGGAACGGACCCTACACAACACAAAGACAGAGTCCATCGATCACTGGGCTGCTCCAGTATTGGCAATAACAGTAGAGTGTTGTTAGTAATGGAATCAGGTTGAAAAACAGAAAACCATTATTTTAGGAGTGAGTACCAAAACCAATAAAAAAACAATTCATGATTATTGATTTGAATTTGATAGTAAAGCAAAAAACGATTGATACTGGAAAACACATTATTTGAAAATAAAAAGATGAAATAAAGTTAAATAATCATAAGCTGCTGAACATTTAAACTTTTCAGGCAGCAGAGAGACAGCATAAAGCACTCTGTCAATTAATTTTGACAATCATCATCCATGATGCAAAAGGGAAACATTTACTATATATCATCTCCTTCGAAATCTGAAGAAGAACTACTGCAGGTAGTTCTTTAACCCTTGAATGTCACTGTCCCACAGGTGGGACGCTTGCCATTATATTTTTAAAACAATAATATCTTAGAAAAGATCTTAAGTAACTATGACAATCTATATATCATTTGAAAGCTTACAATCTCCAGTTTCCATAACTGGTGCCTGATTTTGAAAATAAATTTCAGAGGAGACATCATTTATCAATTCGCAAAAAGAATATTTTCATACTCCTAAGGCATGCTCAGACCTTTATTTTGAAATGGTGATGAACATGAAAAATCATGAAAAAAAGGTAGAAACCTGTTTGTTTTCATGCCAAGAGTTCTAAAGAGTGCATCCATTCAATTATTTTAGAAAAAAAAGGTCTGAAAATGATTTAAATATAAAGAAAAATAAATAAATTCACCATTTGTGATGTTGTAGCGAGCTATAACGCACATACGTGTTCTTTGTATGTGTTTCTTAGAGGTTGAATTCATATCAAAATCTTCCAAACTTTCCATATTACTTCTGAATAGGACGTCTACTTCATAAATTGTATGAAAATTGAGGAAATAATGGTTCAGATCACTCAAAACCCTAGTGCCCTAGTGAAAGTGTGGTACTGCGCCCAAACAAAATCTTACTGAAAGCTCAGTTTTTATATCAACCAAAAATTTTAAACACAACTTGTTCAGATTTTTGGCTTTGAAATTTCTGCAGTTTTAGAGTAGCCCAGGTTTTGAAAATATATATATTTTATATAAAATATAAATACATTATTTTTTTACATTGTACATTCCCATAAACTCAAACTTCTATAACTTTTTTTTCTGTTTCACTTGCTTGATTTATTTCACTTCTACAAAAATCTGCCAAATGTCTTCATTAAAACGAGACCAATGCATCTATATTCCAAAGCATTCTTGAATTACAACCATTTAGTTCCAAATGTGCATTTCTGTGTCTATAAAAAAAGGGGTGGGGTGTGTGTGAGACAGTTAACAGGTTAATTAAAAAAATCTCAGAGGAAAAAAAAACAATCAAACATTGATGTAAAATTACAGAGCAGAATGATAGTAAATCAAAAAAGCTCAAGGGAAAACAAAAGGTGAGGAAAATGTGGCCTTGAACAGAATCAAGTAGCGTCACTACTACTACATAGTAGTAGGTTTAGTAGTACAGAGTGTAGTTGTATAATGTAATATTGTTTGTGAGGGTATCAGGTACAGTAATATAGTGTAGTATTGTGATCTTACTAGGGAGTTTAGTGAAAAGAATCTGCTTCAGAAGTTCTAGTTCCTCCTCCGGTTCCACATCGACAGATCCAAACGTTTCTCCTTCAGGCCACACTGCCCTGAGTCAACACACAAATCCCAGACAATGAGCACATCCTTTCTAGTCCTAACTCCGTCATAACCTTTTCTATCAGATAACAAAAACAGCAGGATCCTTCCCTACTTCCCTAATTTATGAATGGCAGTGATGCAACGCAATGACGCTGGTAGGTCACATGACAACACGCCGAATGTACTGTCTGGATTTCATTCATAATATATCAATTAATACTATATAGAACATATAAAACAGACTTTTTTTTTTCACTCAAGTGTCATGTATGGTTGCCTAAATATTTCATCCACAAAACTGCTGTAATAATGACACATGAGTATTAGTAATTCATTTTCTTTAAAAACTGATTACATTAAGATGTTAACTATGACCAAAACTACAAGATTACATAATTTAAATTATTGACACATCTTCTACAAACCATTTAATGCATCAGTGACAAATGACATCTTTAAGGACCAGGAGAATAAATCAGCGTCACACACTTTTTCTTGAGTGGAGAATGAAGAAGACACTCTCTGGGTGTTGTGGTGTGGCTGATGTCTTACCGTGCAGCTCGGAGTAAACTCAAAGCTTCAGGTCCTGAGCGAGATATAATGCAGTCTTGAATCTTGACCAAAGCTTCAGTCCTCTGCTCATTGACTGGAGTCTCCAATGCGGCGTCGAAGGGCACAGCACCCTCAGCCAGACTCTCTGACAACTGCAACCCACACGACAAACACCCCCAGTGTGTTTATATATGCACAACATGTTGAGAATATTTTCAAAATCAGATCACTGTCAATCGCTGGAGAGGCTGACTAACAGCAGGAGATGATGTACTGGTATTCATGTAGATCCAGGATGTGTAATGTTTTTGAATTCTAAAAATTTAAATTACTAAATTTATGCAAGCAAAAATGAAAAGCTACATAAAATGGACAAAAACTAACTACCTAATGAGTGGTATTTGTAAATAGACTGAACATTTCAGAAATGAACTCTGGCGGATTTTTTTTTTTTTTTTTGTGTGTGTGAAATATTTTCAATTGAAATATTCACAGCTTAAATATACAATCATGTTGAATTTCAGCACTCAAAAATGCAAGCCTGAAAATACAATGCATTAAAGGGGTCATGACATGGCTTTTTAAAATTATTTTTAATATATTCTTTGAGGTTGACAACTTTTTTTTTGCACAAAAAAAACAAAACAAAAAAACAAAAACAAACAGCAATTTACAATATTTGCAGAAAAACTATTAGTTTCAACCCTTATGTCTGGAATGGTCAATTTTTAAGGGGCAGCTCCTTTAAGGCTGGTCAGTAAACACCTGCTGTTTATGATTGGCTGACGTTGCATAGAAAACAGTATCTGTCTGAAAGCGAGAGTGTTTTGAAAACACTTACTGTATCCAGTGTAGACAGCGTCAGTGATTATAATGGCTTGCCATGCGACTGGTCTATATTTCTATGTTTATTTTTAATGCAAGTGTAATTGTGTACCAATGTACCAAGTGTAATTGATTGATTTGTTGGCCCTGACATCTCAATCTTTACTTTTTGAGTGTATATTATGTGTTGATGTCAATTCAGTCTTCTCATGTTTATCAATTTATAGGATGTTTTGGGATCACTGGTGATTAGATGTGAACAGCAGTTTATCATTTCCAATAATTTGCCATTTAATGTTTGATCAAAATGGCCTAAACATTGTCCCATTTGTTATTAAAAATGCTCCAATGAGTGTCGTCCATGTTTCTGATTGTCTATAACTCACCTGAAAGCCAGAAGATATGAGCTCTTGAGACACGATCTGCCATGTCTGTTCCAAGTCTTCAGTCGAGGGCTCTGTCTGAAGGCTCTTCTTGCTGCGTTTCCTTCGTTTCACTCTTCTTTTCTGAAAGTCAAAAACAGAATGTATTTGTAAAATCCTTGCTTTTGAACCTTAATAGTTGTATAAGAGTCTCTCATTTGTCCTTAGTCTAAAAAGATGGACCTTATGTCATTCAAATCTGTGTATTTCCTCCACTTCATTTCAGGAAAAAAGCTATTCCTGCTTATTTTAAAATGAAGAATTCACGATTTTATCCGAGAACCAACAGTGACGTCCGTTTCAGTGATGTCTGGTTCACTTGTGAATTTGACTGATCCAGAAGTTTAGCAGTTAAATGAGTCATGTAAACAAAAGACACTTGGTTTGGTCTTGCCCAGCATACATTTAAAAAAAAATAAAAAATAGGAATATGATATTCTCAGATCAAGCGTGTTCTTAATAATTCATAATAATGTCAGAGTGAGTTCTAACAAATTTTAGGTCCATCTTATTAGTGCAGCATTAGAAACCTCACTTCTTCCTGGAGTAATATTGTATTAGTGTTTCTTGAACTTTGTTTAGGGTTTGTGCACAACGTTCAACACGAATAAACATCTCATAATTCATTTCTGCTGCTTTACTCCGACACCACCAGCAAAACTGCTATTGCGGAATAAACGTTAACGTTGTGTTGTCTGTGCATTACAGTGAACCAACTCAGTGTGTCTTATTTCTACTCTCCATCAACACAAATGGACTCTTGCATTGTTTACATTTGCAGTGCATTCACGGCAGATCGCAAGTGTCTTTATGTGCTGAAACAAAACCAAAGGTTTAAAGGGTAAATAAACCCGTGGTGAGAGCCTGACTCCACCCACTGGCAATATTTGAAAAAGTGGGCAGACCCCAGCAGAGATGGAGAGGACAAAAATAGAATGCTAAAACACTATCCTGATCGTTTTCAATACTCACAATTCCAACAATTCCTGACCTCGCTACAGGGGTTTTGACAAAACAAGCCGGTTTTTATACAGCCAAGGGCGTAGCTCGTACCAAGAGTGTGGTGAGTTAAAACGTGTGTACGTCATCGAAAAAACACTAACATCCAAAAGGAAAATTTAACTGCAGTAGCCACCGTTCAACCTGAAGAGGGCAGCACTTAAACCTTTTTACACCATATATTGTAGAAATAAAACACTTTATACACAAATATCAAAAAAATGATTTGAATCAATGACTGGTATTAAAGGTGCCCATAATGTGAAATTGAATTTATGTTGTCATAGTTAAATAACAAGAGTTCGGTAATGGACATGGCATACAATGAGTTTAAAACACCATTGTTTTCTCCTTCTTAAAGGGTTTTTTTTTTCCTGTCTCACATTTTTGATTTTAAATAGTGTGTAATGTTGCTGTTGGTGCATGAAGAGTATCTGCAAAGTTGCAGCGCTGAAAGTTCAGTGTAAGCAGAGATATCGTCTTTTATAAACCAGGAAGTATAATTGCCTACAAAAACGACTGGATTTGGACTACAGCTGGGTTATGGTACGTCACTAACCCACACATTTGCATCAACCACTCCCTCCGGAATATGCAGGAAAGGGCATGCGTCGAGTGAGTTGTGTTCACGCAGATGTCAGGTCTTCTGTGTTTCGGGCTTCCCACGGACACTATACTTCGACAACAATGGATACAATTTGTGTTTGATTATATTCCTGAAAGTGATGATCGTAATCTAGCTCTCTGTGCTGCGCATTTACGAGAGACAGCTTCCAGAATCTCCACAAGTTCAACCGGATTAACGTAAAACAAGAAACTGTTTCTGGAATCATGAAGCAGGTCCAGCTTTAAAACCAGCAGTTAAAAGTCAGCAGTTGTTGGGCCACACTGTAAGTAGGCTAAGACTTCATCATTTTAAATGTATTTGCATGTATAATTACCGACGGAGCGTTTTTTTTTTTGTTTTTTTATTTCAAATGCCAGCGCTTGCTTTGTAGGCTTTATGGGCTAGCTGCTACTAGTTAGGCTATTTTGTGTCTACGGCAAACGCGTACAAACATAATGGACTAGGGCTGGGTGATATGACGATATTATCGTATATTGATGATGTCTCGCAAGTATCGCGATATCGATATCGAAGTCTGTTTCCAGACGATAATCGTCAATAAAAAAGAAAAAGAAAAAGAAAAAAAGACAAACATATTTCACATAGCCCTATAGTTATACACATATTTATTTACATGCAATAGCATGATTTAAATATTTTCTGTAGGCTAGTAGGGTTAGGAATAGAAAATCGATTCTTCTTGATAGCATTCTTTAAGCACAAGACGCGAGAGAACACTTCTGCATGAGCGCTGTTTACTGAGCAGCACACAGCCGCTTCTCGTGCACGGACAAATGTGCATACAATATCACACACATATACTTCTTGTTAATTTATAGAATGAAATAATAAACATGATTAAACATCAGAAGAATTGTTTCAACCATGGAAAGACGTCATTACACATCTTTTTTCAAGTTCGAAATATCCCCGACCTGTAAACAGAGTCGGTAAGCAGGCCTGTGTCTATTGAATCCGTGCATTGACAGCCTGTACTCGGTGCCAATATTTGAAGTTGATAAAAGAACAAAGGATAAAGAAAATCTCTCGCTGAACTTTTACAGCCTATGCCTAAACTTAATATTGTGTGCCTGTTGTTCGGCGCTGACTGCTCCAACTGCAACACGAGTCTGTGTTGGACTCAGCATGCGACTTTGAGATGCGTTACCTGTCAAAGATCATTTATCACTTTCGTAATTCTGCTAAACATTTTTTCCTGGAGTTCTTGATTTTTATATTTTCGTTCTACAGACGAAAAAAAATAATCCTGTTAATTCAGAATAGCAGACATCTCCAATATTTTATTTTGGTTTAGTATAAAAGTTAATCAGAAAAGTAACTTTACCCGTTTCTGAATATTAATTTAAATGTTGCACATAATAAACAGGCCTTCTAAAAAAAATAAAAACATGACATGACCATTGTAATTAAAATTAAAATTTCGTTATATTGCAAACGGATAGAAGAAATTACGTTGCTTTGAATATCTCATGCACGCGTTCAGAGTTTGTAATGTTGGGAGGTCGTTACAGATATTGAGCGTTATACTTTGCTTTAGATTAAAACATGAACAAAAACACATAAATAAAATACCCAAATATATAGCCTAATTATTAGTAACTTATGTTTCTAAATAAATAAAGCAGTAATTTTTATTGAGCGGCTTAAGTTTTTGCTCATGCAGAACAAAACAATTGGTTTTAAAACCTCATTTTAGACAAATAAAATAACAAATATATTATAGTTTGAATACAAGTTTTAAAAAAAGCGCACGTTATAATTAGGAAATTAACTTAGGCTATCATTAAATCAGTCGATAACGCAAAAGAAAAGAAAAGAAAGAGACCGGACCTTAAAACAAATAAGCTCCTGTCACCTTGACATCAACACGCATTCACTGTTCTTACAATCGTCAAATTCGGTTCTGTTCTGTTCTCTATTCAATATTGTAAGCTATATTATATATTGAATTAGGCTATATATTATATATATGAATTATATTATATATAATTTCTCCTCGCAAAACGAAATTCGTTTCAAATAGGCGATATGATAAGAACAGTGTGGAAATTTTTAGCTAACCACACAAAGCTAATGATTTATGCTCGTTCAAGCTCAAACTAAGCGAAGTAAAACCTTTAACGTGCCAATCATTAAATTAAACTAGCTGAATTCCTGGCTATCATTAGATAAAGTGCAGCCAGACTCAACGGGGCTGTTTACACCTGCCACTTCATGCGTTTTCTCAGATTGGATAGCTGATTTATCTGAACTCTGATTTATCAAAACGATTCCATTACACCTGGTCACACAAATGTGTTTCTGCAAAACGATATAGCCTAAATCCGATCTTCAATTCCGCGCAATATACAGATTTAATGAAGTGCACGTCACCGAAAGCAACAGATGCGCTGCATTTTATTGATCATCATCAGCAAAATCACCAAAGACGGCAATAAGAGAGCGCCAACTGCCTGGTGGTCAGATCATTTCGTTTCTTTACTTTTAATGAAGATTTAAGATTCTGCGACTTACTTTCACTTTCATTTGCGATTGCGGCGCGTTGGCTTAGACGCTCAGCTGCTTATCTGAGGTGATTTGTGTGCAGTCGCGCCGTCATATCTGACTAAAATAACATGACATATGGCCTATAACACGCGGCGGGGCGTGTTGGGGGGCGGGGCTTGGGTAGACGATATTATCGGATATCGCGATATTTTTAAAGCGATTATCGATAAAATATTTTTGACATATCGCCCAGCCCTATAATGGACCTGAATTTTGTATAAGTACTAATGTTGTAAATGTATTTTTCATATATATATGCTTTATGACTTTATTTTCGATTTCTATCAAGAACGTAAACCTGCAAACGCTGTTTGAGTATAACATTAGTTAGCGAGTCAGTTGCTATCGTTGCCAGTCAGATACTATTGTGTAAAACAAACGTGTATTAAGTTAAAAAATGAAGCAAATTATCATTCAGAAACCTTTATTAAGAGCCGTGTGTGGTGAGGTTCTGCTTGACTCGATTCATCGCGGCTTTCTCGGTCTGATTCTGCCTCACTGATACTGCAGTCTCGACATCATTATTTACGTGTATCCACCGTCTATGTTATCCACATTTGGCATGCCCGCCCGTTTCGCCCGTAAAGGTAATGGGCGTTAATCTTCGCAGACAACGTGAGCGACAGTTTAGCCAATCACAACACACCGGCCCAAACGAACCAATCTGAGCCCACTACGTCATTCTGAGGGAGTGTTTTCATAGACTCAGGAAGTCATCCGCTCGTGCAGGGGACAGAGGAGAGCGCGGCTGACAATAAAGGTGAAATTTATGAAAAATAAGACTTTAAAAAAAGTAAAACCACAGATACATGTTATATTGCACCCCATAAACACAATCATGCAAAGAAAAAGAGCAGTAAACCCGCCCTTTAAATCTCGTTTTTGAAAAACACCCCTGAAAACAGGCGAATCTCCACATAATACTCTAACTGTTACGCAACAGTCAGGAATCATTGATATGTACGACCCTGAACATTTGCATATGCCAGCCCATGTTCAGTGACAGACGAGACGGAGCTGCGCAGCCGAAGACATGGCAGTTGATACAGTGTTCGGATGTACACATGAATACAAAAGTATATTTTAGTTCCTTCATCCGAGCCTCTGAAGAAACAATGGATTAATTTTATTTTCTCTGGAAATTTTCAAACATTTCACCGACGACTGTTTCCTCAACTTGCCCAGAGCTGGCCTCGGATCGAGCTGATGTGTTGTTGTTCAAGTTCAGACAGGTAATCTTTTACTTTAAAATGCGTTCAATACTGTTTATGCATCAGGCCAGTGATTAAATATCAACTTCACATTGTTTCTTCAGTAGGATTAAAAAAATCTTATTCAAATTGTGAATTATATACAGAAAGAAAGTAATTAAAGAACAATCACAGCACGGAGTTTATCTGGACACTTGCCAATCTTGTTATGAATTCAATGACGCGCGTTACACTGCACAATGAAGCTCTAACTGTATTTACATCATCATGTCTGTCATTAGTGAAAGCAGAGAAGGGAGAAACTGTGTTACAATGATAGATCTTTCATTCTTGCAATCTACAGACTGTCCTTTGTTGCTCAATGCTCATCACAGCAACACTTTATGTGATGGGAATAGATGTAGATACTTCAACAAACATCTCACGATTCGTTAATCTCGAATAGCTGTAATAGTAAAAACCTTTAATAGCTGTAGTGAAATTATTTAAGTTTCACATGTAAAGTCATCATAGCTATTTCATATGCAAGCATGTGATGCCAGTGACCCAGCAGAGGCCGCGGTCACACACAGCAGACACACCCCTTCAATCAGTGTTCAAAGCAGAGGCTAAAATCAGGCTAGGAAAAATGCCTTTTATATTCTAGATTAATGACTATTTTTGATCGTAAAAACATACTAACATTATAAGGGCAACCCAGGAAACATTATAAAATAATTAACAAAAACATTTTAGGGCACCTTTAATAAAGATCCATTCTTACAGATCATTAACTAAAAAAAGTTGGTTTAAGGGTTTAGTTACAATTTTAAAACCAAATATGAAAGTCACCAAACAACAGGGTTAAACAAAAACAGCCTCTGCCTTGATAATGCAAACGCACCGAGGTTCAGACCTTAATAATGTGAACACAATCCAGCAGGATGAGCAATCAAACTTGGGTTCGGACCAGGCAATCGAAACAAGTTGTGTTTAAAAGCATCTGCCAAATGCATACAAGTATACATAAATGGCACACACACACCACATGCCATTTAATCTTAAAACGGTTCAGCTAATCCAGTGATCTCAATGAATGCCGTCTCGTGTCTCACCTGCACCACCAGATTGTTCCGGCCCTTGCAGAATCTCTCCAGCATCCTCAGAAACAGGTGTGTGGACTCCACCAGATCTCGAAGGAATGAGCGCGGCTGCATTCGCTCATCAAATTTACGCAAGAGAGTCAGAAAAATCTCCCTGAACTCCATCAGATAAAAGATGTTACCTGGACACACCGGAAGCGAAACCAGGGATGGACAGATGAGTGTGTCAGAGGAAAGCAAACATTCAACAGTGGCAATTATATATAATCAGATTTAAAATAAGCAGGGATAAAAGAGTCATACTCTTGATGACACTGGAACTGTGTCGGATGTTTTCATCCTTTGAGCGATCCATTTCATTCACTGTCAGCAGCAGCTCCTGATACGCCTTCAGAGCCAAATGCATCCTGGGAAAAAGAGATCAGATTCATATTAAGAGGACTTTACCTAACTAAGTTATATTAACTTTTTTTAGTCGATCAAATATGCAGATGTGGGTTCTTATAGTTCAACACAAGATTCAGGGAGTTTTTAGACTTTGCTTTGTTCCACAAGGCAACATTTTAAACATTAATACAAGTCACGTGCCATAGACTGTATGCTCTAAAATTACAATAAAAGGTAATAACTTGTTTTCATGACAGATTTATTAAGACATCACTAACAGGTTAAGTAAATATAATGAATTTTCAATACAGTGCATATATTTAGCAAGATCCTCTTCTCTGTTATTTTCTAGCTAAGTAATGAGTTTATGGACACTGAATCGCTTGTTTGAGGTAAATGTAAGGTTAAGTGACATCGTATAGCCTACAAGCTGTTACATTGACGTCTTTCCTCTGTTGAAACACTGATTAAGTGATTACATGACCCGATCGGGATGATGAGGACATTTCAGTCAACTGTCCCGAGCATCTTTCATGCCGAGACGGGCAAATCCTGAAAAAAATTGTGATTTGATATTTTTGCCCCAACCCTTAATTAGAGGAGACCACTACATTTAATCATGATCCAAAAAAGCAGCTTTTAACATGAAGCATGAGCATTAGATTGCACAATTTTAAGATTTAAAGTTAAAAAAGTGATTTTAGATTTGTGCAATTATGCTATCTATTTCCTGTTAAGACAGGAAGGGCACAGGTAAATATGGCATTTATTATGGGTTTATGTGAGGATTGTTTGAAGTTCACTTTATTTAAGAGCTGTTATATATTTAAGGCTAATAAATATTTTAAAAGTTGATAACTTTCAATTGTCGTGATGGAATCACTGTAATGTTAGATGGCTATAATTAACGTTTAAAATGTGGGGTGTGTCGTCCTTTTTATACAGACATCAATGGTTTATTGATTATTATTAGTGTTATCAATCATTTAGTTGTTGTTGCTAGTTTGAGTTGAGAAATACACATTAATACACCGAATTATCACTAATCTGTGTGTGCATTTTACTTTAGAACCAAGCAAGTTGACTCATGAAACCATTTGTTTATTATATCGCAATCGCAATATTGACCTCAATAATCACAATATGACATTTTCCCCCAATCGTGCCGCCCTACAGGAAATAAAACGCCTCTGCACTCAATTGGATCGGCAAATGCCTTGATCTTGGTTCTCTGTTCCTCTTTTAAGATGAGACACGGCAGGCAAAAGCATCGTTTTTTTGGGGGGTTTTTTACTGGTCAATTTTGAAATTTTGGGATATTTGTCTCCAATAACATGTCTTATTTCAGACTTGTGGTGAAAAAAAAAGTCCAAAATACATATATTACCACACTTTGTCTGTTTGCGTCTGTAGATTTGCATAAATTCTTCAAAAGTTGTCGTTATAAATCATCCTGCTGCTCAGCGATCACACACGCCGTTAGAAAGCTCTCTTTCTCCTGTACAATGCTGTCAGATCCAAATATGGTCATTTCCTTTTTATCAGCAACCAATCGTGAAAGTAAAAGGGGGGATTTAACTCTAAATGCGCGATCTCATTGGCTGATGCTAAATCTTTAATGCCAGTTCTCAAAATGACTTTTCTCTCATACTCCAAGTCCCAAATCTCCACTTCAGTAGCACCTATATACACCAAACTTTCCAGTCTTGTACCTAAGTTATATTATGAAGACATTTACAGAGGGATTTGTAAATATATTATTCCAAGCCTAATTTATATAACATTTTATTCCACAAAACATGGCAAAAATCATTTTTTAAGGCTACTGACAGTATATTCTGATTTACAGGATAACAAAAGTAGATATCCATAAATCCTGTATTTTTTTTCTCATCTAATATGTGAACACAATGAAAAAATTATTTTGAACCTGGCTTTATTCAGATACTCAGATTTCGTTTTTTAAAATATATGCAAATTAGTACATATTTAAGTAGATAATGCCTCATTAGCATATTTAAACAGATTACACAAGACTTGTAATATATCTTTTTCTCATCTTAATTTAGGTAATCAACTGGGAAAGTTTCATGGTGATATCTGCTAGTTAAAAAAATTACCCTATTCACCTGTAGTGTCTCGCCTTAAAATGAATGTGCTGTCGTTATCTTCAATAACAGAGCGCGATGGCTGAACGTACACATCTCAGTTCTCCAGCGGCGGCCATCTTTGATGTAAACGAGTTCAACCCAAGCGCTCTTTGGTGACGTGGATGATTACGTTACTGTTGATCATCTGTCAATCATCGTATAAAGCCCGCCCTGACCATTTGATTGTTCCGAACAGCTTTGGTTCGAGCATGCATGCAGACTGAACTTCCCGACCTCAAATGTTGTGGGCGGGGCAAAGTTCGGCTGGCATCCAGGCTATCTCTACCCCTAACCATGAGTAAAAGTACAAGACCAACCTGCGAGACCAGGATGTGGCATCACTCTTGTCCGTGAGAATCATCTCATAGTAGTTGGTGATGTTCTTCTCAATGAAATGAAAGGTGCGGATGGACATGGTCTCAGACACCACATCTGGTTTGAAGTTCTGACCCCGGTTGAAGGCCATGAAGAAGGTTAAAGCCCACAGATAGTACGTCTCGTCGTGCTGCTGGGCCCGTTCCCGGATCAACCCCTCCTGCTCACAAAACAAGACGCATGATAGGAGGAACTCATCGAGAGAGTTTGAGCTTCAGTGACGTGGATGCCGTCACTCACCTTCACAAGGTACATGAGCCGATTATAGCAGTTCTCCAGGAAGCTCGATGCAGAACTCGCGCAGGAAGAGACGTACATTTAACGCAGAGCGTCGTCGGCTTTCCGAATCTTGAGCCGCCTGTTTGCGCTTTGGGTACACGTCTCACGGGCTTACCCACGTCATGAGAATAGTTCTTATACTTAAGACATTAATAAAAGACAGGTATTCACAAAAACTGAAATACGAAATTCAAACTTGTGTAATGGTTTTAAAGTGACACTTACATTATGAAGTCCATGGTGAAAAATCACATCTTTGTCTCCGACTGACTTCAGTCCTTCAATGACATACGAGCCACGGAAACGAGAGTGTCTTAAGAGAAGAGAAGAGATGATTGTTGTATTTGCTTAGTAGGTTTATGTGAAGATATGATCAAGTGCAAATATATGTACTTTCAAACTTGACCAGCTGTATTATGACACAAGGGTGAATTATTCATTTATAGCACTGCTGACAAATGAAAAATTAGTCAAGCATCCTGACCCATACCTAATACATTTACATTTAGTCATTTAACAGACGCTTTTATCCAAAGCAACTTACATCTGAGGACTAAATCAAACAAGTCATCGTGAAGAGGCAATAACACCACAAGAAGTGCTTAAAATACAAGGTTCAAACATTGCTCAGAGTGGTATAAACCAGGAAGAAAGGATTTAAAGTTTTCAAAAGTTTTAGATCGGTAATATTTTTAATGTTTTTAAAAGAAGTCTCTTCTGCTCACCAAGGCTGCAATTATTTGATACAAAAAAAATACAAAAAAACAGTAATATTGTGAAATAATATTACAATTTAAAACAGCGGTTTTCCATGTAAATATATAGTGAAGTGTAATTTATTTCTGTGATCAAAGCTGAATTTACAGCATCATTACTCCAGTCTTCAGTGTCACATGATCCTACAAAAATGATTATAATATGATGCTCAAGAAACATTTGATTATTATCCATGTTGAAAACAGTTTTTTACATTTTTATTTCAGGATTCTTTGATGAATAGAAAGTTCAAAAGAACAGCTTTTATCTGAAATGGAAAGCTTTTGTTACATTAAACACTACCATTCAAAAGTTTGTGGTCAGTAAGAATTTATTTTTTATTTTTGGGGAAAGAAATTAGAAAATACTTTTAATCATCAATGATGAGTTAAATTGATCAAAAGTTACAGTAAAGACATTTATAATGTTAGAAAAGATAATATTTTAAATAAATGATTCTATTCATCAAATAATAAATTTTTGGGGAAAAATGGTACACGACTGTTTTCAACATTGAAAATAATAATTTATGATTTTTGAGCATAAAATCAGCATATTAGAATGATTTCTGAAGGATCATGTGGCACTGAAAACTGATGTGTAATCAGCAACAGTAATGATGTTGAAAATTCAGCTTTCAAATTACATTTTAAAATATATTAAAATAGAAAACAGTCATTTTAAATTGTCATAATTTTTCACAATATTACAGTTTGTCAATTTATTTTTTATCAAATAAAGCAGCCTTGGTGAGCAGAAGAGGCATCAAAACATTAAAAAAATCGTACTGATCTAAAGCTTTTGACCGGTAGTGTGTGTGTGTGTGTGTGTGTATATATATATATATAGTATATATATATATTAGCTGCTGGGCAATGATTAATTCGCTGATTAATTCGCAACCAAAATAAAAGTTTGTTTTTAGATAATATATGCGTGTGTATAATTATTTTGTATATATAAATACACACACATGCATGTATATATTTAAGAAAAATTTGTTACTAAAATATCAAATATTTATATTTATACTTAATATTAATAATGTAGAAAATATATATAAAATATATACATGCAAATATTTCGTAAATATATACATGCATGTGTGTGTATTTATATATACAAAATAATTCTACACATTACACACACATATATTATGTAAACACAAACTTTTATTTTGGATGCGATTAATCGCGATTAATCGTTGCCCAGCCCTAATATATATTTAGATCACATAAAAAAAAAAAATTACATTATTTTTTTTTTATAATACTATCCCATTCTCTCACCTGGTGCCTCTCAGTAGCGTGACGTGCTGCGTTTTCAGCTATCTCTTTCTGTCTCAATAACTCCAGCTCCTGCATGTCTTTTTGTTTCTCCTGGGCAGAACCGCATCTGTCCTGCATTCACCAAAAGCTCAGGAGTCTGCAGGAGTCATGTCAAACACATACAGGCCATTATTAAATACGTGAGATGAACAGATCCATGTTTCCTGTGCATTTCAAAGTGTTTATTGAACTTGCAATCGAAAAGAAATAGCTTGCCCAACGATACTAATTCTCTCACAACAACAGATGACAAACTGACTTTCACAAGCAAAATATTTCAGCTGTTCATCCAATAAATGCAAGTGAATGGTTACCAAACCTTTCCTAAAATATAGGGGTGTAACGATACTCTCGAATCACGATACGATATTATTGTGATACTCCAAGACATCTGGTAAAAGGTTAACAAAACATGTACTGTTGATTAAAATGCTAACTTTGATATTACATTGTGTGTGTAAATGAATAGGCTTGAACAATGGTGATGCCAGAATAACAATATTCATGATTCTGAAGCTGAAATTACTGAGTTATTGTAGATGAATATGCTTGCACGCTTTCACTGACTAGATATTTTTAAAATAATGTCGGCCACTTTTTACTGGTAACATCATACATTTGGCATTATCAGGACCCAATATTCCCCATTGCATTATTATACATTACATTCAACATTATATACAGTAGTTCAATGTAGTACTGACACTAAAAACCTGAATTTTTTCCTGACACAGAAATTTTTGATTTTGGGGGGACTATCCATAATACATATTGTCACTATCCACGATGCATTTTTGTATTGCAATATATTGTGGCGCGATATATTGTTACACCCCTAATTCAACTTCAATCTACGAGGTTGAGTAATAACAAAAAACATACAGGAAAATTAGCTACGATCAGGTAGTTTCAGAAATAATCCATGCGGATTACTTCTGCCTTTGTGCTTTTTAGAGCTTCAGAGATTTGATAACCATTCCCTTGCAATGCATGAACAAACATAGCCCAGATTGTGTTCTGAAGAAGAGATCTATTAGGTTACAAACATGAGGGCATTAGAGTTGATGACAGAATTTCAATTGTTAGGTGAACTATTCCTTTAAAGATCCTTTACAAGGTCAAACATCATGTCACCTGATCTCTGAACATGAGCGAGATGATTTCCAGGATGTGGAAGCTCCACTGCTGTTCACTCTGAGCACAGGCCAGAAACTTCAGCAGATCATCCAGTCCGCTCATGTGAACGGCCCACAGCAGTTTATCGTGAACACTGGCATCATCATCCACATTCTGCACATAAACGCAGGCAAATCAGCCAACACACACACGACTAAACAAAAACACAACACTGCCAAAGGCAAACGATGTGAAGGACCCAAGATGTTTCTCACTGAACGCTGTTTTAATAGCATCTCTAGTTTATAGTTTATCTTCAGCAGCAGAAATACGGCTAGCAGAACTGCCAAACTTGGAGAAATGTTGAGAGAAAGATGGGATGGTTAATAACAAGACGACCTACACTGTAAAACAATATTGTTGGTTTAACTTAAAAAAGTAATTAATCTGGTTGCCTTAAAATTAAGTTGATTGAACTGGGAAAAGTACAATAAAGGAGATCACCAAAAACATTAAAAAAGAAAAATCATGAAAATAATAGGTTATCTGAGCTAAATAAATTATAAGTTGATTTGACAAAAGAAAAAATGTTGTGATACATTTTGGAAATATATTTTTACAGTGTATGTGCTTGGCCCCTAATAATAATAATTTTGTTTTACAAAACAACAGAAAATGGCATTTTTTTATAAAATGGCAGTTATTAAATAAGCAATTTTTTTTTTACTTGCAGCATGTTTGTATTGTAGAGTACCTTTTATGCACACTACCGGTCAAAAGTTTTACATCAGTAAGATTTTTTATGATTTTAAATAAAGTCTCTTCTGCTCACCAAGGCTGCTTTATTTGATGAAAAAAAAAATGACAGTAATAAAATTAAAATGACTGTTTTCTATTTTAATATATTTTAAAATGTAATTTGAAAGCTGAATTTTCAACATCATTACTGTTGCTGATTACACATCAGTTTTCAGTGTCACATGATCCTTCAGAAATCATTCTAATATGCTGATTTTATGCTCAAAAAACATAAATTATTATTTTCAATGTTGAAAACAGTTAACATTTCTCCCCCAAAATTACATGATGAATAGAACGTTCAAAAGAACAGCATTTATTTAAAATATAATCTTTTCTAACATTATAAATGTCTTTACTGTAACTTTTGATCAATTTAACTCATCCTTGATGAATAAAAGTATTTTCTAATTTCTTTCCCCCAAAAATAAAAAATAAATTCTTACTGACCCCAAACTTTTGAATGGTAGTGATTAATGTTACAAAAGCTTTCCATTTCAGATCAATTCTGTTCTTTTGAACTTTCTATTCATCAAAGAATCTGAAATAAAAATGTAAAAAACTGTTTTCAACATGGATAATAATCATAAATGTTTCTTGAGCATCATATTATAATAATTTCTGTAGGATCATGTGACACTGAAGACTGGAGTAATGATGCTGTAAATTCAGCTTTGATCACAGGAATAAATTACACTTCACTATATATTCACATAGAAAACTGCTAGTTTTAAATTGTAATAATATTTCACAATATTACTGTTTTTTTTTGTTGTTGTTTTATCAAATAATTGCAGCCTTGGTGAGCAGAAGAGACTTCTTTTAAAAACATTAAAAATATTACCGATCTAAAACTTCTGACCGGTAGTGTATATAAATATCAAGGTCAAGTTGTTTGCATTTTATTTTAATTACTAGGTCAATGAAAAAATCAAGGATGTGTGGTATATCACATACGAGTTTCTGTGAGCATGTTTAAGTCTACAAACTCTCACCTTTTCCTCATATGGGTCTGCAGGGACGTGCAACACATTTCTGACCAGCAGCAAAACTCTCTCAATCAGTAAATTATCTTCTTCGGCTCTTTGTTCCCAGTCCTCAGAGAAAAACATGAGGAATTATGAATATTATTTCCAACCAATCACGCCGTCTCACATATGAACATATATTCGACCCTCACCAGTTGCAGAAGGTTGTAGAGCGTTTCACTGAGCACCGTAAAGATCTTCTCATCCGCAAAAGCCTTTAAACAGAGAAGATTATTTTAATCATTTGTATCAATATTCAAGGCTGGACAATAAGGACTGTATGATGCAGAAGCGCCTTTATTCATACCTGAATGAATCAGCTGATTTGAATGAATCATTTGACTGAACTGAATCAGTTGCTGTGGCCGAAATCACCCACAACTCCCTATATAGTGAGCTCACCATTTTGTAGTGCTGTCCGAATGTATAGTGATGATTATTATACCCTATATAGTCCACTCAATGTATCCCAGAATGAATTTTGAAAAGTAGTGAACAACCGATGGTCACTAACCTAAGCCCTACATACCATCATGCATTTCACGTAAAAATTCTTAAAAATATTATGGTTGTAATGTCTGATTATTTTTTTATTCTTAAATGTAAAAAAATCGTAAAAATAAAATAAATTAAAAAATAAAATAAAAAATCGTAAAAATAATTCATAATCATGTGTGGAGTAGCGCATTATAACAGAGACGGCCAGAAATGACTTTTAGTTTTTAAATTCTGGAGAAATAAGCTCAATATAATCTAGTGTATTCATTAAAAAATATATTTAGCCCAGAGCCGGCTCGGCACCAGCTGACAGATGATGTAATCAACGACGCCGAGAGACGATCGAGTAGTGTTCAAAAGTGATGTTTCTATTATGCTGGTGAGCTCACTATATAGTGCTCTACTATGTAGGGGTTAGGGAGTAGTGGTTTGAGTGGAGATTTCGGACACAGCTAGTGACTTTAAGACAAGCAGTTGCCGCCATGGTGGTTTACTTTTATATTAAAAAATTTAATTTTTTATTATGGTTAAAGATAGATAGAATGCATAGATAGTGGTAGATGGAATGCATTTATAAATAGACTATAAGAAGTGAAATATGAGATTACATTGTTTAAAATAATGGATATAACTAGGGCTGTCAGTTAAACGCGTTATTAACGCAGGGCTCCAGACTGCGACCAAATGGTTGCATTTTGCGACCAAAATTTGAGTGTGCGACTGAATTCTACATCCAGTCGCACATGCGCGAACCAGAATATTTGCCACACGTTAAACGCGTGGAACAAGGGGTGCGTCAATGAATTCGTGACAAGAGGGCTGGGAAAAAAATCGATTTGAAATAAAAATCGAGTTGGCAGGTCAAATTGATTCATATTTTCAAAAAATCTATTTTTTTTTTTTTTTCTCCCCTCTTCAGTATAGTGTAACTTACATTTTGCATTCACCAAATCTTCCTTCAGGGTTTCCACAGTTCGGTTTCGACAGTCAATATGATGAAACTCTCTCAAAGATGATTCAATGTTCCTATTATTATACTTGATCTGTAGATAAACGTCTATGGTTTGGCATAAAACAACTTTGTCTTGCTGGAATATTGCTGTAACTAAATCATGACGTTACTTTCTACCGGGTGTCTGTTAGAGCAAAACACTAGTCAGAGGCAGAGCACTATTGTTCTTCACGCGCACAGTAATTGAAATTTAAAACTGTTAAAAGAAAAGGTTCAATGAACGATTGCATAGCTAGATACTGTATATTATACACGAATCAGTATTTATTTCCTATGTGCTTTGAACCGTTCAGTGCGGACTCGACGCGCTGGCTGCGCGCTGTGACTCCATGTGGCTTCAAGCGCATCATTCAGCGCTTGAATGCGCATAATCGCTTTGTGCCACGGCCCGCGATGTATTGGAGCCTTTCATATCATAATACTTTTGCGCAATGAACGATTATTAATAGCCTTTTCTTGTTCTGTCCTATCTATCATATTTTGCTGTCTCATTAAACAGCTGTGCTATACATTTAAAACATGTCTCAATGGTATAGTAGACCAGACTATATAATAATTGATCCTTTTGATTTTTGTTATCTTGTTTTTCATGAATGTACAAAGAGCAATGTGTAAAGTTTGACCAGATTTAGTGTTACACTTGTCTCATATTTGTTCCCCACTAAATGTTTTTTTCCCCCTAAATGTTCAGATTTTTTTCAATATTGTGCACTTGTGATTTTTCTAGACTAAATTGTACTGCTGAATTATCCATTAATCTAGTTTATAATAGCATTTTTGTCATAGATTATGATCATATTTTTTGGGATTTGTTGTTTTTCTTTATAATGAAGTTGTATTAATTAGATTGTGTATAACACACAAAAGAGTTATAATCAGTTCAACACAGAGAGTTATAGAAATTCTACTTGATAAAAAAAAAAAAAATTAAAAATCGTGAATCGTAAATCGATTTTTTTATTAAAAAAAAAAAAAAAAAAAAAAAAAAATCGCCCAGCCCTACAAGAATAGCACGCGTAAACATCTGTGGGAGGAAGACGGAGACAAATATCACAACCTGCTATGTGCGTCTGAGCAATAAGCGATCTATCGACTCGTTAGTCGTTACCTAGCAGCGAATGCAAACAAAATGAAAGTGGAACAAAATACGCTTGCCAGTCACGGGCCGATCTCGCTCACGCGACACTGTTACCAGGAGATCCAGTGAAGAAATCCATTGAATTCACCGCAGAATTAATAATGTCATCGCTACGAGATCCAGTGAGAAACACTCCAATTCGGCGCAGAGTTCTGTTATAAACCATAGATATCAAACAGCGCTGACGTGGAAACCAGGAGAAACACTTATAGAAGGCTTTCAATCCACAAATCAGCAACATTCACCATGGATTTAGGCTAATGAAGTAACTTAACTCTAACCATAAATATGATAATGTGACAGAAATAGTCAAACGCTTACAAGTAGCCTACACATCTTTTCCCAGCACTTCAAAACTATAATATCATAGATAAATGTTTTATTGTTTTGTATTTTTTTTGTGATGACCAACACATAAAACATTTTGTTCCAACCAACACATTTTGTTCATCCTTTAAAGATTGTGCTAAAACGAAAAATTAAGATGTTGGTAAACAGTAGGATGTTTATTGGCAATTTATTTTACTCAATATACATGTTTTCGCTACTTAAAAAAAAAAAAAAATTAAGACATTATAAATGATAATACCTAAAGTTAATTTAATCTACACCCTAAATTAAGCTTTGTGATTTATTGTCAGCCCCAGTGCTACCAGATTTTTTTTTTTTTTTGTAGAACTGTGTGAGTTCTGATTTGAGGTGGTGCTGCCCTCAAATTTGAGTCTGGAGCCCTGTGAAGTTAAAATAAAACAGCATATCATAATGTTAAGTCTATTTATTATTAAATAATTTGTCAGTATTACAGTTATTTTGAGGGAAATTTGAATAATTGCATTGCAAACGGATTTAAGGTGTGCCCCTAAATTTTCTGTTTGCGCTCCTAAAATTTTCAGTCAGGGGCAACAGCGCTCCTAGCAAAAAAATGGTAACACTTTACAATAAGGTTCATTTATGAAACATTAGTTCATGCATTAACTAACATGAACTAACCATTTGTTACTGTATTTGTTGTTCTTTGTTAACGTTAGTTAATACAAATCTAGCTGTTCATTGTTTGTTCATGTTAGTTCACAGTGCATTAACTAATGTTAACAAGATTTTAATAAAGTATTAGTAAATGTTAAAATTAACATTACCAAAGATTAACAAATGCTGATGAAGTATTGTTCATTCTTTGTTAATGTTAACTAATGTAGTAACTAATGAACCTTATTGTAAAGTGTTACCAAAAAAAGTTAGTCTGGAGCCCTGTAACGGCATTAACGCAAACCCATTTTAACGGCTAAACATTTTTTTTAATTGCGCGATTAACGGCCTTTTTGGCCGGTTTTTTAACGTGCTTTTGCAACAGGATGCGGCATGCGCGAGAACGTTTTGTTGCTTCGTCGACCAAAGCGCAAGCGGATCTAAGCTAGACCGGAAACAAAACAACAGGCACACCGCACACACTCGTTTGGGCCTGCGTGACGTCCAAATAGTTGGTTAACGTTACGTTTTGAGTGGATGACGAGCGCGAGATGCCGAAATGGACGCCAATAAGATTCTGAAAGGAAAGTTTACTATTTAAAAAGTTGCCAAATGGTTCCATTGACAAGACCAAAGTGATCTGTGTGTTTTGTCGTTGTGAACTGAGCGATCATCATCGCTGCATGTCCAGTCTGAAATACCACTTGATGATGGTCAAGCACACACACACACAAACACAGCTGATGCGAATTCTCCGCCCCGTCATCAATATCAGACCTCGTCAGTATTTCTTTCACCCTTTTATTGATGGACAGTGTTACGTTGTGTGAGAGATTATTTGCTCCAAGTGATAATGTTAGTGTGAAATTGAACACTGTATGCCAATGTTGTTTTCAATAAAAAAAAAGAATTGCACAAAGTAAGCCGATCCACATTTTCCACGTTGATAAGAGCATTAAAATGAGAAAAAATAATAATAATAATAATGGGACAAAAAGAAATCAAGAGACATTTAGAATAGATAAAAATGTGTGATTAATCGCATGTCATTAATATGATTAATCGAGATTAAATATTTGAATCGTTTGACAGCACAAGATATAACTACTGTGGCTATTGAGAGTCAGTCTTAGTGCCACTGCACCACGTGTATTAGATATTTCTATGATTCTCCATTCTATATTTACCCGTGTGAATGCGTGTGCCCACAGTGCATTGTCTTCATAAAGCCACTGGTGTCATTAGTTTCTTTGTTCTTGTATTCCTGACAGTTTATTTGTCTTTAGAGATTGCTTGAGAACTTTTTACTTAAGCTGAAACAATTTTTGCAATGATAATGAATTGGTATTGAGAATTATGAAGATTACATGCGTTTAGGTTTCTCTTATGAATCTTTTGCATGTTGTGATTACTGCTGCTTTAATTAAACTGGTAATCGAGTACAGCAATAGGACCCTAATGAGGCCGTTTCTCAATTATGAGGACTAGAAGAAAACGTTTGTTGCGCTTTGGAAGCAGCAGCTCCACAACACGTCAAAAATGAAGAAAACAAATCAATCATTTTTTTATTTTTATGCAGAAGGGCCAATGAAAATACAAATAAAAATCAAACCACAAAGTATCTGAAGGCATCAGCAGTGTTTCCCACAGGAGTTTGTGAAATCCACAACAGAACCAGAAGACAGATACAATGTTAAATAAAAAGTCGTGTTTGTTATATTTGGACCAAAATGTATTTTTGATGCTTCAAAACATTGTAACTAACCCACTGATGTCACATGGACTACTTTGATGATGTCTTTATTTCCTTTCTGGACAAGGACAGTATACCGTACACACATTTTCAATGGAGGGACAGAAAGCTCTCGGACTAAATCTAAAATATCTTAAACTGTGTTCTGGAGATGAACGGAGGTCTTACGGGTTTGGGGACGACATGAGGGTGAGTCATTAATGACATCATTTTCATTTTTTGGCGAACTAACCCTTTAATACCTTTAATGATGACTTTAATACCTTTAAAACTTTAATACCTTAACCTCTTTTTGGATGTTATATTGTCTTAGTCTACATTAACTAAATAATACTGCTGCTACAAATAATAATGTTATAACATTCTTCATATGACGGTAATAGCCATATATTGTAAAATTTCTAAATTGTCCTAATTTCTATACAACCATGAGATAAACCGGTGAGCTTTGATGGAAACTGCAGTTGTGCTTTTATTTTGGCGGTTTTACAAATGCATCTCATTACAAATGTAGTGAAAAAACTACGTCAATCGTGAACTATACAAATGTAAAAATAATGCGTAACTGCGTTCAGAACCCGCAGAGCTGATCACGTGCTAATTGCGCAAGTGCAGCCCAAACAAACAATGAAAACAGATAATGAAAACGATTTTAGTTTGGTTTGACAGCAATGGCGCAAATACACGCCATTAAACACATTTGATGTTATTATGAGAAGTTTAAATATATTTTGGGCCTAGTTAATGAATAGGAAGCTCTGAAATCTATTTGTGGCCGTCAATGCTGATATTGTGGCGGGCCACGAACACAAATAAACTAATATATGGGAAACAATGGGCTTTGTTGTGTCTTATACCTCTTTATAGGCCTGAAGGTATGATGTCACTTGCAGGAAGTGATGTCGGAAGGCTGGATCATCGGGAACTTTTCCAAAGCAGAGCAGCGCTGGCTGGGTCAGGTTCACCATTAGCCTGAGAATGATTTGAATCAGTTAGGTGATCTCTTATTTTTGTCATTGGATCATTTATTATTTGAATCATTTGTCATTTATCAAATTCATGAAGAATGAGCTCAAACACCTAATACAGGCATCGAAACAGCGGTTTGTCCTGCGTGTGCTGGGTGATGATGGGTAAGAGGTCATTCTGAAGGATCTGTCCAGCTCCCAGCTGCTGTCTGATGTCCCTCGTGTCGTCCTCGTGTCTCAGGTAAGCGAATCAGATCCTTTACGCTCTCTATAATCAACAAATAAATCGCAACCATGACTGTCTCATTAAATTAAAAAAAAAAAAAACAGAAGACAAAATGCATCAAACGTTCTCCTGATATTCCATCTTTCACAAGATCACACTTCCATATAATTAGAGTGGATAAGGTTAAATGCGTATTTGGCAAGTGTTTAAGACTGGAAGTGTGGAGGGATGCTGCAGAAACTATCAATGGAGTGAGATGAGATTGCTGAATCTATATGAAGAGTTCAGATGCAAAAGCCTCTAAGTGCCATTTGAAATTTTCTTCTAAAATGACCATTTTTATCAAGCTTGTATATTAAAGTTCAGTAATTTCACTTAAATGGCAATGAAGATTACCTATTAATTGTCATTTAAGTGAAATTACTGAACTTAAATATACAAGCTTGATAAAAATGGTCATTTTAGAAGAAACATTTCAAATGGCATTTAGAGGCTTTTGCATCTGAACTCTTCATATACACCTCTTTTCATTGATTGCGGACTTCATTTGTGTAAATTAACTGAAGCGTGTTCCTACTTCGACCTTTGTTAATAAAACATCATGTAAAGCAGTTTGGTTTAAAGGTTTAAGCCTTACCAAGGCAGTCTGGTTCTTTTGTGGTAAACGTCTACCTCCAGATAGCCCAGCGCACTGCACGTGGCCAATAATTCACAGTTCATCATGAACAAGTCCATACAGCAGTCCTATCCGAGAGAATAACTGGGTCCAGAATCTGCAAAGAAGAAACTGATTAAAAAAAATTCTGTGTCTGTGTTTATGTACATTAATTACAATTCATTCATATCTGGAGCCCTCAATCGGGTCATGAGGTCTATACGGACCCAATCGAACTTTTACTTGATAAAAAAAAGGTTTCCTTCATCTCAGTGGAATAAGTTTTTGTGACTTTTCATACATTATCTGTACACACACACACACACAAAAAACTGGGCTTGATTCAGTTGTTCTGAAGGCATGTAAAAAAAAATTGTACACTTCTGGTCTTTGGGGTCAATATGACCCCACATTGAAATGAATAGGATGAAAGAAAAAAACGAAATATATTTGCTTCATGTGTAAAAAAAAAAAAAATCCGGCATAAATCTGAAAATGAAGAATGAATGAATTTACACAGAAATGAAGGCCTAGTACTAGAGCATAAATGCAATATATCATAATTTTTTTTTATTTCATATGCAAGCTAATGGTGTAGTTGAGGAATTGTGTGGTATATGGATACAAACGTACTTTATATCTCCAAAAACACACATTAATGAATAGATTAAATGATATATTATTTGTATGATTAAAAATGTATATTTTTTGTACAATTACTCAATCAATTGTTGGGGTCGTATAGACGAAAGCCCAGAAGTGTAAACAGGAAATGAAGACCATTTGAAGGTTAAAGGCAGAAATCTCCACTTCAGCAGAATTTTTATTCCTATCCATAATCTGATGGTTTGTACCGAGGGATTTGTTCATATTGTACAATATATACGGTGAAAATGGTGATTTTTTTTCCACCCAGTCCGTTGACAGTAATTTATGTTTTGAAAAAATCTAAACGTGTTCTCAATCCAGTGTCCAGATTTCTGTTCTGAGTATGTATGCAAATTAGTGCATATTTAGTTAGATAATGCATAATGTGCACATTTAAATATAACATTTCAGAAAACGTAATACAAAAAAACGTTTGCAATTCTTAATGTCATCAATCAGACAGGGGAAGTACTGTGATATCTTTATGTTAAACTTTCTGTCCTGCCTTAAAATGAAAATGATCTACAGTAGATTTAGTCAATAGCATCATTACTAGATTTTAGAAAAGAAAATAGCCTATTTGAAGACCTTATTAAACAACAAAGCTATGATGTGAACGTGAAGTAGGTTTAGTGTGGACGAAATACCAGTAGACACGATTAATCAGGTAGAAATATGTAGACATGTAGAGATTTTAGACTATCATCTCTATTGTGGTTACATTCACGTGATGCTGCTGTGCACTAGGGCTTAGGGCGATATGTCAAAAATATTTTATCGATAATCGCCTTAAAAATATCGCGATATCCGATAATATCGTCTACCCAAGCCCCGCCGCCCAACACGCCTCGCCGCGTGTTATAGGCCATATCATATGGCCCATATGTCATGTTATTTTAGTCAGATATGACGCGCGACTGCACACAAATCACCTCAGATAAGCAGCTGAGCGTCTAAGCCAACGCGCCGCAATCGCAAATGAAAGTGAAAGTAAGTCGCAGAATCTTAAATCTTCATTAAAAGTAAAGAAACGAAATGATCTGACCACCAGGCAGTTGGCGCTCTCTCTTATTGCCGTCTTTGGTGATTTTGCTGATGATGATGATCAATAAAATGCAGCGCATCTGTTGCTTTCGGTGACGTGCACTTCATTAAATCTGTATATTGCGCGGGAATTGAAGATCGGATTTAGGCTATCCGTTTTGCAGAAACACATTTATGTGACCAGGTGTAATGGAATCGTTTTGATAAATCAGAGTTCAGATAAATCAGCTATCCGATCTGAGAAAACGCATGAAGTGGCAGGTGTAAACAGCCCCGTTGAGTCTGGCTGCACTTTATCTAATGATAGCCAGGAATTCAGCTAGTTTAATTTAATGATTGGCACGTTAAAGGTTTTACTTCGCTTAGTTTGAGCTTGAACGAGCATAAATCATTAGCTTTGTGTGGTTAGCTAAAAATTTCCACACTGTTCTTATCACATCGCCTATTTGAAACGAATTTCGTTTTGCGAGGAGAAATGATATATAATATAATTCATATATATATAATGTATAATTCAATATATAATATAGCTTACAATATTGAATAGACAACAGAACAGAACCGAATTTGATGATTGTAAGAACAGTGAATGCGTGTTGATGTCAAGGTGACAGGTGCTTATTTGTTTTAAGGTCCGGTCTCTTTCTTTCTTTTCTTTTCTTTAGCGTTATCGACTGATTTAATGATAGCCTAAGTTAATTTCCTAATTATAACGTGCGCTTTTTTTAAAACTTGTATTCAAACTATAATATATTTGTTATTTTATTTGTCTAAAATTAGGTTTTAAAACCAATTGTTTTGTTCTGCATGAGCAAAAACTTAAGCCGCTCAATAAAAATTACTGCTTTATTTATTTAGAAACATAAGTTACTAATAATTAGGCTATATATTTGGGTATTTTATTTATGTGTTTTTGTTCATGTTTTAATCTAAAGCAAAGTATAACGCTCGATATCTGTAACCGACCTCCCAACATTACAAACTCTGAACGCGTGCATGAGATATTCAAAGCAACGCAATTTCTTCATCCGTTTGCAATATAACGAAATTTTAATTTTAATTACAATGGTCATGTTTTTATTTTTTTAGAAGGCCTGTTTATTATGTGCAACATTTAAATTAATATTCAGAAACGGGTAAAGTTACTTTTCTGATGAACTTTTATACTAAACCAAAATAAAATATTGGAGATGTCTGCTATTCTGAATTAACAGGATTATTTTTTTTCGTCTGTAGAACGAAAATATAAAAATCAAGAACTCCAGGAAAAAATGTTTAGCAGAATTACGAAAGTGATAAATGATCTTTGACAGGTAACGCATCTCAAAGTCGCATGCTGAGTCCAACACAGACTCGTGTTGCAGTTGGAGCAGTCAGCGCCGAACAACAGGCACACAATATTAAGTTTAGGCATAGGCTGTAAAAGTTCAGCGAGAGATTTTCTTTATCCTTTGTTCTTTTATCAACTTCAAATATTGGCACCGAGTACAGGCTGTCAATGCACGGATTCAATAGACACAGGCCTGCTTACCGACTCTGTTTACAGGTCGGGATATTTCGAACTTGAAAAAAGATGTGTAATGACGTCTTTCCATGGTTGAAACAATTCTTCTGATGTTTAATCATGTTTATTATTTCATTCTATAAATTAACAAGAAGTATATGTGTGTGATATTGTATGCACATTTGTCCGTGCACGAGAAGCGGCTGTGTGCTGCTCAGTAAACAGCGCTCATGCAGAAGTGTTCTCTCGCGTCTTGTGCTTAAAGAATGCTATCAAGAAGAATCGATTTTCTATTCCTAACCCTACTAGCCTACAGAAAATATTTAAATCATGCTATTGCATGTAAATAAATATGTGTATAACTATAGGGCTATGTGAAATATGTTTGTCTTTTTTTATTTTTTTATTGACGATTATCGTCTGGAAACAGACTTCGATATCGATATCGCGATACTTGCGAGACATCGTCGATATACGATAATATCGTCATATCGCCCAGCACTACTGTGCACTCAAGAAAGCTTATGATTTGCATGTGTTTTTAGGCATTGCAGTTTGAAAAGAAGTGATTTTAAAGCATTGAATAGTAGTAGTAGTGTGAATTATATCACCGGCTATTACATTACTGTTGTGCAGGTCTCACCTGATTTTCAACAGCAGAGCTGGGTCCACTGACACCAGTTCATCAGCTGCTTAAAACCTGCAAAATACCAGACAAAATTAAATGAAAGATTCCAGACAACTGTCAATCACTTGAACATACGGGATTATTGCGGTTTATCATATTTATTTACTATTTTGTTGCTGCTTTTAAAGCAGTTAAACTTGCAGCTTCAAATACAGCAACAATACAAGCTATGATTTTAATCATGTATCAGTTAACATACATAACATTGCAAATAATTACATTAACAAATGTTAATGCTGTAAAAAATATATAATTGTTTGTTAAAGTATTGTTCATTCTTAGTCAACTAAAATGGTTCGCTAATGTTAACTAATAAAACCTTATTGTAAAGTGTTACCAATTTCTTTTCCTTCCAGTACTTAATCTACAGTAAAAAAAGAAAAAAAATTAATAAAAGAAAACAAAATGGAAGAAAAGTTCAAAAACTTGACACAATCTTGAGCTACTGTGTCCTTTTGTATTTTGCCATTTACTTTGCTTTTACGGTCTAATACTAAAATAGGCCTATGAATAATAATAATTAAAAAAAACTTTTCATACTCAAGTACAATAATTATCAAAAACTCAAGCAATATTCTAAACAGTGTTTTTAACTTCTACCAAAGTATTTTTTGGTAAGATATCTATACTTTTACTCAAGTGTGGATTTCAGGTTCTTTATCCACCACTGATGATACATATCAATTCTATTTCAAGCCCACAAAAAATATGACATTATTAGATTTAATGATAAACATCATCTGGCTCATTTGTGACATTACAGCCCTCACGAGCATAAATAGCCAAACCACACACACATGCATACATACATACACACAACATTAAGTGAATTTATAGGCATTTAACACTGAGGTAATAATATTTAAATTCCATCTCTTAATCCCTTTAACTTAACTCTCATAGAAAACTTCTGACACTTTAGAATTTCAATAACATTGTTTAGCATTTTTATTAATTCGACTGATTTACCTCATTCACACTGTTTACATCGTTAATTATAAACAATTGTGTCCTCGTAAATTAATACAAAGAGCGCGCGGAAGCACTATAAACACATAACGTTAGCCTACTTGTACAGTAATGTTATATAAAGATAATTTAAGATCTGGCAGCAGTAGGCTACTGAAGACTAAGTTAAACTCGTATAATCCTAGGGCAAATACTTTAAAACAACTCGTTACATTTGTATATGTTCCTGTATGTGTGCAAAATATGCACAATATGTCATCGTTAAATATAACTAATACAAGACAATCATACATACCAGATCATGTCTGACCACTCTGCGATCGCCAGTGTATATATCTGTCACACTAAAGATTGTTAATCTATCCGCTCGCAAAAAAATAATTTAAAGTTTGTCATAATTAATCAGAAATTAACGGAAATAGCCCCAAATTCTGTTTTTATTCAACGCAGCAAAACAGCTAGCGCGCATGGTCCAAGGCGCGCTCATCCGACCGGAAATGACGTCAGACGCAGCGTTTCGTACTTAAAGGAGACACGGCTAATATAACAGAGGCAAGCTTTAAAAATAATACTGAATTATAATAATAAAATGAACGCCCAAATGGTAGTAGAGCTATCCAGCTCAAGATTCTCCACAGTCCTCACATTTATCTTTAGAGCAGCAGATTTCTCCCCTCTATGCCCCTAAATTGAGATAGAAATAAGTAGCAGTGTCTTTAGCCTAAGTAAACTTTACCAAAGTTATCTGTATTTTGTAGCAGTAATATCAATAAACTCATTATTAGGTAATATGCTATTATGTTTGTGGGCTTTGATAGTGCCTGACAGGCCACACGATCATCTGAGGTCAGTGGGACAGTTACAGTGAATGTAATGTCAGAGGATGTGTTTGAAGGAGAAGTAAGTCAAGAATCACACCAGAATCTGAACTTGTGACGGCTGTTGAGGACACCTTCCACCTCCTCATCTCACCTTTCACCTCCTCACCTTCCACCTCCTCTCCTTCCTCCTTTTATTTACGTAAATGAATCTGACCTAAATGACGAGAGGAAACGTTATTTGGTTTGATTGAACATATAGTTAACATATATTTCTTGTTCTGCTCTTCTATTAACATCAGCTCTAGTTTTCCTTTACATATAAAAATAGTTAAAAGTTCTTTAGATAGATTTTCTAATGGAACAACTTCTTGCTCCACACAGTGTGTTAACATGAGATGTCCACCAAGAGGCGCCGGGCATCTGTACACCGATGTGCTTCAGCGCTGAGACACTGCAAATGTGAATAAAATCTGCTCTCTAAATATATGTGTTGTCTATTTTGTGTTTATTTAATATTTAACCCTTTGATCATTTTAATTAGGTTTCCAGGGTAGCTACATTTTCAAACTTCAAAAGGAATAAGAGAACAAAGATATAAATATAATATCTGATGATTTTTAAGCCTCCTTTCTGGGAAATTTCCCAGTTCATGTTTCGCTTACCTTTCTTTTCCATCATCATCATCATAAATAAGTCCTAATCACAAGTTCAACCCTGGAATAACTATTGACTAAAATGCAATGAAAAAACATCAACCACCTCTAAGTAACATACGTTTAAATGCAGTAGCCTAAAAACATATTAAAATGGCCGCTGTCAGTGTCATCCCTGAAGATATTGAAACTAATGGGAGCACACTGGTCTGGATTCACCAGTCAGCTACGACACAGTCGATATGAGAACGTGTTGGTAATTGTGTGGGTGCAGGTGCCTGTTCTCAGATCAGCTCTAAGGCTCTGACAGATGCTCGAGTCCCACAGATGACACAGAGGAGAACCCTCTTATTAAAGAAGGGACTGAGCATGTGTGTAGAGAGAAAGAAAGACGCAACAACACGTTCATTCAGAGCTCACGGTCTTATTAATTCAAGTGCCAATTCATCAGTAACTGACCTTTAACTTTAATGACTGCCAGTTCCGGTGAAGGCTGTGAATGAGCCTCACGCCGCGGGTTGATTCCTCATTCAAACCTCATAATAAAAAGTTACATGCGCTTCAAAACAATTTTCATGATGACACACACTGCTAGACAACAGCCATTAAACACAACACAGACCAGAAGCTTTCAACCATAGCAGGTCATTAATCCACAGAGCCGGACAGTAACGGAGTAGGCTACATTTACTTGAGGACAGTACTTAAAGGGATAGTTCACTTTGAAAATTAATTTTTGGTATATGCTTTAGCTTACCTCAAAAGCATCCAAGATTCCATTTTGATATTTTTAGGTCAAACCGTTCTTGTCTGTCAGTCATATAATGGAGGTCTATGGTCACCACCTTAAAGAGCATGCACAGAGAAGTCCAAATTAAACAAGTGTAAGTACACATTGAGGCCTAAGACACGAAACGAGCGGTTTGTGTGAGAAAACGAACAGTATTTACACTACCGGTCAAAAGTTTAAGATCGGTAAGATTTTTTACGTTTTTAAAAGAAGTCTCTTCTGCTCACCAAAGCTGCAATTTTTGATAAAAAATACACAAAAAAACAATAATATTGTGAAATATTATGACAATTTAAAATGACTTTTTTTATGTTAATATATATTAAAATGTAATTTATTCCTCTGAAAAAAGCTGAATTTTCAGCATCATTACTCCAGTCTTCAGTGTCACATGATCCTTCACAAATCACTCTAATATGATGATTTTATGCTCCAAAAACATGTATGATTATTATCCATGTTGAAAACAGTTTTTTACATTTTTATTTCAGGATTCTTCGATGAATAGAAAGTTCAAAAGAACAGCTTTCATCTGAAATGGAAAGCTTTTGTTACATTTAACACTACTCTTTAAAAAGTTTGGGGTCAGTAAGAATTTGTATTTTATTTTTGGGGGAAATAAATAAGAAATCAATACTTCTATTCATCAAGGATGAGTTACATTGATCAAAAGTTACAGTAAAGACATTTATAATGTTAGAAAAGATTCTAATTAAATAAATGCTGTTCTTTGAACTTTCTATTCATCAAAGAATCCTGAAATAAAAATGTAAAACACTGTTTTCAACATGGATAATAATCATACATGTTTTTGGAGCATAAAATCATCATATTAGAGTGATTTGTGAAGGATCATGTGACACTGAAGACTGGAGTAATGATGCAGAAAATTCAGCTTTTTTCAGAGGAATAAATTACATTTTAATATATGTTAACATAAAAAAGTCATTTTAAATTGTCATAATATTTCACAATATTACTGTGTTTTTTGTGTATTTTTTTATCAAAAAATTGCACTTGGTGACAGAAGAACTTCTTTTTAAAAACATAAAAAATCTTACCGATCTTAAACTTTTGACCGGTAGGGTGGGTGTGTGTGTGTATATATATATATATATATATATATATATATATATATATATATATATATATATATATATATATAAACAAAATAAAAATAAAAAAACGACATAGTGTCCCTTTAGTGTATACGGTAAACATCTTTGTCACTTTATGCCAATCAGTGGAACACAACATGCTCCTTTTGTTGATGATTTCAGTAATGTTCTGTCTGTGTTATTCTCTTCATATTTGCCCTCCTCATGTTCCGTTGGTCAATGACAATCTTTAATGAAACTCACCGAACTGAAAGTGGCTTGAAAATATGAGTCACTCATTGGCTCAGAATAGTGTGCGCTCCTCTGAATGCGGCTCTTGTCGTCTCCCGAAGCTGTCATTGATCTGGTGTAGTGTTCATTATGTGTGAAGAGCTGCTGGACACGTCACAGTTCTCCTGCGGTCTCCAGTCAAACCTCTCAACACCAGCTGCTATATATATACATTCTCCAGAGAACAAGAGTTTGGAAAAGACTTCATTTTTTATTCATATTTAGTTAAGGCATTTCAATACAAAGCATTTCACAACCCACCGTATGACAAAGATCATGTACAATAGAATTTGTTGGGAGCAAACATGCAAAAGAAATTACAACAATAAAATGGTCTATTGTGTGTTGCATTAATCAAATTTGTGTCATTTATTTGTATGTCACAATGTGTATTTTTAATTAATAAATAATAATAGTAATGGCCATGATGTGCTGGTTGGCTGCCAATGCCTCAGATGAAAATAAATAATGATTAATAAAATATATTATAATATATATATAAAACATTCCCAACATAACTACAGAAATAGGAAGAGAAAAACAACCCCAAACAGTCACTAAAGTTCAGGCCAGACATGCACAAGTGTTCAGTGAAAACAGTGTCTACAGTATGTTACATGTGGACAGCGCTCGATGTGTGTGTTACAGGTCCTGCGTCACCAGAGGTCGCGTTAACACAGTATTTTCCTGACTGATTTGATTTCTAAAGGGCTGTCCGTCATTTCGACAGATTACACTGAGGGTGGACTATAACTTAACTGTAATTCCAGTCCATTTGGTGGAGAGAGAGAACAAAAGACGAAATGAAAACTGTCAAAATGTGCAAAATCTAATGACAAAGTCTCCCCTGGCGAGCACCCAAACAGATAGTTCAGCCAAAAATGAAAACATTTTCATAATTTACTCACCCTCATGTTGTTCCAAACCTGTATGAGTTTCTTTCTTCTGTTGAACACAAAATACAATATTTAAAGTCCCCAGTAGTCAATATTTGTATCCCTTAAAACTCGTCTTTGATCACCAAAAATCAACCTTTTTCCCTGTGAAAAAAGTCTTTATGCCTTAAAATAGCTTGAATGTAACTCTACACCGTTGCCTCATTTAGTAAAGGCTATGCAAATCCACGAATATGCAAATTAGCCAACACATAACAACATTAAAAGCTTGATTTTCACCACAAGGGGACTTGGTATAAATCAAACAGTTGATGGCAGCCATTTTCTTCCATCCATAATAAGAACAAAATCAAGGACAGTATAAGAAGTAGACAGAGCTATCTCATTGGAACTCCATTGAGATAAGTAAAGCCCATTTTTAGCGATTTTTTAGCACTTCCGTTCCTGACGCGCAGACTCAAACCGACTCAAACAGAGCTTGACGACGTAGATGTGACGTGAGCAACCCGTCTGTCTTCTAGTGGCTGTGGCATGAGAAATCTGAATCATTCCCTTCCCAAACTCGCAGAGGCGGATAGTGTGAGTAGGAGCTGTCCATGAGCTAGGAGCAGGAGAAATTCTGATTAATTATTTTCTCATTTTGCCTCCACGTTTCCCTGATTGCGCGCGAGCTTCTCCTCCTGTCCATACAGTAATCTCTTTACTGTTCGACAGAGAGTTGCATGGTTATGACGCAATCGTTAGCCTACTTTTAAAAAAAAACTGCTTCTACGGGACCATAACATAAGCTACAAGGTAATGGAGCATTTTATACATTGTTAGTGTTTCTTTAAAAATAAATAAAGGACAAATGGCGTCTTCAAACGCCTCAGATGTAAAGTTATTCGCTGTCAAAGTGACGCCGAAATGAATGGGAGTCAATGGGAATGCTAACGCAAGTGAAGTTCTGCTACAAGATGGAAGCTCCCGCAAGGCTTCAACTTCCTGTCGATGGATAACCCCCTTGAACAAAATGCTATGGAAGTCAATGGCTGCCATTAACTGTTTTATTACCAACATTTTTCTAAATATCTTTTGTGTTCATCAGAAGAAAAAAAAACTCAAGGTTTGGAGCAACATGAGGCTGAATACATTTTTGGGTGAACTATCTCTTTAATATGACGCGAACCAGGTTTTGAGTTCAGGGCAGGCAAGATCGCGTTTTGATATAGCTACCTCACTATTATAATCGGAATTATTTTTTTTTCTGTAATATATTGTGAAGGTCATGTTTTTTTAGCTGTCACTGCGCTAAAAAAACAACAACCCCAAACTGCTTTGTGTGGAAAACCTAAGTGTGTGAAAAGTGACGACAGTTTCTTTAATCTGATTTCTTAATTAAAAACTATGCTCGTCCTGTAAGTTCTAAAAATGAAAATGTGACCGAAAATAAAAGCTATTAAAATTCTGAAAATTTAAATGACTAGTAGCCTAATAATAGATTGTGATGGAATTTTGAATGTCAAATAAAGTGAAGTTTCGCGACCTCTGGGCGTCACGCGCTTCCTGTAATATTCCACATTCACGCGCTGTCCTCAGTGATTCAATCCTCGTGGACGCTGGTCATTTATTTGCGGAGGACTGCATTTAATGGCTTATCGTACATTCCAGGCATGAACAAAAATAAATCGATTTTCTTATATCACTCCAAGAAAGGAAAACCAAAGAGATCATTCAAAGCAGGCCCATGACTTTGCAGTAAAATCAAATGCTCCCTTGATGTTTCAGAGAAATGAAAACTGACAAGAAAACTAGTTCTGTAAACTTTTGTAGGTTCATGCAGAAAAACAAAACATTTCAGCATTCCACTTCAACATTCACCCGTTCTCATTCACCACAGCACTGTTGAATGTATTCTTGCATTTGAAAATGATTTAAAAATCGCTGCTTTGTTGGCTAATTATTAATTAGTTAATGTGCGCATGCGCTGGTTAGACGGATATTTTATCCGTGTTTCTGTGAAGTTCGTGCCTCAGGACCTTGTGTCGTCTAGCACTTTAGTGCAAACGGTCAGCATTTAAGTTGACATCCAGAGGTTTGGGAGCTTTGCATATTTAATGCTGAGACAAAGCTGTTGTGTTTTGCACACCAATTGTTCAAGCAAATGTCACCCCCTCCTGTTTCCGACTTCATTTGAGCCACATTAATGCAGTGGAATTTGCATATAACGCATGAATAATATAACGCATTTATGTGTTTTATGGAGGAACATTAATGTGGCCAAGTGTAAATGAAATCTGAAATACAAAATACATGAATTGTTTCATGCATTTGGACCGCAGTGATGATGCTAACGGCCTCTGACTGGGATATGCAAAAGCTCAAACCTCCTTTGTGTGAGATGAACACAGGGCAAATCTCCTCTGTGCTAATTCCAGCCTTTTATCAGATATTACAAGCACAATGACGTCCCTGCCAGTAAAAAGGAATTGATGTCACTGATGTAAAATGACAAAGAACTGATGAACCGTTTGAATAGTGGGATTGCTACTGAAAAAGGTCATTCATTTAAAGGCATTGAAATGGACGAAGACAATTTTGGTGCCTGGTTTAGAGAAACATCAATGGCTCCCATAGATGATCCCATTTGAAGAAGCAGCAGCGGTGTAAACATTGACGCTTTTAATTGTGAGTTGTTCTAGTTAGCCTCTAAGTGTGAAGTAGTTTTTGTAATTACAAAGTGTGTGTTGAGAATATTGAAATATCCTAAAACGCTAGATTTAGAAAATGTTCCTCATACCGGATTGATTCCTGTGTAATTTAATGATATGCATAGTTAAACTGGTTTCTTACTGGCATTTACATGGAATCCTTTGGGATAAAGGTTTAGCAGCTTTCGGTTAAAGTAACTATATTTCCAATGATTATCTTGAGAGCAGGGTATTTATTAATGTGGTATATGGGGTTTAAAAATCTCATAATTTATTCAAACTGAAAAAAGGAATCATTTACTTTAAAAATGTAGAATTAAACAAAGCAAGAATATAGTGTGCAATCAATACGAATCGACTCAACTGAAGAAAATCAAGTGATTTCAATCTGAAATAATAAAAAACATTATTTTGACATTTAAAATGAGGTGGAAAACACAAATAGACATGATAAATAATGAAAAGGGACTTTTATGTTTGGCATATGGTGTGGTAGAATCTGATAATTTATTCAAAAGGTACTTAAACTGTGAAAATGTGGATTTAAAAAAGCAATAATATAGTGTACAATAAATAAAACCCGATGCAACTGAAGAAAATCAACTGAAAACTAAAAACTACTTAACAAGTACATTTTTATGAATTTGTAAATGAGGTAAATAAACACAAAAATAGACAAAGGACTTCTATGATTAATAATGCATTGTGGTGTTAAAAAAATCTATTGAAACCAAAAAAAAGGTACGAAATGTGTTGTTCTCTTCATATGGCATATGGTGTGGTAGAATCTGATAATTTATTCAAAAGGTACTTAAACTGTGAAAATGTAGAATAAAAAAAGCAATAATAAAGTGTGCAATAAATACAAACTGACAAAAAAACGAACAAAAACATTATTATTAATTTAAAAATGAGGTGTATAAGCACACAAAAAGAATAAATGATAAAAACGGACTTTGGACCAAAAATCTGATAATTTATTCAAACCGAAAAAAATGGTACTTAACCGTGAAAACGTAGAATTAAAAAAAAGCAATAAATACAAACCAATTCAACTGAAAAAAATCAACTGAAAACAACAACAAAAAAAGCATTATTATGAATTTTTAAATGAGGTGTATAAACTAGTGATGGCCGATACCGCTTATTTTGTTCTCGATACAGTACCGATACTTTCAAGGCCAGTATCGCCAATACCAGATACGTTTAAACTGAACTTTTAAATTGGAAAATGTCTTAAATGATCAAATTACAAAGATTAAAATGGGTAATGATACCCATTAAACATTATATTTGAAAGGCATTTTTAACATTCAACATGCCTTAATTGGAATTTATTAGATTATATTTTAATTAGTGCTGGGCAACGATTAAATTTTTTAATCGCGATTAATCGCATGAATTTCTTGCGATTAATCGCGATTAATCGCATTGTTACGCGGAAAATTGAAAAATGAATTCTAAAGTAATGTATTGCACACTTTTGATTTAAATGTACTGCTATACACATAAAAGTGCAATAACATGTGGTTTGCAAAAACTTTAAACAAATAAGGTGCTTTATACCAGCAGAATTTCTTTTACACAGTAGCAATAAAATATTTATTCCAAATCTCAACTTAAACATTAATGTAATCAAATCAAATATTAAAACAAAGCTATTTGGCACAGGGGATTACCTTTTATCTAGTTAAAACGAGTCCAGTTTTCTTTTCTTTTTTCTCAACAGGTCTCTTTTATCAGGGAGCAGCAGAAAGAGTCAATGTAGTCAGAGGTCATGACCACTACAGATATAAGTCGACCTACGTTACTTCTCTGATAGTAGCTTAGGTTTGGTCATGGCATGGTTTCCCACGTACTCTAAGATTAGGCTACATTAAACAGAGGTAAAGCCCATTATAATTCTGCATCGAATTTATGCCGTAGGCTGTGTGTAGCGCGCGTACCCTGACGTGCACCTCTCCAAAAATGTAACAATGCGTCAATACGCGTACCTCAAGCGCTGTGATTGCTAGAATCGCTCCCCGGGTTTCACATGCTCCCATAATTGCGCGTCAACGCGGACAACGACGCAGAAGTATGAATGAAAACCAAAGAGGCTCCGGCGTAGGTCTGACGCAGAAATATAAGTCAGCATTTAGAGTGAGGTGAAGTGGTCGAGCACAAGGTGCAGCGACAGGCGGGTGCGTTCCTGTGAAACTGTTGCGTTCAAGCTCGCCTCACGCACGCGCCCGCCCGCCTGTTGCCGACGTTGAATTGTCCAACTTTTTGTACACGACGCGCAGCCAACACAAATCATTGGAAGAGAGACTGATCCTCGGTTCGCTGTTTGTGAGTTTCCAGAATCTAAATAGTTTTCAGGACATCAACAGAAGGGAATTCACATGGCAGAGCACCCCTGCTAAACTAAACAACTAAACACAGGCCTATCAGGTAAAGTTATATCATTTTAATTTAAGTTAAAAGGCTACCGCTGCGTTGCGCACAGAAGCCGTTGGTTACTATCCGCGCCTGTCATTCACTCGTCTCGCAGAGCGCTGCCTGTCTCCCTTTCTATTCACCTGAGAGAACCTGCCAAAGCCTCTCTCCACTGCTTGTTTGGGTGGGTTATTTGCTGGCTGACCAACATCCCACCCCTCCTGTGATCCATGGTTTGACTGTAGGCCTGTTATTCAGAGCCAGTGAGCAACGGACTTTAAAAAAATATATATAAAAAAACTGCGTTAACGCGCGTTAAAAAAATTATCGGCATTAATTAATAAATGCGTTAACGCGATAATAACGCGTTAACTTGCCCAGCCCTAATTTTAATTTACACATGGTTAAAATGTTTACTTGTCATGGTAACCATGGAAATCTACAAAATATTAGAGGCCTATTTGAACTATGGTCACTGTAATGTTCATTTCCATAAGGAATGCTCTCAATGATTGATTGGTTTTGACTTGCAGCATTTGCGTGTGTTCAGTTCAGATAAGCAGGGAAGTGGTTCTACCACACAATTATTCACTAACATAGGTTATTCATCCAATATGCATTCATTATGCATATTGTGCGCATTCGATTTCTTGTCAAATTAACAAAATCACTGGTACTCGATACTCTGTCTGATACGCCCATCACTAGTATAAACACACATATAGACAGAATGAATGCAGTGACGACATCTGGGGATGAAAAGGTCAGTGATGTTTGATGCTCTGGTCAGCAGGAATACATCTATAATGCTGATGGTTATTATATCCAGACTGGCCTGTAATGCTCCTCCATGCAGCCTGTACCGGCGGAGCACAGATCCATCAGACACTCTGATTTGATTAAAAGCCTCTTGACAAAATGGAGTTGGTGAATGAACTCCGGTTGAGTGTGTGACGCTCTGAGCTCATGAGCCGCACTTACAGGGTCCACCACAATGCCGTTCCTACAGAAGCATATAGTGCATCATAACTTATTGATGCAGGTTATGCTTCGACATCGACTTTTAGCAGGTGTTCTGTGTGGAATTGTGGGAAAACAGTCAAGCCTCATTGGAAAAACGTGCCAGTGGTGATATTCCTGAAAAATGATATTGCATTGCATCCAGCACATCTTGTGAGACTCTGTACGGTTTCTCTGAAAGATGAACGTGAATCTGGCAATGTTTTATTACACCGGTTGTTGTAGTGTTGGGTGTGTGGTGCTAAAATGTTAATGCTCTATCCAGTTTGAAAATAACATTACCACTTCCACCAAACCCAACACACCTGATAGTGTTAAGAAAAGCAGGTAGAGGCACGTTTTCCCAAAGAGCCTGTGTTGCAACTACATCTCTCATCCCAAAATGACCATTCTCCTAAACCATAATGGATACTGACAAACATTTCTCCATAAACATAATAACCCCAAGCCCTGATACGTAATGAAAGCGGTACGAATCTAAAACGTCACGCGCACACTCTCAGTATGCCGATCCAATGTCAGATTAGGGCACACTTGTCCTGGGACACTGAGGACAGTCACACACAGGCACAAGTTGAAACCACAAACATCACCCTCCTCTTCCTCCTCCTCCGGCTCGTCATCCTCTCGTCAACTGATCCACAAAATAAGAAACAGTCACAGGCCAAGATATAGATATTTTAAACAAAACAAAAAAAGCTGCCCTTGGGTCACACTGTCCTTCCCAGAAAAACAGGCAGAGAATTGAAATGGCACGAACAGAAACGCCACTGTACCTCGGAGTGTCTCGGAAGAGTTCAAACACACTGGGAGCGAAAGCCTAAAGCTCAGATCTGTGTGTGGTGTGTGTGTCCCGGCGGTGTGTATGGAGGCGGCGCTGAATTGGGTTTGATCCCCGGCTCTTCATGTAAGAAATGAACTGGTTCGAGAATCTCGGCCAGAACGTCTTTGGCCAGTCGTGCCATGCTCAACACGTGGTTCCCCGTCCGGTCCATGTAATCCCGGAACGGCACAAACTGCGAGGGAGAGCAATGTGAACATTTATTCATCCGTTCACCAACTTCTTAAACTCTCTGACTCGTGGCTCCACAGATATTCAAAGCCCAATCCTGCTTGTTATTGACAGAAACTGGCCGTGTCCATATGATTACGAATGTCAGTACAGAAACTGTAAAACTGTTTAGGAAAATATATATAAACTGAAATATTAAAGGGATAGCTCACTTTGAAATTAATTTTTGGTGAGTTTTATCTTACCTCAAGGGCATCCAAGATGTAGGTGTCTTTGTTTCCACAGTATTTTCAGTATTTTTCTTGTCTGTCAGTCTTATAATGGAGGTCTATGTTCACCACCTCAAAGAGCATGCACCACAGCCACAGCCACGTCCAAGTAATCTGAGGGTTGTGGTTTTTACCTTTGTGGTTACAAGAGGTAAAAACGATATGAAATACTGTTCGTTTTCTCACACAAACCGCTCGTTTCGTGTCTTAGGCCATCAATGTGTACTTACATTTACGAGTCATTAAATCATGTTTAATTTGGACTTCTCTGTGCATGCTCTTTGAGGTGGTGACCATAGACTTCCATTATATGACTGACAGACAAGAACGGTTTGACCTAAAAATATAAAAATTAAAACTACTGTGGAAACAAAGACACCTACATCTTGGATGCCCTTGAGGTAAGATAAAACATATCAAAAATTAATTTCAAAGTGAACTATCCCTTTAAGCAGCAAAAACTGCTTTGATAACTTTGATAATAATAAGAAACACCAATAATAATGGACAATAACTGAGCAGTAAGTCATCATATTAGAGTGATTTCTGAAGGATCATGTGACACTAATGATGCTAAACATTCAGCTTTGATCACATCCATCCATCCACCCAATCCATCCATCCATCCATCCAATGAAATTTAATCCAATCCATCCACCCATCCAATCCATCCACCCATCCAACCATCCATCCATCCATCCATCCATCCATCCATCCAATCAAGTTCAATCCATCCATCCATCCATCCATCCATCCACCCATCCAATCAAATTCAATCCATCCACCCATCCAATCTAATCCATCCATTCACACATCCAATGCAATCCAAATCCACCCACCCATTCAAACATCCAATCCATCCACCTATCCATCCAAACATCCAATCCATCCACCTGTCCATCCAATGCAATCCAATCCACCCACCCATCCCATCCATGCACCCATCCATCCCATCCCATCCAATCCATCCATCCATCCATCCAATCCAACCATCCATCCATATTCAATCCATCCATCCAATCAAATTCAATCCATCCATCCATCCATCCATCCATCCAATCAAATTCAATCCATCCATCCATCCATCCATCCATCCATCCAATCCATTCACCCATCCAATCCAATCCAATCCAATCCAATGAAATTCAATCCATCCATTCACACATTCAATGCAATCCAAACCCACCCACCCATCCATACATCCAATCCATCCACCTATCCATCCAATGCAATCCAATGCAATCCACCCATTCCATCCATCCAATCCGCCCGTCTATCCATCCATCCATCCATCCATCCATACATCCATCCAATGCAATCCAATCCATCCATCCACCCCATCCCATCCAATTCATCCACCCATCCATATAACCATTCATCCATCCATCAAGCCAATCTATCCATCCACCCACCCAATCCACCAAATCCAATCCACCAAATCCACTCCATCCATCCACTCCATCCAACCACCCACCCAATCCATCCATCCATCCATCCATCCATCCATCCATCCATCCACCTAATCCATCAATCCACCCATTCCATCTATCCATCACATCATTTCTTTTCTGATATCCTTTCATCCTGCGTAAATCAAATGAAAGAGCTCCATGAGAGTGGATTCTCTTCATTTTTCTAGCTGTCTGTGACTCATAGCCAGAGATATTCTTATTACTACTAATGACAGGTTGCATTCACAGGAGACCTGCATAACGAATTGCTTTATAATAATGTGGGTTATGGTGTGGAGTGGTTACACAAGGGCTCAACTCCACAGTGACTGAATTAGTAATTAAAATTCTCATGCTTAATATATTTGATAGCTGAAAAAGACACAAAGGGCGACAAGTTACAGCAATTAAAAACCCCGAAGTTAACATATCATGCTTGCAGTTCAAACAAGCTTAAAAAAGTCAGACTGCTACTGGTGTCACCTGGACAATGTCTCGCTCTGCTAATTTCCCTCTTGAGGAGATCCTGATGTCATCACCATCCAACTCAACCATCGCTGTGGAAAAACACAGGAAGTTCAAGTAAATCACTGGACATTTCATTTATTTGAATGATTCAATGTTAGATTTTCATGAGGAAAAAGGTAATGGTTTTGGAATGACACAAAAGTATGTAAATAAATAATGACATTTTTGGGTGAACTATTCCTGTTATTGTGTGTCGTAGTGATGAATTTAGATGTAAAGTTCATTTTAGTCTCAAAATTACTAGGGCCATCATTTCCAACATCATCTCTTATTGCTTTGACGCCAGCTGAATGTAATTGGTCTGTATAACTATGCACAGAGAGATTTCCATTTCGGACTCCTCAAACAACAGGCTCTCTCCACATGACCTGCTCACCTCATCCTATAGGAGCTCATCTTCCCCCTCTTGAGTTATTCTGGGAGGAAGCTCTATTTCAATATTGATTAAAGTCTCCCTCGACTTCCCAAGTCGTCCAACGGATCATTACATGCCCTGACATGATAGTATGTGCTTATTTCCCATGCAATCTGATAATGACTCTGTGATTAGCCCAAACCAGGCCTCTTTAAATGATCTCCTGATTACATGTAGTGCACACACAGCTCTGGACGAGAAAAACAACTCTGGTAATTGCTATTGGAGCACTTGACTATTCGCTATAAACTACTTTTGAGGCACTCAGCTGAGTTTAAGTAAAATTTGACAAAATAAGAAAGATTTTAGTTATTAACTTGGATTAAGCTTTTAATTAATGCATGGGGGAAAAATCATTACCTATGTTGATTTTTTTTCTATGAAGTAAAAGAAACTGGAGCTCTCTATGATTGAAAAATAATTAAATGAATTACATGACAAGGTGATTCATTAACCAGATTGATTCAAATAATAATTTGAAGTCATTGTATTACTGTGGGATACCAGTTTATAATTACAATATTTTTTTATAATTGATTGTACTAATAGATCTAATTGACGGTCCTTAAAGAAACACTTACCGTCAAATTCAGCCTGTCCAACTCCGACAATAATGATGGACATGGGAAGCTTGGCAGCCTGATGGCAAAAACACACATTTACATGCCTTTTTAAACACAAGCAGAATTAATAAACGTTTAAAAAGTAAGATAGATGGATAGATAGATAGATAGATAGATAGATAGATAGATAGATAGATAGATAGACAGACAAACCGCTAGACATATAGATGAATAGATAGATAGATAGATAGATAGATAGATAGATAGATAGATAGATAGATAGATAGATAGATAGATAGATAGATAGATAGATAGATAGCAATGCATCCATAATTTAGACATTAAAATTGTACACCGCCAAAACATTCTAAATGTAAAAAAATGGCAATAAAAAGTAAAGTATATATATACAGGTATATGTAATACCCAGGGATGTGATTGTGTGAGTGAAAGAAAGCAGGAACATTTTTAAGACCCAGCGTGAAGCACTTTTTGTTTTTAAACACCTAAATCAGCATTTACTGCATGAAGTACCAGGAACTGTGAAGAGTGACACATGGAAATATATTCAACAGCTAGGCTATAATTTACTCCTGGCAAAACAGGACATCTTAACTTATCTTTGGGGGAAATGTAAGGGTGAAAAATTCTATAGTTCTGTAAATAAAACAACCGTGCCTCCAATACCGATCAATCTCATTCACTAAATAACTTTTGTAATAGGAATATGGCTAAAAGGGCTTTGTATAATAAATAAACCCAAATACTTTAGAAATGAAAAGTACCGTCACCTTGTTTTATTTTTATTTTATTTGGTAAATTATTTATTTGGTAAACTATTTTTATAGCAACTTTTAGATGAACTTCCCACAACAGATTGATATTAAATACAACTCATATTATATATATTTTATTTACAAGGGGCTTGTCTTGCTCTTTTTGTTATATCTGGCAACCCGTCACCCTGAGCTTTAATCATGAGAATTCAGAAGTGTCAAGTTCATCAAGTTCAGAAGTGACTAGAAGGAGAGCAGCAATATGAAAACCAAACAGCAGCTACTGTTAGTGTTGACTAAGTAGTTTAAATTATACACACCTTATAACAGTGCGTCGTTACTAGACCATAGCCGATAGCCCCGGTAAACACCGGCGCTCCCCCTCAGTGCATGTGCGCGCGCGTCTTTTGCATCAACAAAATGCGATCGATTAATTTGAGAGTCAAGTTGTAATCACGGATCGAATCAAAGGAAGATTTTATCAACTGGTTCGGTAGGCAATTGTTTGGAGTTAAATATATTACTTGCGCTGCATATTTCGTAATTTTGCCTCAGAAACGGGATTCGTTTTAACAAGCAGGATGTTCATTCATGCTGAATGCGATTTGCGGATGACTATATATTATTTAAGTTTTTTTCTATTCGTAATGATATTTATATAGCCTATGAAATGTTATCAAGTAACTTCATGCTTTCCCCGAACGTGCACTCCTCTAAACTGTAGCCTGGGTGCTGCTCTGCTCTAATTGACTGCTGCCTTTCCCCCGAACATATCACGTTAACAACAAACCTTTAGAAAACGGAATTCCTTTGTGGATCCTCTTGATCTGCTTTCTCCATGTTTCTTTGACAAATCTCAGCATCAGTCTCACGCGCGCTGCACGGGAGTTAACCACGCCCACTTATTTACATTTCGCGGTATACACGGAATAACAAAAATCTGTTACGGCTGACGTTTCTACCGCGGTAACGATATATATCGTCATATCGCCCAGCCCTAGTCGAGTCCAAATCGAGAATCGAGACCAGAGAGGGTCAAGTCCGAAGCTCGAGGCCGAGACCAAAGAGGGTCGAGTTCGAAGTGGAGACCAGACCATAGAGCATGGGTCACCAATCTCGGTCCTGGAAGGGCCGGTGTCCTGCAGAGTTTAGCTCCAACCCCAATTAAACACACCTGAACCAGCTAATCAAGGTCTCACTAGGCATAATAGAAACTTTCAGGCAGGTGTGTTGGACCTGGTTGGAGCTAAACTCTGCAGGACATCGGCCCTTGCAGGGCCGAGATTGGTGACCACTGCCATAGAGGGTTGAGTCCGAGTCGAGGCCGAGACCAAGAGGGTCGAGTCCAAATCGAGATCGAGACCAGAGAGGGTGAGTCGAGTCGAGGCCGAGACCAAAGAGGGTCTAGTCCAATGAGATCGAGACCAGAGAGGGTGGAGTCCGAAGTCGAGGCCGAGACCATGGAGGGTTGAGTCTGAGTGGAGACAGAGAACATAGAGGGTCAAGTCCGAGTCGAGGCCGAGACCAAAGAGGGTCTAGTCCGAAATCTAGACCAGAGAGGGTCGAGTCCGAAGTCGAGACCATAGAGGGTTCAGTCTGAGTTGAGACCAGAGACCATAGAGGGTTGAGTCGGAGTCCAGACCCAAGACCATAGATGTTCGAGTCCTAGTCGAGACTCGAGACCAGAAGAGGGCTCGAGTCGCAGTCGAGACCATGGAGGGTCAGAGTCCGAAGTCGAGACCAAGACCAGAAGAGGTTCAGCCCGAAGTCGCGACTCGAGACCATAGAGGGTCGAGTTGTAGTCGAGACCATAGAGGGTCAAGTTGTAGTCGAGACACAGAGACCAAAGAGGGTTCGAGTCCGAGTTCGCGACCGAGACTCAGAGAGGGTGCCAAGTCTGAGTCGAGACTCGAGACCAGTAGAGGGTTGAAGTCGGAGTCGAGAGACTCTAGAACCAAAGAGGGTTCGAGTTCCGAGTTCGCGACCGAGACCAAAGAGGGTTGAAGTCGCAAGTCGCGACTCCGAGACTCAGAGAGGGTCTTCGAGTTCGGAGTCGAGACCGAGAACCAAGAGAGGTGCCAAGTCTGAGTCGCGGCCGGAGACCAAAGAGGGTGCGAGTCTTGAGTCGAGACCATAGAGGGTTCGAGTTCGAGTTCGAGACCATAGAGGGTTCGAGTCTCGAGCTTCGAGACCGAGACCAGAGAGGGCTTGAGTCCGAATTCGAGACCGAGACCAAAGAGGGTCGAAGTCTGAGCTCGCGAGCTCGAGACCAAGAGAGGTGAGTTCGAGTCCGAGTCGAGACCATAGAGGGTTCAGTCCGAGTTCGAAGACCTGAGACCAAAGAGGGTCGAGTCAGCAAGTCGTCGACCATAGTAGGGTCGAAGTTCGAGTCGAGACCATAGAGGGTGTCGAGTCCAGTCCGAAGACCGAGACCAAAGAGGGTCAAATCCCGAAGTCTGAGACTCGAGAACTAGAGAGAGGGTCTGAAACACAGACCGAGACCAAAGAGGGTTCGAAACCCAGATCGAGTACCAAAGAGGGTTCGAATCCAGACCGAGACCAAAGAGGTTCGAGATCCAGACCGAGACCAAAGAGGGTTCGAGTCTGAGCACGAGACCGAGACCAAGAGGGTCAAATCCCGAGCTCTAGAGCTCTAGACCAGAGAGGGTTCGAGTCCAGACTCTGAAGACCAAAGAGGGTTCAAGTCGCAGACTCTGAAGACCAAAGAGGGTTCGAAGTTCGAGACTCGTAGACCAAAGAGGGTCGAAGTGCGAGTTTAGACTCGAGACTAAAGAGGGTCGAATCCTGAGTTCAGAGCCAGACCAGAGAGGGTTCAAAGTTCCGAAGTAAAGACTGAGACCAAAGAGGGTTCGAGTCCGAAGTCGTAGGACTCGAGACCATAGAGCAGGGTCTCTCAACTACAGTCCTTCGCGACCCACTGCTCTGCATATTGTGCATGTCTCCCTTTATCAAACACACATGATTCCAGATCCTCAGGTCGCTCAGGATAGACTCTATGTCTATCCTAATGAGCTGAGGATCTGAATCAGGTGTGTTAACAATGCACAATATGCAGAGCAGTGGGTCGCGAAGGACTGGAGCTGAGAAACCCTGCCAGTAGAGGGTTCTAAGTCAGAGTTCGAGACCGAGACCAAAGAGGGTTGGAGACCATAGATGTTTGAGTCCGAGTCAAGACCGAGACCAAAGAGAAGCTTGAGTCCGAGTCAGCTGGACTCTTTCATTCAGAAACTAACTAAGGAATACATTCCTGTTGTGGTTCTGTATTACTTATGAACACAAGCACAAATAAAATGCAATCAGCATTATCATTGAATGCAACAGTTGGTGTTTCCAGTGGTGCTGTAGAAAGTTCTAGAAGGTGAGCAGAAGGAGAAGGAGGCGGGGCCAGTCTGATCGCCATGGCATGCGTGTCTCTCTGACTCCCACTACAGACACTTCATCGTGGATAATTGAGAATATTACAAGCAAACATTCATCATCTCATTCACAGCACACTCAGTTTTGCATCATTTACATGCCCTATTTGATTATGGGGTAGAACAGTGTCAGGTGACTATTTGCACAGAGGTCTAAATATAAGAGCTATTTACACCACAGCAGCCAGACAAAATCACATCTGAACCCACTTCAGCCTTCTGTGCAGATGAAAATAAACCCCTAACCAGAAAAACAAATACAGAGTACTCTTCTCCTTCAAGATATTTTTCAGTAATGTTAATTATAGTATATTACAGCCAACATGACCAACCATAGTTATTAGCGTGTTAGGATACCAAGGCAAGAATGAAAGTGCATCTCACGTACTTTTGCTATGCCATTTTATAGCAGAGTGTATACACTGAGAAGTCCATAAAGAAAAAGTGCACTTTAATACTTGGATGATGCGGTTATTTAACCGAATACAGCAAAATGTGGAATATTGGACACTTATCCTGAACTGTTGTAGCGGAGGAGGATGAATGACAAAATAACCGTATAAAATTCATACACCACTGTTAAACATTTTATTATCAGTGAGTCACGGCGACTGATGTTTTTACATGATTTAACTCATCAAAATAATTTAAGCAATTATTTAATAAAGTTATACAAGATAAAAAATGTAATCGTTTAATATAATTTAAGTTGAATGAATTGTATAACCAAGTTGATTCTGCTTGAACAATTAAGACAGCAACTGAACTCAAGTTTTTAAGTAGAAATAGGTGAAAAAGTGTATTGTGTGTCAGAGTTGTGCAGGCATGACATTTGAACTCGCAAGACTATTTCGCCTCTGGTTCCTTCGAGATGTTCCCATGGGGGTTTTCAATTTATGTGTAAAATACAGCCTGTGGTATATGCAACTTGACTATACTTTGACATTTTGTTCTACAAGGTAAATCACACACACCCATAAGCCCCTTTCACACACACAGTCTTCACTGGTAATTTCATGTATGAACAGGACCTTTTCAAAAATACCAGTAAATTGGTTCGGGGCCAGTATGGAAAGTTGTAAAATTACCATTAAATTACTGGTAATGCTGTGTGACCGTAGAATGAAGATTCACATAAACACTCACCGAAAGGATTATTAGGAACACCTGTTAAATTTCTCATGAATGCTGTTATCTAATCAACCAATCACATGGCAGTTGCTTCGAATGCATTTAGGGGTGTGGTCTTGGTCAAGACAATCTCCTGAACTCCAAACTGAATGTCAGAATGGGAAAGAAAGGTGATTTAAGCAATTTTGAGCATGGCATGGTTGTTGGTGTCTGAGTATTTCACAATCTGCTCAGTTACTGGGATTTTCACACACAACCATTTCTAGGGTTTACAAAGAATGGTGTGAAAAGGGAAAAACATCCAGTATGCGGCAGTCCTGTGGGCGAAAATGCCTTGTTGATGCGAGAGGTCAGAGGAGAATGGGCCGAACTGATTCAAGCTGATAGAAGAGCAACTTTGACTGAAATAACCACTCGGTACAACCGAGGTATGCAGCAAAGCATTTGTGAAGCCACAACACACACAACCTTGAGGCGGATGGGCTACAACAGCAGAAGACCCCACCGGGTACCACTCATCTCCACTACAAATAGGAAAAAGAGGCGCCAATTTGCAAGAGCTCGCCAAAAATTGGACAGTTGAAGACTGGAAAAATGTTGCCTGGTCTGATGAGTCTCGATTTCTGTTGAGACATTCAGATGGTAGAGTCAGAATTTGGCGTAAACAGAATGAGAACATGGATCCATCATGCCTTGTTATCACTGTGCAGGCTGGTGGTGGTGGTGTAATGGTGTGGGGGATGTTTTCTTGGCACACTTTAGGCCCCTTAGTGCCAATTGGGCATCGTTTAAATGCCACGGCCTACCTGAGCATTGTTTCTGCAGCGCAGTCTCATCCCAATCGTCATATAACTGACGTTTTAGGACGTCTTTCTACCATTCGTCAATATACGACTATTTAGGGCCCCCTTAAACGTCGGTAGATGACGCTAATGGGATCCTAACTCTACCCCAGACCTAAACCTAACCCTAAACCCAACTTGTCACCTTAACTGACGTTAGAAGGTACAGCGTCAGTTGTATGACGACCCGGGGATCGTCATCTACCGACGTTTAAGGGGGCCCTAAATAGTCGTATATTGACGAATGGTCAAAAGACGTCCCAAAACGTCAGTTATATGACGAATTGGGATAGAGACTGTGTTGGTTTCTGACCATGTCCATCCCTTTATGGCCACCATGTCCCCATACTCTGATGGCTACTTCCAGCAATATTATTAATTCAATTTAACAAATTAGAATTGAGTAATAATTAAACAAATTATTCCTTAAAAGTTAACCATTTTAAATGAGTAAGGTTTACAACAAATATTTAACAAACATATCTCACTAACAGACAGACGTCAAATATTAATTAAGAACTCTTTATTTTAAATTGCCAACATTGAAGACACCTGATGTTAACAAGCAGAATCACTGAAGGAGAAAACCGTAATTTTAAAACAAACCTAAAACAAACACCGATCAGCATAATGGTGACTTCAATTTATGTTTTTTTGGTTGTTGTAAGTTTTACTCATTTTAAATGGTTAACTTTTAAGGAATTAATTTGATTAATTATTACTCAATTCTAATTTGTTAAATTTATATACTAAGATTGCTTGTAATCTGTTACCACCATTTTTTTTTATTAGATAAAGCATATTCATTTTTACAGTGTACCAAGTGCAAAACCATGCAGAATAAATTGTACTTTAGACCAATGTCCAGTGTCACAGGTATATGTACAATATAGGCTCCAGCCAGAAAATGTCATCAATGCTGCAAACAGCCAATAGTCTACAGGCGAGCTGCAATACAATGTTGTGATGGACACTATACCGAACAGGAAAGCAGTGTTGTTGAAAAGAGTAGGTGTTAAATAGTCAGGAGTCAGGAGTATGTGTGTGTGTAACAATCCTTTCAGTGAAGCTCTGAATGAACTGCAGTCACTGAAGGAGTTTTCAGGGACACCAAATAAAGGAGAATTGCAATAATCAATCTGTGATGTTCCCAGAGCATGAATAAGGACTTGAGAATGAAAAAGTGAGGAACTGAGTCTAACAATTTTACGTAAATCAAAAATGATATGCAATATGTGAAATATTATTGAGATGAGAGCCCAGAGAGAGCAAACCATTAAAAATAACAAGGTATTTCACTTGGGTTGAAACACTAACAGGACAGATGTCAATTAGCAGAGTGAAACACAGTGTTTTAGATAGACCCGATAGAGAAGAACTTCACTTTTTGTCTACTTTAGGAAATAATTTGTTCTATATGTTGTGTATCCGGTGTGAAAGTGGTATTCTAGAGGTTAGTTGAGTGTGTGTGTGTGTGCTGGTGTGGAAGTGGCAGAGGTTAGGTGAGTGTGTGTGTGTCTGGTGTGGTAGTGGCAAAGGTTAGTTGAGTGTGTGTGTATGTGTATTTGGTTTACGAGAGGTTATTTGTCACGAGTGAGATAGAGACACTGACACAGAGCCGCTAAATCTCCGACCTCAGAGGAATCACCCTTTTAAACAAACACCAGACAGACGAGAGCATTGCCTGGCAAAAAGAGAACGTGACAGAGCTCGTAATTCAGAGATGGCGAGAATCGAGGGATTTGAAATGTTGTAGAAGCGTTTATATTCCTCAACAGGTGTGTGATACAGGTGTGTTACTGAACAGATAAACTGTCATAAGTAGAACACGCATCACAGAACAGAGCAAGGCGAGCATTTGAGCTTATAAAACTTAAACTTTGTTATTTATTTATTAAATGAACGATCGTTTCGCTTGATAAGACCCTTATTCATGGTCTGGTGTCGTTTAAAGCCCTTTGAAGCTGCACTGAAACTCTCATTTGGACCTTGAACCGTTTGGTTCCCATTGAAAAAATCCTGGAATGTTTTCATCAAAAACCTTAATTTCTATTCGAACTGAAGAAAGAAAGACATGGGCATATTGGATGACATGGGGGTGAGTAAATTATCAGCAAATTTTTTTTAAAAGTGAACTACTCCTTTAAGCTTAGCAGTGAATGTTTTATGAGCAGAAAACCAGAAAAACAATGTTCTTCCACAAAATGCATGCAGTTACATAGTGTACCTTTAATCATTTTTTCCAAACTTAATGTTTACTTGCATGTGGCACTTTCAAAGTGTTTGGATCTCACTTTATGTGTAAGAATAAACTGGTAACACTTTACAATAAGGTTCATTAGTTAACATTAGTTAATGTATTTACTAACATGAACTAACCATGAGCAGTACATTTGTTACTGCATTTGTTCATCTTTGTTAATGTTAGTTCATGAAAATACAGCTGTTCACTGTTTGTTCATGTTAGTTCACGGTGCATTAACTAATGTTAACAAGATTTTAATTAAGTATTAGTAAATGTTGAAAATAACATTAACAAAGATTAACAAATGCTGTATATGTGCTATTCATTATTAGTTCATATTACCTAATGTAGTTAACTAATGTTAACTGAACGAACCTTATTGTAAAGTGTTACCAATAAACTAATAAAAACCCACAAAAGCATGTCTGACAATTTTCAAGCTGTACCTCCTATGATGGCCGGCCAAAATAATAACACCATTTCCCGTTGAGATGTTCTGTAGTAAAATCTGTCCTGTTGCTCCTCTAATGGGTTCAGAGACCAAACCTTAATTTCTCGGTCTGAGACCATGGCAACAAACGGTTACTAACAGAGAGTGCGTTTCCATCTTCTGCAATCTTAAATGATCAGTGCCGAGCTTATGACAGTCATGCCATGCCTGCATGCCATAAATGAGAGGCAGGGCACCATGAATAATTGAAGTTGGATTGCCCCATTTGTGTCACTGTCTTCTGTCATGATTGACAGGACAGATTTGAAGTAATGAGAAAACAAAACAGTGTCTGTTAGTTCACCATAGTTTCCTTGACAACAGCTCTTCGCATCACACGCAGCCCCAAACTCCCACGCCGACATATATGAACACAGAAACTCACAAATCACCTGCTCCGCGTTTCTTTACATCAAAAGCTGCACGCTCACACGCTGACAGATTATTATTTGGTCTGGCGGGAATGCTAATGTAATGTCATCAGAGCCCATCTGCTGGTGGGAAATTATCATTACGCTGGAAAAGAAAAGACATGGTTTAGATAATTAAATTGGCTTTTGGACATTAAAAGAACAGTTTTGGCCAAAAGGACAATTCTCTCACTATTTTTACTCCCCTCATGTCATTTTTCCTCACAAAAGGAGAATTTTTGAAGATTTTTAATTTAGGGTGCTGTGTGTACATTTTCACTCTTGTAAGGAATACAAATACAAGTTCACATACTTGTAAATGTGTGTTTCGTGTTTTTGTTTTGGTCTGTGTTTTGTTTTGAACTGCCAGTTCACCTAACAGTAATTCGACACCTCGGATGCCAGTTGGCGGGAGAAACCGCGTATTGCAACCAGCAAACAAACTGGGTCAGAGATTGGAGACTCTGCCCGATCTAAAAAGCCTTCTAAAAATCTCTGTGAACGAGAGCACATTAAAGGGATAGTTCACCCAAAAATGAAAATTCTGTCAGTATTTACTTTCCCTCATGTTGTTCCAATCCCGTAAGACCTTTGTTCATTTTCAGAACACGAATTAAGATATTTTTGATGAAATCTGAGAGCTGGATCACTTCTCCATACTAGTCCATAGGCTTCTTGAGGGATTGAAACTTGCCGGCCTCTAAAAGTTATTAAAGACATTGTTAAAATAGTCAAAGTGACTACAGTGGCTCGATCTTAACTTTATCAAGCGACCAAGAAGACTTTTTGAGCGCAAAAACAAACACTTCAAACAATTCACTCCCTTTTCTTTGCGCCTCTAGTCAGTTAACGTAGTGTGATAGAGCTACGTCACACGTAGGCTCACTATTGGCCGACGCTGGTCATGTGTGTGATGCGTGTGACGTACAACAGATCATATGCTGTTAAACTAGTAACCTGACTCAAGGACCAGAGAGAAGGAACTGAATAGTTGAAATAAAGTAGTTATTTTTAGTTTTTTTTGCACACAAAAAGTGTTCTCGTCGCTTGATAAACTTAAAGGAGCCGTATGTAAGATTGTGGCCAAAACTGGTACTGCAATCACTTTCAAATTAATGTAGAGCGGTGTATCCCTTCTCCCTGATTCGAGGTTGCCAGATCCAACATTGTTTTATCCGACACGTTTGTATCTGCAGCTGTGGTAGCTAGAGAAGAGCTGGCAACCCGGATGCTGCAATACTACTGACTTTGTGATTGGTAGATTGGTGAAGGGTGGAGCATCAGACCAAAACACAACATGACAACATCAAAATCAGTTGAGGGCTGCAACTTCACTTTTTAAATGACAAAATCCTGACTGGACTACTGTTTCAGTGATGTAAGTATTTGAAATCAACATGATTTCTTAATGTTAAGTGACATATCAGGGCCATTTTATGATTATTTGAAATGCATTTCTTACATACAGCTCCTTTAAGATTGAGCCACTGTGGTCACTTAGGCCGTGTGTCCACCAAAGCGTTGTTATCCAGCTGAAAACGCCAGACGCTCTGCTGAAGACGCCGTGCTTTGGGCGCTTGAGAGCGTTTTGGCAGCGTAGCGTTTTTTCCGATTGAGACGTTTCGTCTGCTATGATACAGAATATCCGCAGCAGTTTGAATGTTGTGACAGTTATGGTGCGTTCTATTATTCATCCGTTCTGGAGATCCGAATCGGACGAGCAGACTGTTGCCTAGCAACAGGTGACCTTTCCTCTGATTTCTCCTCTGCGGACGTCGGAACAACCGTGAGGACACCGTCAGAAATTTCTGTTTCGAAATTCAAGATGGCTGCGCCCTGTGACTTGTAAGAATGAATTGTTTTCATTGTTTTTAAAACGCTTTGGTATTTTAAATGGCTATTATAATCACTTGTATTACTGCGTCCCCTGTAGGTAAGGGAATCGGTTGTTGTGAGTGCAATTACTAACGTCTTCTCAGCGTTGCTAACAGAAGATTAACATGAAAAACATTAAATAAAGTGAACATTTTTAAGTTCAAATGGCTGCGTTTCGATAAGGTGTAGTCATAATATTTTTTTTAAATGTGTGCCTGCCTGGTACTCGGCCAGTGCTACCATGACAACAGCTTTCTCCACTTCGGGACACTGCAAAACATAATAGAACGCTTGAAGTGTGGCACGTGACGTCAAATCCGAGGTCGAGTCGGTTTGTTGGGGCACTAGATAGGACGCACCATTAGTCGGTGTGGTATTAGTCACGCCCCTCCTCCACTGTGATTGGACGGCTGTGTAAAAAGTGACAGTAATGAGCTCTGCGTTTCATACAAAGTTGAACATTTTTCAACTCCCAGCGACCAGTAAAAACGTTGGGGCTCGGCGCTTCAGCGTAAAAAAAACGCTCAGTGCCTTGGTACGCTCATGGCATTTAAAAAACGTGGCACTACCATTGAAAACAATTGAAAACATACGGCAGGCGCGTGGAAAACTCTTTGGTGGACACACAGACTATTTTAACGCATGTCTTTAATAACTTTTCGAGGCCAGCAAGTTTCAATCCCTCAAGAAGTCTATGGACTAGTATGGAGGAGTGATCCAGCTCTCAGATTTCATCAAAAATATCTTAATTTCAGTGTTCTGAAGATGAACGAAGGTCTTACAGGGTTGGAACAACATGAAGGTGAGTAAATACTGACAGAATTTTCATTTTTGGGTGAACTAAAGCTCCGTTCAAACTACCCCGACAAAGTCGTGCAGAATTTGAACGGGGCTTGACCCTTTAAAATGCAGATAAATCAACTTACAGTGTGTAAGTCTCCCCAGTTTCATTGCCAATTGCACTCTTTCCCTTAAACTGGCGGGCCGTGTGTGCTTCGAGTCTGAGGAGGCGGGGCTGGGAAAAAACTATCTCAGAATTTTTAAATTTGGACTGCAGTACCTATTTCAACCACTAGCTGTCATTCTTACAGATCGCACCTTTAACTTGAGACCTGATTACACGCGAACCTCGGTTGATCTATAAGTTTGGCAGACACACAGCAACTCGATGGGAGGAACATAGATAAAGCTTAAAGAACAACTTGGAAAAAAGTTTCCCACAATGCAAGGAATTTGTGAATGAGTGAATACAATACTGCCATCAAAACGGCCATCAAACACCCTCTCTTTCAACAATATTCTGAACTATCAATATTCTGTTTAAAGTAGACCATTAAGGAAACCCATTAACATTTGGGCTGAATGAATAATGACAGAATTTAGAATTCTGGCCAAACTATTGCTTTAAGCAAAGCTTCGGGTCGTCTGTACTGTAAATGAGGACAATGTGCCGTATGACAGACAGTTTGAGGCTAAACTAATGATGCCCATGCTGTAACGAAGGGTAGAAATAGCAGGATGGAGTCAGAAATGGCATGAAATATTGTCAGGGTGTGACTGAGGACAGGAACTTCTATTAAGACCATCATCAGTCACACAGCGAGCGGGCGGTTCGGTCTGACAGAGAGCTGTCGAACGGATGAATCCCGCCGTCCTTCATGTTACATGATTGGCGGATGATGGACCTCTGCAAGCGCTCGAGCATCCCGACTGGCTAATCGTTCCAAGACTGCCTACGTCCAACATGACAAATGAACGTGCTTCTACTGTTGTTGTTTCTCATTATCATCCTCAGATTAGCCCTTACCCATGCATATTGTTATTTGTAATTACCGTGTCAAATAAAAAAAGGCTGCATGTCCTCAGCTGACAGATGGGAGGATTCCAACTTTCAATGCGAATTATCTAAGACAGAAAATGAATATGCGCGACTCATTAGTCTGCCAGAGCTCAATACAGAACAGCAGCATTTTAGACTTAAAGGAATCATTCACTCAAAATGAACACTATTTCGTTTAATTTTTTTTGTTTGATTTTTTTTTTGGTGGAACACAAAATATTAGATAATCGTTCTACTGTTCTGCAACTGAATTTGAGGTGATAGTTTGCATATTTGGAATAGGAAATTACACTCCAAAAATTGCTGGGTTGTTTTAACCCAACTTTGGGTCAAATATGGACAAACCCAGGCATTGGGTTACATTTTTTAATTACAATTTTAACCCAACGTTTGGGTTTGTCCATATTTGACCCAAAGTTGGTTCAAACAACCCAACATTTTTACGGTGTAAACTTGAGAATTGCATCGGATGTTATCATATAACTATAGAAGTCTTGAAACATAGTGAATAAGTCATATGGACTACTTTAAATAGTCTATGAAAGCCTGAGGACTGACGTTTTTGCTGGGAAAATTAAAAGGATTTCCCTTGTGCGCTCCCGAGAGCCTCTCTTCCATTTAATGACACAGGAAATGAATGCATAAGCGATGTTCATGATGAATTCTGTACTATAACGTGTTATGCCAGCCTGTTCTCACGTAAATGCGTCTCTATAACACGCATGTGTATTGTCGTGTAATATATACGCGAAAATGAGTTTTTACGTGCATATTAGACGCAGTTTTTCGCGTGCAATTGATACGCAGTTCATTTGCGTATAATACACACGCACCCCACACCACTAATTCTAGCCAAGCGTATAATAGCACACGCACCCCACCCCACACCTAAACTTAACCTAACCAACCAATGCGTATCATATGCACGTAAAAACTCACTTTAGCGCATATATTACACGACAATACACATGCGTGCTACAAAGACGCATTTGGTGTGATCGGGTTGGTTATGCAAAGAAAAGGGATTCACTCAATATAGTATAGTCAGATATAGTCTATAGTCTCAAATATACTTTATAGTCAAACTTTAATAACATAAAGGTGAATTGCAGAGCATGTGCAAACATATCCACATCGATGATCAGATGAAAATTGTCATTAATTATTCACCCTCATGTCGTTCCAAACCTGTAAGTCTTTCGTTCATCTTCAGAACACAAATGAAGATCTTTTTAATGAAATCTGAGATTTCAGCTACGCAACTACTTTTTTGATGCTTCAAAAAGTTCATAAAAAGATCGGAAATTAAGCCGTTTAGTCAAAATTTTCAGTCTCGTGTTACGCAGCACGTTCGAGCTTCTGTAAGAACCAATGAGGTTCAGTCTCGTGTTTGTTAACAGTATATCGCTGCAAAGGTATTTCCAACTTATTTTTACTTCTAAGCGAAGAACAAAAAGAACTTCGCCAGAAGTATATCTGGCATTAAACCACGTTCAGTCTCTTGTACGTTACGCGTGCAAGTGCTAGCACGAGCAATAAGTTGTCACTAATAACAAGGGTTCCTAAATTCCACAAATAGCCTCATAAAGTATACTTTTATGTTGTTTGGTTTTGTTTAAATGGAAAAGAACCGCATGTATGTTTTTTATTCTCTTTTTCTTTAACGTGGAAAAAAAAGCAAATAAAATATCTAATGGTTTTAAAATTTTTTGGGGAACTGTTCCTTTTATAGATTGCAATACACTCTTAAAAATGAAAGTCCATTATTGGCATCCATGGCTCAGATTTTATTTTCTTAGATTTTGAAAATGTTCCACACACTAAGGGAACAATAGTTATTTTGAGAACTCTTCACTTAAAGGTTCTTTGGGGAACCAAAAAAGAGTGTAAGGTAAATGTATAGCTCCACACGGCCACATGTTTGAGGAAGCTTAGCTAGAAAACTAGAGGAAGCCATATTGTGAAATCCTAAATAAAGCTGACATGTGACATATGAAAACAATGTACTTTTTGGCTTAAACCTTCTTTGTTAATTGATTGCTATATACACATATGCCACACGTCTACATTGACGTTTCTGCTGAAACTGTAATGAGACAGCTTAGCGGCATTATGCTGTCAGCTGTTGAGGAAAGTAAAGGGATGTTGTCGAAACACCCAGAGATCAAAAAAAGCCTTCAGTGGGCGAATGTCCCTTCCTCTACGACCTGTTTTTAACTGAACAAGGAGGATGAGATGCAAACAGCTGCTTAGAGTAACAGCTTTTCTCATGAATGATACATGCATCTGTCCCAGTGAATCAGAGTAGAGGAGAAAAGTAGGTCAGTGTTCCTCTGTGTTTTCTGTGAACACTTCACACGCCGTTATGAAATTCTGAACATAATGCGTCGCTCAGAACCACCCAAAATCTATAAAAACCTGGACGTGTTAACAGACCTCCTACACTGAATTTAACAAGATTCCTGTTCGTCGGTCCTTCAGGGAACGAGGGTTACCATACGTAACCGAGACGATTCTGCTAATAGGGATACTTCACCTCAAAATGTCACCATTTACTCATTCTCATTCCACTCCAAATGTGCATTATGTCTTTCTTTTGTGGAAAACTAGGTTGAATGTCCAGGGTGCTTATTCTAAAAAATGACAAAGCACATTACAAATATCCTAAGCATAGTACATAAACCCAGTGGGCTGAGAGCACAAGACAATTCTGGCTAAAGAAGACCAATATTTCATTTAAATCTCATTTGCTGTCAAGACCAAAATTGCCACTTTTTAGGACCAGCTTCCCAAACATATCTGGTTGTCTCAGCAAAAGCAGAGCTTTAAGGGATTCTGACTAAATAAAATCTTGATGGTTTAATTTGTGAAAATTAGGAAATTAAGACAGCCATAAAGTACATGTTAGTTATTGAATTTTACAGTTGTAATAGTAATAGTAAGACATCTCTCTTGCTCTGCCCTGAAATCCTGAAAGTGTTTTTTCCAGGTTGAGCTATATACTCCCGTCTTAGGGTCTAAAGTAGAATTATGCTCTCTTGGGAAGAGGTTGCTTAGCAAATACCCCATTAATAGTTAATGCAGGGAGAATAGAGTTATGTAGGGCAGTGTAATTCCCTCTACTTCATTTACCTCCCTCTTCAACTGCTGTTGGGTAAGAGTTAGTCTGGGTTTCCCCTTGCGCAGAGCGATTTTATTCACACTGATCGGCAGCCTGGTCACCATGAACCAAATTTTCCTCTGAGATAGGGAACCAATCACAGAACGAGGAGGGAGCAGCAAGACGATGACGACGTATATGCGACACAGCAAAGCAGTTTATGTCTATAGATCCATCATGGCAGCGTACGCAAAGTTACCTTTAGATACAGCCTAACGTTTGACATTAAACATATCGGCTCAACTGATTTGCAAGAGGGGATTTAAAGCCGTTTCCTTTTACTGGTGATTCACTTTTAAAATTTTTACTTCATATAACGTTAGCCTTTTTTGTATCACATATTTTACCATTTCATGTGTTTTAACAGCTAGATCGTGTTGCTATGGACACCATTGTTCATGATTTTAAGCCCGATTTGCAAATCGTTAAGCTCGCCGACAGGTCAGGGTGTTGTCACGTGCAAATCGCGGGGATTAGCGGGCGATGAACGCTCGCCATTCTGTTAGCACGAAAGAGCCAACAACGCATCAAAGATGCTCGCGGACGCATCGCCGAGCCCAGAAAAATATCTAGCATGCTAGATATCCAGAGCTGTCGAACGACTCAACCTCAGTGATGTCATGAGCTACAGCCAGTCAGAGCAAGGCATGGGTTGAGCTCACCGGGTAAATCTTATTTTTTCATTTGTTGCATTTTTTCTCAGAGCAAATCATCGCGCGAACAGTTTGCAGCACTAGTTTCTGACGTCCATATTTGCGTGTTTGTGTTCTTCGTCTTCTTCACTGGATTTTGGTGCGTGTGCTGTTTTGCGTCCTTTCCGGTTTGTTTTATCGCGTGATCTTTCGTGACAAAACATGGTTTGTGGACAAGATATAATCGTTGGGTGACAGAGTTGTTGTCAACTCGTGTAGTGCGTTACCTCCTGTTGCGCAACATGACATCATGACTTTTGCGTAAACATACACGCCACTTTGAGTCAAGTGGCGTGTTATCTCACGCATTTTGAGCTATCCACGTGTATCCACGTGTAAGTCTACGTCATTAACGTCCGAGTGATTCCGCGTGTCTGTACACGGCGTCAAATGTCCGAGCGAAACGAAGCAAAATGTAGATCTACATCTGGGGAGCAATCTTTTTCTTTCCTAGGATGGTAAGGGAACACTCATAAATGCCATTAACCCCAGTGACGGGTAGGTTTAGGGATGGGGCTGAGGTAAGTCATATATTTATATATATAGTATGTTAAGTCAACGGCGTTCATAAACACGCTGAAAAGCAAGTCATGAGCAAGTCATGTAGTGTGAACCGCACAGTTCAGCCTGACGTTATAAAATCATATAGTGTGTACCAGGCTTAAGTTGGATGAAGTTTCCTTGTCTTGGTAATGTTGAGCTGTCTTCACTTACACTAGGGTCTTTAAGAACTGTCAGACCAGAAGCTCCCCTGCAGTTTCTAGGGGTTTTTAGAGCTTGGGAGATGAGTTACTAGACAACTGCAAAAGTATGTCCTGCTCTTTTATTGCCTTCCTTCAAGAGTGAGGATGAAGACTTCCCCTTGGAGGAAGGGAAACATCAATATTGTAGCCTGAAGTGCTAATTACTGACGTTTTAGCGCCTTGCATGTTTCTCTCCCCAACTATTCTCCCCAACTGGGTCTTAAATAAGGTCTTAGCTTCTCTTTTTGGTTGGGTTCCACGTAAAGTCTCTCTTTGATCAATGTTTAAAGAACTTGACAAGTAGAGGTAGTTTGCCTCTTTGTTATTTTGCACTTTATAATTTGGACGAGTGAATGGAGTCTTTTATGGATCCTAGAGAAGTACAGGTAAGGCGTGATTAGGTCACGCCCTGTCTGGCGAGAATCTTTGGCAATGATATTATGCCGCTCTGGTGTTCGCCATCCTTCAGATTAAACTAAAATGATAAAACAGGTTATTTCAGTACAGTTTTTTGTTAGTTGCCTATGTATTAGTGTGTATGTAAACATGATCACTGATGTCAAACCAAGTGCATTCTCTGCCGTGATGGACTTGAATGGATTGTTTTTGATAAGGTGCCTGAAATGGACCGTTCTTATTTTTTTGTTTTTGTTTAATCTTGAAAAAAAAAGGACAATAAATGGACGGGAATAAATCCAACTTTACATTTTATCTTTTTCCCTGTGAAGATTCAAATATATAAATAGTTGACAATTTTCGCATTCAATATAGTAATTATAGGATTGATGCACACATGGCTAATCATCACATACCAAGACCACATGACCTTTACACTTGATTAAGAGATTCAACCCCCTTCGTGATTAGATTAGTCTTTTTCTATGCTGATATCTCCTGTTCCTGATTAAACACCTCCTGAGATCATTAATCAGATCTGCACCGAAGTGTAACATCCGTCATATTTAATTCTTTCACTACATTTCAATTAAAATGTCTTGTTTCACATGTAAATACTCAGATTTAGATTTAAAAAAAATATATAAAAGTCCTTTGAACAAACAAACAAAAATAGCTTTCACCATAGGCGTCCATTTTTACCTTGCGTTCAGGTCTTAAATGTCACACACACGAGCAGAAATGTGAGTCCTCTTGGCAGATGCAGGCCGTTGGGGAAAGAGCAGCAGGCAAGATCTTAAAAGGAAGGTGTGGCTGTTCTACAAATCTGACTAACAGTCGCAAATTCCCTTTAAATCCAGTCTGCTGGGAAATCGGGCCTGTTCATTGGTTGGATAAATGACATGACATACACCACTGGAGACAAGATTGACCTTTTCAGCGTAAATACTGACCTGAGTCATCCACTTGCATGTGACATACATGCAGCCTAAATACATTATAACATATCATCTATAATAAGATCATAAAAACCCATTTAAACCACTGCCGATGCTTTATCAAAGCACACAGAGAAGAGGACCTTATACAAAACATGCTCTGATTCAAAACCTAACAATGTGCCTTTGTGTTTTGACCCATAATAGGTGCGCTTCTTCCTCCAAAGATACTTTGTTTTGAATACATTTTAAGGAAGCATTGTATTTATAAATCCCAGAATGCATTGTGAGAAGTTTGATAGAGTGAAAAAGTCGTGTTTTGGAAGTAAAAAAAAATAATCATGATTAACAGCTGAATTCATGGGGAAAAACTACATTACCCATGATGCTGTACAGAAAGTTCCACCAATCAGTGAGTGGCAACAAGCAAATTATGCCAAAAGGGCTCCTAGCTCCTCCCACTCCCATAAAGCACTGTGGATTTAAGAGTCAGTCTCCATCTGCTTTATATATACACAACAAACTTAATTGTCATTTGCTTCATGAGATTGTATGTCTTTTACCTGTCTTTTTGCCCAATTTTAAAATACTTTTTTGCTTAAAATAAAACTTTCTAATGATATGATTAATCAATCCGGGTGGGAAAACTGAATGGAAAAATACTTCCGAAACCGACGCAGATGGAAAAGTGGGTGGCACACACATAAATATCCATAATTTAGGCTAAATGTCTCGTCCCCGCTGCTGAGCAATGGATGTTGACGTCCGCACCTGGCGGCCATCTTGCCACAGGCAGCTCGCTCACTCGTAACATTGTGTTTTAATGGTGCATGTACTTTTTAAATAACCATAACTTTTTCTATCAATTTCAACCATCAATTTTCTACCGATTTTCAAACGGGTTGGTTTGTTATTAACGTCAGAGATGTAGTTATGGCACTGCATACTAATGAATAATAAGTGTATAAATAATCATCCAGAATTATAGCCACGTTAATAACGTTCATAAGAAACCAAACCGTTTGTAAATCCGTCAAGATTTCAATGAGTTAAGAGTATTTGTGTTCGTGCTGATCACTCATCTTACATCAGGAACCACAGAGCCCGCCAGAAAGCTTGCCTGTGGTAAGATGGCCACCAATGAGGACGATAGAGACTCCGTTGTAAGATATCTAGCCTTTATTATGAATATCTATGGGCGCACATGTTGAGAAAAGTGAAGTCACAGCATTTTGATCGCCCCCTGGTGGTTGGCTGCAGTACAGCTCATAAACCCCACCATCTCCATGTAAATGAATGGGGCAAAACCCCATAAATAAATAAAAAATCCAATTAGACTACTCAAAGGTAGGTTTTGTCCTTTTAGTTCCCATTTTTCCAATAAATTTGGTTTTAGTTAGTTATGTTTGATGCTATGAAAGCAGGCTATAACGTTAAAGATTGACAGCTGTGCGGGAGTGGGCAGCACTCAGGATCAACACTGCGAAGACTCTGGATGACCATTTCTGGGATATTTTGGCTTAATTTTTCTATAGTGGAGACACGTCGGCCATCTTTTGCACTAATGCCCACCCTACTAACTTAGCGACATGCTAATGCAAACCACCATTGGAATCAATTATTAGCTGAGCACCGAGTGAGCAGATTTTTTCATGAAGCGTGTGAAGTTGCAGTCGCATCACTTATGAGGTGTCATTTCAGTTAGGATGAAGCCTGAAAAGTAGGGTCTGTACCCTCTCCAACCCATCATGTTGGGTCCTCTTTTAGTGGTCATACTCACATTGACGATGGCCTCTTTGGTCTGTGACATATCTGGAGATGACCCCGTCTGTGATGATGAGGAGCACGAAATATTGCGAGCCGTCCTGGACAGCAGCTGCGTAACTTCAGAGACAAGAAACAACAACAATACACACTTCAAGACTGCTCAATTCTCCTTTTCCTGGTTTTCAAATGTCTCAAACTCATTACACCATGTTCTGCTTTGTTTGTTTAAATAAAGCTTTGCCTCCGCCAGCTCTGAGCTAGAGCCCGAGGAGGTGTATCATGCTTCAATTTAGAAAGTCTAATTCAAATCTGTGGAAGATGGCGTTTTTAATTACCACAGTGGATGCGGTGTAATCAGATGGAAAATGATTTGGTTGTGTGATGCTGTGACACGAGGGAGGGGGCGGAGATGTCTTCAGACAATTACTTTGTCTCCTTTTTCTGGAAACACACCCACTATCCTTTCAAATAATGATTAAAAAATAGCTGCAGTCAGTTCTGAGTCATTCTGTGATGACAACGGGATAACAAGCTTTCTCAATGTCAGCAACTTTCTTTTGTCAGTTTTTGGGCTAACACAAGTAGCGAGCGTTTGGCTTTCGTGGACAGACACGACCATCGTTTCAGGAGCTGAAGCCGAGGAAATCATCTCAAGTGTCTTCAAGGATATGTGAGAAAGTGTACAGCCAAACAGTTTTTCTTATTCTGATTCATGAGGAGTCTGTTGATCATATATGCTATGCGCTTGAAAATCTAAACAAAGATCAATTTCTCTATTCATGCAGGAAATAACATTTGCATTGCATTCCACTAAATCTGGGCGATCTATCATTTGTATGCAAAGTGCAAACAGGCTGACATTTTACATGGCAACGAAAACAACCGGAATCGCTTTTGAATTTTGCAATGAGACAAGAGCAGCCAAAGCCAAGGTTAGCTAGAGGAGGAGTGCTCAATAAATATCATTTTGTGCTGTTTACATGCTTTTACTCAAGACCACATATTAAAGGAGTAGTTCAGATCATTTACTCACCCCCATGCCATCCAAGATGTCCATGTCTTTCTTTCTTCAGTCGAAAAGAAATTAAGGTTTTTGATGAAAACATTCCAGGATTTTCTCCATATAATGGACTTTAATGGGAACCAAACGGTTCAAGGTCCAAATGAGAGTTTCAGTGCAAACTGTTCAAAGGGCTTTGAACGATTCCAGATGATGAATAAGGGTCTTATCTAGTGAAACGATCGCTCATTTAAAAAATAAATAACAAAGTTTAAGTTTTATAAGTTCAAATGCTCACCTTGCTCTGTGATGAGCGTTCATGACTCTCCTGTTCGAACTCGTTCGTCAAAATGAACAAAATGAATTTTTTCGAGTCATGACTCGAAGGGTCCTAGATAAGACCCTTATTCATCGTCTGGAATCGTTTAAAGCCCTTTGAACAGTTTGCACTGAAACTCTCATTTGGACCTTGAACCGTTTGGTTCCCATTGAAGTCCATTATATGGAGAAAATCCTGGAATGTTTTCATCAAAAACCTTAATTTCTTTTCGAACTGAAGAAAGAAAGACATGGACATCTTGGATGACATGGGGTTGAGTAAATTATCAGCAAAAGTTTTTTTTAAAAGTGAACTACTCCTTTAAGGACTGGCGGGTACCAAATGTACTTGTTTATCAATCTTAAAAACCCATCTTGTCAGTGACGAGCCTTATGCAAAGCGATCTGACATGGCACAGCTGACCTTCAGCTGACCAGAGTTTGAGTCCCGGCTCGATTTAATATAAATATTAGAAGAAAAATAAACTTGTTTTTCAAAACCATGGAATTAACTGTAATAAATAAGTTGAAATATCAAAATATCATACCAATTATAACTTACTTTTAGTTACTCATAAACTCAGGTTCATGAACACACTGACAATATAAGCTGATTGTGTATTTTCAAGGATTTTTGGAGAAACTCACCTGGCCACGTGATTTACAACAGGAGCAAAGTTAGTAGGTCCGTAAAGCTGGACGGTCTTTAGACTCTGATGGTACGCCTCCAATATCCCCTCAATACCATTACAGTAGGGGTTTTCGATATTTCCATTCTGAAAGACAGGAATCAATGCGGCTTCATTTAAGCCAACAGCAGTTCAACAGAAAACAATGCCGAGGAGAGAAAACATGGATCGTGTCAATCAATATGACAGCAGACGTTGCCAATTATAGACGTCTCCCATACAGTCTTGTCTCAGCTTTCAAAGCACTAGCACAACAGCATCTCACGCTCTCAAGTTTACAACCCAGAAAGGGAGAAAAACAGAAAGACATTGAGAGTCTTGCGTCAAAAAAAACTTTTTTAGACAAATCACAGGGAGTTTGGGACAAAAGGAAGTTGAACATCGGCTCACTCACTAGGGGGAACTCATGGGACACCCGTCCGTCGGGGGAAGCTTGGCTCCGAACCCCAGCGCGGGAAACATCTTGTCACTGTCATAGTCCTGGATGATCTCTCCCACTGCCTTCAGCGCCAGGGCGTAGGCGTTCATCTGGTAGGGGTTCATGTAATGGAGAGACGTGGACTGGGATGGGTTACCTGGAGATTAAACAGCAAACAAAAAGTTATTTAGTACTGAAAACATATTAGAAAGACAAATTGAGAATTGCATTTTTCAGGTGTGCAAAAATAAAACTCATAATTCTCTTCATACAGAGTCGGCGCCAGAGCAGATCTACTGGGGCATCATCAGAGTCACTGCCGTTTAAGAAATATTTTGATATGAAAATCACCCCATGAATTACTTAATAAAGGTTAATAAAGGCCTCTGAAGTGAAGTGATGCGTTTGTTTAAGAAAAATATCCATATTTATAACTTCCATATTCAACTAAAATAACTAGCTTCCAGCAGACGGCCGAACACATCGATTTACGGTGGAAGAGTAACACTTGACCTGACGATGACGAACACGGAAGTGCAGAGAATCGAGCAAAACAAAACACCAGTCACGAATTACAAGTCTAAAACGACAGTTTTTAAAGAGAAATGTGGGAGGAGCTTGAGTTTGTTGCCGCCAGAGGCGTCGAAGCTTGCGCTACTCCTACATCTGCGGCATTCATCGCTTCAAGAGTTAAGGCCATTGCACACTAAGTACGGAATTTTCGGATGCATTTTTACGTGTTCGTCAGCCTAAAAATTCGTCACGCACAGAAATCTTGCAAACTGAGTCCGACGCGCATTTATTAAACCTTTGCGGAAAAAATTGCACAAATATACAAAATGGATTCGTCAAGCAGTAGGGATGATTTTGTTGCCTCTCTCTTATTGAAAGGAGAAAAAAGAGAAAATATTGTGTTTGCGTCCATCCAATCCTGAAATTGCATCGAGAGGAAGCACCTCCTTATCAAGGAGTTGTGAATTTATCCCGAGCAATTAAAAATTTACTTCAGAATGTCAGTGGAACAGTTTGATGCTTTACTTGCGATTGTGGAGCCACATATTAAAAACAAGACCACCAATTTCCGTGAACCAATCGATTCTGAACAGAGACTGGCAGTATGTCTAAGGTATGGACACACACACGCGCACGGCCTGGTGGAAGCGCTGGGCAGACAGAACAGCTGTATAGGCTGTTATATAATGTAACCAAATAATACATTAGTTATCGAATTGGCTGCTCAATCACACCTTAATCGATCCAAAATTTCAATCTGATTGAAAGGGGAAATTTGTTCCTTTCATAATCTAATCGAGAGAAGGGAACATAAACACTTGATTGAATTGAAAACCGAAACTGAAAGGACTGCGCATGTTCAATGATGTGCGGAACGAGCTCCCCCGGCCCTGAATTGTCAAAAGACCTCTCAAAATGTTGGCTGTGGATCTGAAAAACACAGAAAATCTAACCCGATCCGAATTTTTTATGACGGATGAAAGTTTCGGAGGCGGTGTGCAAGCGTGATTGACATAATGTAAGGTCGAAATTTTTTATTACGTGCGAAAATTTCAGATGCGAATTTCGGACTCAGTGTGCAATGGCCTTTACTCTTGTGGCATATAGGCCGTCTACCGGAAGCTAGTTATTTTAGTTGATGAATATGGATATTTTTATACAAACACCACGCTTTGCTTCAGAAGCCCTTAATTAACCCCTGGAGTCCTCCATTCACCAACCATCCTCCATTCACTGCCATTATAAAGCTTGGAAGAGCCAGGGCATTTTTTTTTTAAATATATAAATCCAATTTTTTGGATTACCCTCAAGCCAAAAAGGCTTGAAGGTAAGTAAATCATGGGGTCATTTTTTGAGGTGAATCAGCTTGTGTATTGTAGTCAGTGATGTGATTGCATGTAAAGGGCCTATCAGCCTGCTCCATCCAGAGGTTCATTTAATTACCAGAGTAATTCAAAATGTATAATTTTATCCAATATTGTTATTTTCTGTGTATTTTTATGCATATTAGAGCATCGTGCAGTAAGCTAAGCAACATACTAACGTCAAACTCGAGTGTTATCAATTCTGAATCATGTCTCATTTGCAGAGTGCTATTTTCATGCCCACTTACAGTAAATAGATGCTGCTTATAAAGCACTCCATATCTTTCACTTATGAGGGTTCTTGATGTCTTGTCCTGTTCACTGGCGTAACTACGTTTTCTGCGCCCTTTACAATCTATGGCATCTGCCCTTTCAGTACGACTCGATTTCTTGTTTCCCCACACTAAATGGTGTCGCACCACATTCAGGGAAGACAGTATTACGAATTAATTGTGAAGACGTACTAAACAGGGCAAATGAGTGTGAGAGCGCAAAAGCACAGACGACAGTGTGAAGTTCTGCCTACGATCTACTGATGACACACAAATGAAAAAACACACACTAATCATTTCCATAATGACCAACACAATCTATCAAGAGCAGCACACATTAGTGTCTGGTTCAAACATCCTTTTTGTGGGTGTTAAATAATGGCACAAATACCAGTATATTGACGAGTAAACCACACTGCATGATTCATTTAAATATTCTCCTAAATATTGCGTCGGAAAGGGAAACTCCTACAAATGCATATGCAATAAGATAACACCGTTTTTCATTGCATGTCTTTAATAAATGCTTAAGAGGTTTGAACTGGCTCAATCTGGCTGGCTCATGGTGTTAGAAGGCAAGACCTTTGTAGGCATCAACGCAGCTCTTTAGGTGTTGTAACAGAGCAACTGTGTCCACCGTAGCAACTCATGAAGTATATTTAAGAAACACAAACGAGAGCTCCAATTGTGTTGTCAAGCTGTTATGGAAGCTTGTTTCCGCCATAGAATGAAAAATATGAAAGGTAATTGCGACTTTTTCTCATAATTCAGATTTTTTTTCTCACAATTGCAAGTTTACTTCTCGCAATTCTGACTTCATTTCTAGAATTGTGAGATGGAAAGTCAGAATTGCGAGATATTAAGTCAGAATTTCGACATAAACTCACAATTATGTGTTATAAAGTCAGAATTGTGAGATGTACACTCACAATTGTGAGAAAAAAGTCAGAATTGTGAGATAAAAAGTCACACTTCTGTCTTTTTTCTCAGAATTCGACTTTATATCACCCAATTCTGATTTATATCTTCGCAATTCTGACTTTATATCTTGCAATTCTGACTTTATATCTCGCAATTCTGACTTTATATCTCGCAATTCTGACTTTATATCTCGCAATTCTGACTTTATATCTCGCAATTCTGACTTTATATCACAATTCTTATTTTATATCTCGCAATTCTGACTTTATACCACGCAATTCTGACTTTATATCACGCAATTCTGACTTTATATCTCGCAATTCTGACTTTATATCTCGCAATTCTGACTTTATATCTCGCAATTCTGACTTTATATCACGCAATTCTGACTTTATATCACGCAATTCTGACTTTATATCTCGCAATTCTGACTTTATATCTCCCAATTCTGACTTTATATCTCGCAATTCTGACTATATCTCGCAATTCTGACTTTATATCTCGCAATTCTGACTTTATATCACGCAATTCTGACTTTATATCTCGCAATTCTGACTTTATATCTCGCAACTCTGACTTTATCTCACCATATTCTGATTTTATATCACGCAATTCTGACTTTATAACTCGCAATTCTGACTTTATAACACGCAATTATGACTTTATATCATGAATTTCTGACTTTATATCTCGCAATTCTGACTTTATATCTCGCAATTCTGACTTTATATCACGCAATTCTGACTTTATATCTCGCAATTATGACTTTATATCTCGCAATTCTGACTTTATATCTCGCAATTACGACTTTATATCACGCAATTCTGACTTTATATCACGCAATTATGACTTTATATCATGAATTTCTGACTTTATATCTCGCAATTCTGACTTTATATCTCGCAATTCTGACTTTATATCACGCAATTCTGACTTTATATCTCGCAATTACGACTTTATATCACGCAATTCTGACTTTATATCACGCGAATTCTGACTTTATATCTCGCGATTCTGACTTTATATCTCGCAATTCTGACTTTATATCTCGCAATTCTGACTTTATATCTTCGCAATTCTGACTTTATATCTCGCAATTCTGACTTTATATCTTGCAATTCTGACTTTATATCTCGCAATTCTGACTTTATATCTCGCAATTCTGACTTTATATCTTGCAATTCTGACTTTATATCTCGCAATTCTGACTTTATATCTCGCAATTCTGACTTATATCTCAGCAATTCTGACTTTATATCTTGCAATTCTGACTTTATATCTCGCAATTCTGACTTTATTTCTCGCAATTCTGACTTTATATCTCGCAATTCTGACTTTATATCTCGCAATTCTGACTTTATATCTCGCAATTCTGACTTTATATCTCGCAATTCTGACTTTATATCTCGCAATTCTGACTTTATATCTCGCAATTCTGACTTTATATCTCGGCAATTCTGACTTTATTTCTCGCAATTCTGACTTTATATCTCGCAATTTCTGACTTTATATCTCGCAATTCTGACTTTATATCACGCAATTCTGACTTTATATCACGCAATTCTGACTTTATATCTTCGCGATTCTGACTTTATATCTCGCAATTCTGACTTTATATCTAGCAATTCTGACTTTATATCTCGCAATTCTGACTTTATATCTCGCAATTCTGACTTTATATCTCGCAATTCTGACTTTATATCTCGCAATTCTGACTTTATTTCTCGCGATTCTGACTTTATATCTTCGCAATTCTGACTTTATATCTCGCAATTCTGACTTTATATCTCGCAATTCTGACTTTATTTCTCGCAATTCTGACTTTATATCTCGGGATTCTGACTTTATTTCTCGCAATTCTGACTTTATATCTCGCAATTCTGACTTTATTTCTCGCGATTCTGACTTTATATCTCGCAATTCTGACTTTATATCTCGCAATTCTGACTTTATATCTCGCGATTACTGACTTTATATCTCGCGATTCTGACTTTATATCATGCATTTCTGACTTTATATCTCACAATTCTGACTTTATAACATGCAATTCTGACTTTATAACACGCAATTACGACTTTATATCACGCAATTCTGACTTTATAACTTCGCAATTCTGACTTCATATCTCACAATTCTGACTTTATAACACGCAATTCTGACTTTATAACTCGCAATTCTGACTTTATATCTCGCAATTCTGACTTTATAACATGCATTTCTGAGTTTATATCTCGCAATTCTGACTTTATATCTTCGCAATTCTGACTATATCTCACAATTCTGACTTTATATCTGCAATTCTGACTATATCTTGCAATTCTGACTTTATAACATGCAATTACAACTTTATATCATGCATTTCTGACTTTATATCATGCATTTCTGACTTAATATCTCACAATTCTGACTTTATAACACGCAATTACGACTTTATATCACGCATTTCTGAGTTTATATCTCGCAATTCTGACTTTATATCTCGCAATTCTGACTTTATAACATGCATTTCTGAGTTTATATCTCGCAATTCTGACTTTATATCTCGCAATTCTGACTTTATAACATGCATTTCTGAGTTTATATCTCGCAATTCTGACTTTATATCTCGCAATTCTGACTTTATAACATGCATTTCTGAGTTTATATCTCGCAATTCTGACTTTATATCTCGCAATTCTGACTATATCTCACAATTCTGACTTTATATCTTCGCAATTCTGACTATATCTTGCAATTCTGACTTTATAACATGCAATTACAACTTTATATCATGCATTTCTGACTTTATATCATGCATTTCTGACTTAATATCTCACAATTCTGACTTTATAACACGCAATTACGACTTTATATCACGCATTTCTGAGTTTATATCTCGCAATTCTGACTTTATAACACGCAATTACGACTTTATATCATGCATTTCTGAGTTTATATCTCGCAATTCTGACTTTATAACTCGCAATTGCGACTTTATATCTTGCAATTCTGACTTTATATCATGGATTTCTGACTTAATATCTCACAATTCTAACTTTATAACACGCAATTGCGACTTTATATCACGCAATTCTGACTTTTTATCTCGCAATTCTGAGAAATAAAGTCAGAATTGTGAGATAAAAAGTCACAATTATTTATTTTATTTTTATATTCAGTAGCGGAAACAAGCTTCCATAAGCTATTGATCGGCTGCACTGTAACTAAACTAACTTTTCAATTCACTTCAGGCACCCTTCAGTACATCTCCCGAAAGAGATTTCCATCGTCTCGCTACACTGGTCTGAACAAATCGAGTTAATTTGCTTAATAATTCAAAGATGTTTGGAAGCACTTACTTGTGAATGAACAGTAATTATTTGCATATACACTCCCAGCAAGTGCGGTCTCAAAAACAACAGGGAAACACATTCACCACCGGCTGCTGTAGCTGGGCCAGATTTATTGAAGCGTTCACCTCTCAGCACGAACTCGAACCCTTCCACGACTCTGCACAGGGGGCGCAAACTGACCACTAATGGGAGCGTATTGAGCGACACAAGCAGGCCAACGATTGGGTTTGGATCGCCCAACCTTTTCTGAGGTCACATACCGTTCTCTCCACTTAATTGCTTACCGTTAGAGGCGGTGAAATCAATGGCCACTGTGAAATTGATCTGGGTCCTGGGAAAAGAGGCAGAAATGAGAAAACAAGAGTAAGCAAAAAACGCTCTCTGCAGTGATTTAGTATCTTCTGTAGAGACAGGTACATGTGTCTGTGTGTGTGTGGTGTGTGAATGAGGCTGTGTGTGTAGTCAACCCCAGCTGCACGCTCTAATTGGGATAAACGGGAAGAGCCATTTGAGCCCACATTACAAGTTTTACTGTGCTCAACAGTGGAGTAATGCAGTCTCCACATGTCCATCTGCATCCCTTCACACAAACACACCATGTGCGGCATTAGCTAAACGAGTAGGGCTGGGTATTGACACAGATTTCACAATTCGATTCACCAGCTTGCAATTCGATTCAATTTCGATTTCGATATTGATTATTTTGGATATCAGATACAATACATGGCACATTTTCTGAAGGAAAACAAATCTCTTAACTAATGCTGTAAACTATGGGAGTCAGTAGCCTATAGGCTTCATTAGTCGCCTATCATATTGAAGATAAAAATGAACTGATTTGTAGCTATACAAACACTTAAATTACACATTTATTTTATAATTAGAAAGTTATATGAAATAAACATTTAAGGCTGTCATAAAAACTTGCCTGATTTATTCAAACATGCATTAAATATTGAAGAACATTAAAAATTATAGTGAATAATATGGTTCATATATTTAGCAAAAACTCCTCTCTAGAGTTATTTTGGTCAAAAGTTTATGGTCACATGGTTTTTCTGAAGTAAATGTGACGTTACATGACAATGTTTACGAGCTGTTTAACTGACGTCTTTCCACGGATGAAACCCTGATTGAGCGATTCCATGTGACGATTGCGGATTTCGATAATTTGTACTTTTAACACACTTTCAGATGCTCGTTCATGTTTACTTGGCGCTGTAACTGGTATTATTAAGGCAGAGTAACTGATATTAAGGCGTATGATAAGATCATGTGCTGCTGCTTCTCTTGAGCTGAGCCAGAGCGATCTCACGTCACAGCGCCAAAATGCTATTAATGTTTTGAATTTCGTAATAAAATGGACCTAATTCGAAATTTGAGACTTTGTTTCATAATAATAGTAACAAAGATTATTACAATTTATTGGATAGGATACGCGCTACAATGTTCCATTCATTCATCAAATGAAAACGGTTAGTATATCGGTTAGTAAAAATGAGAATCGATTAATATTGAGAAATCAATATTTTTTACCCAGCCCTATAAACGAGTCCCATAGGAGCCTTTAAGGATGACATGCTTCCTGACAGAAGATTCAGCGAATAGAAAGAGTTAACTTTGAGCAACGGTAATTAGCCGAGGCTAACATGTTGGACTTTAAATGGATGGTTCACCCCAAAATGAAAACTCTGTCAGTAATGACTCTCCCTCATGTTGTTTCCAACCCCGTAAGACTTTCGTTCATCTTTACAACACATATTAAGATATTTTTGATTAAATCTGAGAGCTGGATCACTCCTCCAAAGGCTTCTTAAGGGATTGAAACTGGCCGGCCCAGAAAAGTTATTATACTCTAAAAAATGCTGGGTTGTTTTAACCCAACTTTGCGTCAAATATGGACAAACCCAAACGTTGGGTTAAAAATGTAATATAAAATTAACCCAATGGCTGGGTTAGTCCATATCTGACCCAAAGTTGGGTTAAAACAACCCAGCAAATTTTTAGAGTGTAACCCTCTAAGATCGACGGGAGCGTCGGCGCTCTGGTTTGCGTGTGTCTGTTTAACAGCCTAAAGAAACTGAAACCAAATGGCTAGCTCAATCATTCTTTTTGCATACAAAACCAGAGATGTAACATGTTCAGGTCAAGCCTCCAACGTGCTTGTGTTGCGTTGTTTTTACCCTCTCATAAATCACCCTCAAATTGCGTAAAATGCATTTCACAAAAAACACACAATGCATTGCACGTCTTTGCACACATGTTCTGTAGATCTTGATCTGAACGTGTTACATCTCTGGTTTTGATTGATAGTTCCGTCTTCCGACCCCAGCGTGTGTCGCATGTTTGTGACGTCAAAAGCTGCGTCATCTGACTATGTGTTTGACTCCCATTTGACTCCCGTCTGCTGTATGTTCCTTCTTATCGTTATTGTCTTTTTACCATTGATTCATTCTATCATTTCTTCTCGTTTATACACTCGCAAATACAAGCACAGTCACACACACGCACGCACACACATGCAACAGTATGTCTAAACGAATGCACACGGACGCGGAGGTTTTGTGTCCGATGACGCTGAACTCTCTGTCTGCTCATCGGCTTTATTTATTTATTTTATATTTATTTTATTATTAATTGCTCTGACAGGGTCTATTTTTTATATTCTAACCAATTCAATGTTCAATCAATATTTAAGAGCAAAATTGTATCTGTTTGACCACAAATGTAATTGAATATTTTACATGTTCATGTACATTTGAATGAGTGTGAAAATGAGTGTATCTCAAAAACTAATTCATGTAAACAGTTCAAATCAATTCTGTATAGTTTTAAATTGTTTTATGCACGTTTTTCACATTGACAAGTTTGAGGTTGACATTTATCCTATTTTTGTATTGAATATAATATGTAGAATTTATTTAATTTTTTTCGTTTATTGCACTTTTCAGATATTTATCTACTTACTATTGATTTATTACAAACATAGCCTTCAAATTGGGAGAGTGAGGATTATTTTGATGTATGGCATATGAAAATGCTCAAAAGAATGACAGCACAGCATGTAAAATTAGAAAGATATACTCTGGTGAAATTGTTCTATAACAGGTAATAAAGGGTTAAAGATATTGTTAAAATAGTCCGAGTTTATCAAGCGACAAGAATATTTTTGCGGCAAAAATCTAACAAAAATAATGACTTTGATCAACTTTCCTTCTCTGTGGGCCGTGAGATTTCACGTAGTGAAAATACGCAAAGCTTCTGTGTTGTATGTCACGCATTACGCACATGACCAGCGTCGGCCAATAGTGAGCCTACGTGAGCGTACAAAAATATTCTCATCACTAATAATAAAAATAATTGTATAATAATAATAGCTTGCCAACAGCAAGATATCAGACAGCATTCAATCGCTCTCCCCAAAAAATTCAGTAGTCCATTAGGAATTCAGTGGGTTCAGATGAAAAATACATTTATGAAACATAATGGAAAGCAGAGAAAATGACATTAACCTTTCGAATCCCAGGCTAATACATGACTCATGCCCCTGTGTAGCCTGGAGAGTAATTATCCTCTTTATTAAATCATTAAAAGCCGTTTACTCTCGGGTGCCAGCGTATGCGTCAAAAAACTGTTTGGGGATTAAGGTGACCGAAGCCGTGATTAAAAAATAAGATCTAAACTAAAGATTACGTTATCGAAATTATCTTTGATTAAGACTGTTTAATCATACATTTATGAAGAAAATGAAATTTTGATTCCTCTCCTTCTCTCTTGAATGTGCCATTTCAAAGCCGAGCAGATCGTGAGTTGGTTTCAGCAGTGCTGATGTTTCTGATGTTTCACACACACACACACACACACACACCTAACAGGCTGTAAAACGGACGCCCTGGATTAGGGGTTAGTGTAATGCAGTGCAGCAGAGTCTCTTGGGATGGGGTAAACAGACGGACAAGAATCGATTTTCGGAGACGTGCATGTCACTATGTGTCTCCCTCTCATTTGTCAGGTGAAGTGCCGTGGGAGGCAGGGAAGCCCTGCATAAAACACACATGAAAACACCTTCATCTAATAGAAGAGGCTGGACAGCACAGATAATGCTCTCTACGTAGTTTTATCCATTAAAGGAGTAGTTCACTTTTAAAAAAACCTTTGCTGATCATTTACTCACCCCCATGTCATCCAAGATGTCCATGTCTTTCTTTCTTCAGTCGAAAAGAAATTAAGGTTTTTGATGAAAACATTACAGGATTTTTTCCATATAATGGACTTCAATAGGAACCAAACGGTTCAAGGTCCAAAAGACAGGACATGGACATCTTGGATGAAATAGGAGTAAATTATCAGCAAAAGTTTTTTTTAAAAAGTGAACTATCTCCTTTAAGGGCCGATATATCACTAGCTGAAAACCATCCCAAACTAAATTTCATTTCTAAGTATACTTCAGATCCATTAACATATTGACATTTCACTTAAAACTTAATGTTTAATCAAACTTTATTTGGAGTATTCTTTATTGCACATTTCTACATATCATGCCTAAAATGTCAATATTTATAAGGAGTATATGATCTTTGAATCAAGATATTTAAAGTGTACCTGAAGTATACTTGCAATAGTTCAGCACAATCATAAATACATAAGTATATCTTTAGTTGGACTTCAGCACAATTAGCGCATTAAGTACAAAATTAGCTTTCAATTTAGCAAACTTTAAGTATAGTTTAGTATATCGAAAGTACAATTACAGGGTATTTTTATTAAGCACATAAATATGTAAATGTATACTTATCACAAAATAAATGTACTTTAAATACCTTTGAGTATTTTTACTTTTCCACAATGGGGACAAGCTAAATCAAAGAGCGAACTAGTGTGGTGTCATTTTGAACAAAATCAGGCAAAAACATTCGTTTGGTGTTACGAACTCGAAAGTTTGAAACAGCTCGCCAAACCAAACTTTATAGAAAAACAAAACTAATTTCTACATGAAGAATTTAAAAACAAAGTAAATTCTATATTACTACACTCTAAAAAATGTTTGGGTTTGGGTTGTTTAAACCCAAATTTGAGTAAAATATGGACAAACCCAAATGTTGGGTTAAAAATCCAGTTAAGAAATGTACAGTTGGAAGTGAAAGTTGGGTTGAAATTTTAAATTACATTTTTAACCCAACATTTGGGTTTGTCCATATTACCCAAATATGGACAAATTTGGGCTCAAACAACTGGGTTCAAAGTTCAAACAATAATATTTGGGTACATATTACCCAAATTTGGGTTCAAACAACCCAGCATTGTTTAGAGTGTACTCAATCAACTTTTTGGTGTTCCCATCATGCACTAAATAATTAATAAGGTTGCATTTCTTACAGTTTCCAAGCTGTATTTACACTGTTTTATTGTTGCCTTTGTTGTTAGGGTTAGTAATTTGCTGTTTTGTGACATTTTTTGTGTTTTTTGTGGCAAATATTTCTACTCAATAATACTCAAAAATGATCCAACGAATGTTTCTGTTATTTTGTATTGTGTACAAGGCACTGAGGTCTCGGTGTTCGGTCTTCTATTCTGTATTATTTTACGATGTTCTAAGTAAAGCACACTTTAAAAGCGTGGTTTAATTCAGTGTTATATTGTTTGAGTAAAATGGACTTGGAAAGAGAGTATTGCAAAGTAAACTTCAACTAAGTTTAAATTACTCAACCACCTTTAAAGGTCAAAGTTACTTATTTTCTTTGTTACTTGTACTCAGTTAAGCAGATTTTACTTGATTCGATATGTAAAATGTACTGCAGAAGTAAATGTGACTTTTTCAGTGTGTGCAAACACACCGCGATCGCTATGATCAGATGCTACTGTTCTTTCACCACGGTCATTAATGTTGTGTTTATTTTGTTACTGAAACAAAAGCACACTCGCATATTTACACATTGATCTAATCGTCACTCAGCGGCAGAGAGAACACGCTTTCCCCCTGGGCAGCACAATCTCATCCGCCGCAATAGAAATGTCAAAGCTGGTCCTATCCGTGGGATGCACAGACTCGGAGCACATTATAACGGGTTATCTGCCACTTCCATGCAGGTAAAGGTCAGCGCTTAATCAGAACACACACTCGGCACAACGAAGGCGGATCTCGGCATGCGTTCATTGGCAAGGGCAAAAAACAAAAACGGTATTCGTAGGTTATTGGGTTTTTAAAATATTCATCTCTTTAAGCTTGGCTGCACTCAAAGAACATTTTTAATCAGCGTTTTCCAGTAAAAATCATATTGTAAATAAAAATATCATTACATTTTAAACAAGATACATATGAGAATCATCAGAAGAAAAAAATCTTACCGCACTGGCACATCGTTTTCTCTTGATTTAAGCTTACATTTTTTTACTAAATTATAAGTTTTCATTCAATTATAAGAAAATGTCAGTAAATCGGAAGTAGTGGTCATATTCAATATTTAGCAAAACAAATCTGGTAAAATAGTAGAAATAAACTACAAAATGTCAGGCTGTGTGCTGTAATATCAAAATGTATGTTTTATTTTATTTATTTTATTTTACTTTATTTTATGGTTTAATGTTGTCATCTAATATGTATCTCATTATCTTTTTAATTGTTTATTTATTTCTTACTCATTATTTTGTTGTCTTTATGTTAAAAAAAAACAATAAAAAAAATTAAAAAAGAAAAGAAAATGACAGTAAAGATATTCTTAATGTTACAAACATGTTCTTTTTTAAATAAATGCTGTTCTTTCAACCTTTCTATTTATCCAAGAATCATTAGGGGAAAAAAAAACATGGTATAGCAAAAAAAAGCAAAACTATTTTCAACATTGATAATAATCATAAATGTTTCTTGAGCATAAAATCATCATATTAGAGTGATTTCTGAAGGATCATGTGACACTGAAGACTGGGGTAATGATGCTGAAAATTACATTTTATAAGATATACTCGTATAGAAAACAGTCATGCTTCCTTTTGTATTCTATTTTTTATAAAATAATGCAGGACTTTTTTAAAAACATTTAAATTTATATATATAGTAGTAGAAGCCTTTATTGTCACTTAGTCACAAGTACCAGTGAAATTATATATATATATATATATATATATATATATATATATATATATATATATATTAGTGCTGTCAAACGATTAAAATATTTAATCGCGATTAATCGCATTAATGCCATAGTTAACTCGCGATTAATCGCACATTTTTATCTATTCTTAATGTCTTTTGATTTCTTTTTGTTACATTTTTTCTCATTTTAATGCTCTTATCAACATGGAAAAGTGGATTGGCTTGTTTAGTGCAAATGTTTTTTTTTAATTATTATTATTGAAAATAACATTGGAATAGTGTTCAATTTCACTCTAACATATATAGCCTAAATAATCTCTCACACAATGCAACACTGTCCATCAATAAAAGGGTGAAAGAAATACTGACGAGGTCCTGATATTGACGAGGGGGTGGAGAATTTGCATCATCTGTGTTGTGTGTGTGTTTGCTTGGCCATCATCAAGTGGTGTTTCAGGCTGGACGTGCTGCGATGATGATAGCTCAGTTCATAATGACAAAACATACAGATCGCTTTGGTCTTGTCAATGGGACAATTTGGCAACTTTTTAAAAGTAAACTTTACATTCAGAATCTCATTGGTATCCATTTCGGCGTCTGCGCTCGTCATCCACTCAAAACATAACGTTACTATTTGGCCGGCTCGCAAGCTGAAACGAGTGTGTGCGGCACAAAACGGCCTCGTGCTGCGCTCTGAAACCCATTCATTTCAATTGCTTGCGCCGCGCGAGGACGTTTCGTTGCTTCTTCGACCAGAAGCGCAAGCGGATCTAGCTAGACCGGAAACAAAACAACAGGCACGACGCACACACTCGTTTGGGCTTGCGAGCCGGCTTTGAGTGGATGACGAGCGCGAGACGCTGAAATGGATCAGGACGCATGCCGCGTCCTGTTGCAAAAGTATGTGAAAAACTACAAAGTTTGCTAGGACAAAAAGACCGTTAATCGCGCGATAAAAAAATTAACGCCGTTAAAATGGGTTTGCGTTAACGCCGTTAATAACGCGTTTAACTGACAGCTCTAATATATATATATATATATATATATATAATCACCTGAATGTCCCTCTACATTATCCTCAAACCGTCTGCATTGTTGTTGTCCATGGTCAGGGACTATTTTGTTCTAGTGGAAGGAAGGCTTTTAGTGATTTTACTTCATGAAAGTTGCACTAATACATTTTTTTTTACTTTAATATTTTTATTCGTGAATAAAGGGTTACTCCGCTTGCATTGAGCCTAACAACGCCCTTTAGCCTTTACTCACGATACAGCACAGCCTCGAGTACCTTATTGCTTACATATAATTTTACTTAATTAAAATTTTAATTTTAAATTTTTCAATGTTTTTTAATAAAAATAATGCCAAAATACTGATTTAGCAAGCTATATTTGCAGTGTGCAGAACATTTGTGGATTATAACTGATTTTTCTCAGCACACGAGCGCTGTCTGGTCATCTCATCAAGTGATGGCGAGGTCCTGGACTTTGATTGGCTCTCTTCACGGCTGATCTGCAGCTCGGGTCTGATGTGCTTCAGTTCTCCCGTCTTCCACCCATCGTCTCTATCTCTGTTCTCGACTCAGTCACTCAGAGACTAATATTTGTCAATAATGGAGAGGCCTCTTCTTCTAAGTGGCAATTTCCTGTTTTCATTTAGGTGAGGGCTTAATCAATTTATGGTTTGTCAGAGCACTAAACAATCCCACATGCTGCGTGCGCTCTAAAACACAATGTTGCAGCTCCATGAATACACATGCGCACACAAACGCGCCCACACACTGTTGTTTTCAGACTGCGGGCGGTCTGGATGTTGACACAACCCAGCGGCAGTAAACCCTGTTACCCCATCAGGGCAGTCAGTGGAAACTGACAGGGATTCACCTGAATGTCACTCTACATTATCCTCAAAGCGCCTGCCCCACTCTCTTCATCAGCTCACGCTCATGTTTCACTATTGACTGCAGTGGCAAATATACAGTAAAACCCCAGGAGAAAGATCTACTGGTCCTTTATTCAATCAACAAAACATGTCTTGACCATCAGCCCTGAATCCAGACGACAGGCGAAGGCGGCCACACTTACACATCCCTGCATTCTTATCTTAAAGGAGAACTCCGGCGCAGAATGAACCTTTGGTCTAATAACAGTATTTATATATATATATACTGTTATATATAACAGTATTTGTTTAAACGATATAAATACTGTTCGTTTTCTCACACAAACCGCTCGTTTCGTATCTTAGGCCATCAACGTGTACTTACATTTACGAGTCATTAAATTATGTTTAATTTGGACTTCTCTGTGCATGCTCTTTGAGGTGGTGACCATAGACCTCCATTATATGACTGACAGACAAGAACGGTTTGACCTAAAAATATCAAAATCGAAAATACTGCGGAAACAAAGACACTTACATCTTGGATGCCCTTGAGGTAAGATAAAACATATCAAAAATTAATTTCATAGTGAACTATCCCTTTAACACCGCATCCTAACTACACGCAATGCGATGAAATTCCAGCGACAGCAAGTGTGTCTGTCCACACTAGACGCGACGCGACTGTGAGATGCCACAGATTCAGGAACAGCGTGTGATGTAAGCAGAGTCTCTCTGTGAAAGCGCACTGTTGGCCCGCAGTCGCATTGGAAATGGGTAAGGACATAATCAAATCAAGAAATAACATTATTAAAAATCAGAAAATTAACAAAATATACTCATTGACTAATTTTGTGATGAAGTACAGTTGTATGTTTGCATATAATTCATTTTGAATGCTATATTATCTGCTTTCACAATCTGAGGTAAATTATCCGATTATCTTGTGGCACAATGACCTATTTTTAACTAAAAATAAATAATGTGTAGATCATAAACAGTGTAATTTATTCATTCTGTCAGCCGCGACGTCGCAGAAATAGGAACCGTTTCTAAATTAAAAACTTTGCGCGTCAGCGTCGCGTCTGGTTAGGACAAAAACTCTGATTAACATGGAAAAGATACCTTTTATCGCGTGTCGCGGCGTCGACGTCGCGTGTAGTTCAGGACACGGTGTCAGAGGCGAGCCCCCTGAACTTACTCCGCGGCCGTCGCGGGGAGGAGTTTCCTCATCTCAGCTCGTAGACTTACAGGCACACACAATCAGTTAATTCAGAGAGAAATAAAACGGACATACCGCTAAATTATTTAAACGTAAAACCAAAAAAACGCAATTCACAAGCGCGTATTGAACCGTGAATGTCGTACCGAACGGTTCAATATTATATTGAGAATTGTGGCATTCTTAGCGTATACCGCTCAGTATAGGGCATAGAGTACTGAAAAATAAAAATTGCTAGTTAATACCACTAACAAGGCTCAAAATAACCCCAGTTAGTGGTATTTGGTTAGTAGTGGTTAGTGGTTACACTAACTGGGGTTATTTTGAGCCTTGTTAGTGGTATTAACTAGCGATTTTAATTTTTCATTACTCTATGCCCTACATACTAGCGTTTTACGCTAAACAGTTTTTAGAGATAAAACTCTTTACATTCGATTATCATGAAAACAAATCTCAGAGAACGATCGACTAGTTACTGATGTTTTATTAGACCAAAGGTTCATTTTGTGCCGGAGTTCTCCTTTAATGTGTGCACTTCAAAAAAGTCCATTTTCATTGTTCTTTGGGGTGAATAAAAGGAAAATCAATGTATAACAGAGGTGTGGAATGAGAACATTATAAAGTACAATGTGCGCTAGTGTCACAATTGCATTTGAAATGAACATTAGTGCAGTACAACAAACGCTGACGTTAAACGATTCGAAGCTCTAAGAAAACAAGAAGATTGGAAACTATGAGACGACTAAGTTAAAATATTGATAAAGGAACCTATCCTTCTTGGCGAAATCATATCGTCCAGGTGTGTTTCCCGTACAACGCCGTAACTCGCCCTTTCAATCTCAGTACAATGAAGAAATCAACAGGCTCGTCTCGACAACAGGCTCGTATGCTAACACTAGTCTTTAGCTGGAACACTATGTTCAAGGTTGAAAGTTGAGAAAGTGTGAGATTTCTGGCTGTGTGGAATGAAAACAAATCTAACATATCTGAGCCAGTGTTTAGAATAACACACCACAATCTCACATATATTCACCACACAATCTCCAAGGTCGAGAGGCATATCTCAGATATAAATCTGATTTTGATGGAGCGTGTGGTGTTCAGACAAACAGCCTTGGAGGGCTTCAAAAGCAGATTGATGCAAAGAGATGGCCCTGTCCTTTCTGTGAATCTGCAGATATGTGAAGAGAACGGCCTCTCTGCACACTCCAGTGTAGTGCTCTCGCTCCTCAGATCCGCAAACGATCTTTCTAAGATGCACAAAAACGTTTAACCCTTGCTTAAGAGGGTCCTGTTGAGCCTCTGAGATCTTCTACATTTAAAGCATTAAATTATCATAAATAATGGGTAAATGACACATTGGGCCCTATCTTGCCTATATTGACGCATGTATCATTCGGTGAACTAGGAAATGAACTTGCGCTCCCTCGTTCATCATGCGAAACCACGCCTATGAATAATGAAGCTACTACAGACCAATCTCTTTTAAACTTGCGTCGGGCGCAAGAGTCATTTATCCCGCCGGTAAATTAGCAACAGCGCCAGACCCGCCCACAAAGTTACTTGATACTTGCGTTTCAGATCTTTAAAAATAAGGTCTGTGATCTTTTTTTCAAACAATATCAAGAACTTAGTTTAAATTCACGTATAGAAAAAATTTAGCATCATATTTTTTATTATTGTGTGCTCAATAAAAAATAATATAAAATATTTATATTTTAGATTAAATAAAATTGTGTTTTTATTATGGTTATCAAACATATAGTTCTAAAACAAAATAGTCTTTGCTTTAAAAAAAATTATAGTCTTTGTCTTTAAAAAAATATAATTATAAATTATAAATCTAAATAATATATATATATATATGTGTGTGTGTGTGTGTGTATACTATATATATATATATATTTTTTTTTTGTTCCTTTATTTTATTTGTTGAAACTATCTATATGAGTGTGTGTGTGTATATATATATATATATATATATATATATATATGTGTGTGTGTGTGTGTGTATATATATATATATATATATATATATATATATATATATATATTTACTTTATTTAATTTTGTATTGTTATCTATTTACACTACTGGTCAAAAGTTTACGATCAGTAAGATTTTTTATGTTTTTAAAGAAGTCTCTTTGCTCACCAAGGCTGCAATTTTTTTATAAAAAATACACAAAAAACACAGTAATATTGTGAAATATTATGACAATTTAAAATGACTTTTTTATGTTAATATATATTAAAATGTAATTCATTCCTCTGAAAAAAGCTGAATTTTCAGCATCATTACTCCAGTCTTCAGTGTCACATGATCCTTCACAAATCACTCTAATATGATGATTTTATGCTCCAAAAACATGTATGATTATTATCCATGTTTTTATCCAACATCCATCCATGTTGGATAATAATAAATTAGGAATAAATTACATTTTAATATATATTAACATAAAAAAGTCATTTTAAATTGTCATAATATTTCACAATATTACTGTGTTTTTTGTGTATTTTTTATAAAAAAATTGCAGCCTTGGTTAGCAGAAGAGACTTCTTTTTGTATGTGTGTGTGTGTGTATATATATATATTTTTTTTTTGTTCAAACAAAAACTAATTTAATTGTTTTTGCTTGTTTGAAATAAAGCTGAAAAGAATCTAATAAATTTAAATCTAAAACTGAAATTAAGGTACATTAAAGTAAAATAAAATTGTTAAAAAAATAATAACAGTGACAATTTTTTATGAGAATATAAAATATAGAAACTAAAAATATAAAAATAAAAAGCAAATCAAAATAATAAATCCTATAATAGAATATAAATAACATTACAATAATTAGTCATTGTAACAGCAAGAACTCTATGTGCAGTTGTAAGGTCATGTGACCCACCGTGGGATTGAGCGTTCAGTGATGCGTGTGTGATTCTCAGCCAGAGCGCTCTCCTCTACTCACCCTCCTTTAATGTAATCAAGGAAAGTGGACTCGGACTCCACGGAGAAGGACAGCAGTGTCACCTGCATCAAAACACATCAAAACACACCACTGAATCTACAACCAAACACACACCACACACATATGCAGATGATGTCAGAAACTGTCCTAACACCGCTTGTGTGAACGAGGCAGTGATTGAATGTGTGTGTCAGACGTTCTCAGGCTGATCTCATAATATAGAGCAATAAGACGACTCTGGCACAGCCATCAATCAAAGCATGATGCTCATATCAAATTATCTCTGCTGTGATACAAGTTCCTGCTTTCATATTCACTTCTGTTCTCTTACACACACACACATTCAGATATTTACAGTGGTTTAATACATGCGCCTTGACTGGGCTATTTTCCTTATTTATTCGTCACTATATGTTGATTAGAATGAGACACACACACAAGCGCTTACAGACCCGTCAAAGGAAAACAAAGCAAAGCTCTCTCGTTTCTTAATTAGCACGGGTTTAGAAGGGATACTCATTAATGCAGGAAGACATTTGAAAGCTACTGTCAATGTCTTCGCTTTTCCCATCACATAATTGAACACAGGAAACAGGCGTAATTAAAGGCTCTGTCTGTGTGTGCACATGTGTGTGTGTATGCTGCGATACACACACACGCTCATGTTAGTAAGCTAATCTCTGAAAGACACCACTCACCGTGCCCGAATTGACATATTTCTTCTTCTTCATCTTCTTCTTCGGATTCACCACCTAAGAGCCATTGAAAAAAAACACAAAAATATAATTAAGCTCCTATATGTGGAAAACACACAAAAAATTAAGTCTTTACATTGAATTCTCCAGTTGTCAACACTAAAAAAGAAGATATTTTGAAACATTTCTCAGGATCAGTGTTGTTTTGGACCCACTGACAATGACACATTTGGTAACAGTTTCCTATGAAGTCCATGCTAATTAATTATAGCCCTATTTATACATATTATTCTATATTTATAAAGACTCATTAAGATATATTCTGTATTATAACAGCAGTTATAGTTAGTTTTATCTTATTTTATATGATTATCTTTATTTGATCTATTTCTTTTATAATTATTTATAAGTAATATATCTGCTTTTTCAATGTACATGTTCATAATCCATTATACACTGATTAATAAATGGTCAAATGATAAAATAGATCCGGAGATTTACTGTACCAATGATTATAGGAATTATTATTCATTAGTTACTGAACCCCTTAACTGTCACTTGCCCGAATACGGGCAACCTAAATTTACTTTACTACATTACTATTAAAACCTAATCTGGTCATGACAAAAGACTCCTAAATAGATATTTTAGCGCTGTTTTTTTTTTTTTCTTACAAATTATGAATGAACAGTAATATATGAATTTATGACAAGAGTGCGCCTCAAAAAAATCAACGTCATTACAGGAGTTTCTGACCTTTGTCAAAAAAGTCGACGCACACACTTTTAATAATTAAAACTTTGGTTTTTAATGCAAAAATGTCATAATAAAACAATCTAGTATTTGTCAATAAAAAAAATACAATTATATTTTAAAAAGTAAGAAGTCCTCTAAAAAGTATATATATATAATTTTTTATTATTATTATATCACATATTTTAGTAGTTATCATAAATTAGGTATCATTTGGAAGCTTATGAACTCAGAATTCATCCTGTGAAAACCGTTTTGAAATTGGACGTTACGTTACCATAGAAGCAGTATTACTTTTTAGGCTCCTCCCCTTTTAGGCAAAATCTTTCATAATTTATTATCAAAACTTTTCTAATCTTGACAAAACACATATTATCAGAAAGGTCTGAGTCTCAAGGTTCCATATTTAGTGACAGAAGTGATATTTGGATAGAAATTTATTAATTTTTTATGGCAGAATGCATAAAATTAAATTCAATGGCACCCGGTGGCTATTTTTGGTATAACACCTAAACAAAATCTCATGGGAACTTAAATTTTTGTGATATCAACTTTAAATTTGGAACACAACTTGGTTAGATATATAGCTTTCATTTTATAGTAATTTAATAGTAAGAAATATTTTGTAAATAAAATAAATATTTTTATTTTATATAAAAAATATATTAAAAAAGTATACTTGATTTACTGTAAATTATAACTTCTATAACTTTAATTTTTGAAGTGCTTTTACTTCAGTAATAATCTGCTCATTGTTTTCTTTAAAACAAGACCTAATAGGTCTATATTCCAAAGCATTCTTGAATTACAACAAATTGTATGGAGGTTAGTAACTATTATCACTTACATTAAGTATTTATAAGAACGCAACATGGCTATTAATAAAAAAATATTCACTTATTTGACAGAAATAAATCTGAATTGCTGAATTAAATATAATAACATTATAGCCTCTTTATAAATACATTCAAGGAACCATACGACTGATTCATTAACACTTAATCAGTGTATAATGGATTATGAGCATGTGCATTAAAAAAGCACAAAAAAAATATATACTTATAATGCAGTATAGGTCTTTATAAATATATTTATAGTAATACTTACTCATAAATAAGCATAAATGTACATCAGAGAAAGAACACTTCACAAAAAGTGTTACCAAACATTCTTTCAAATATATCTTTTGTGTTTCACAGAATAAAGAACATCATACAGGTTTGTGACGACACTGAGGGTGAATAAATATTGACAGAATTAAAAAAAAGTAGGCGAACTATCTCTTTAAGAAAAAATTTTGCAATCAAAGTAGCCTCAAACTGTATTCACTTGTAATTGTGGACAAATGTGGGCACAGAGGACTCAGGTGTGATCCTAATTTTTTTTTATTATAAATGTTATATCACTGTCTTCGATAAAGTTTTGTCTATCCATTTATGGTGTTTTTGTTTTATTTTGGGGTATTTTTTAATTTATTTACTTCAAAAAGTACCATATTTTCCATGTAAATTATTTCTATGTAAATTAATTACTATGTATTCGTTTTTTAACTACATTAAAATATCATTCCAATAAGTTCTTAAAGCTAAAACCTAAAGATGAAGTGACTTTGCTGTCACCTGGTGTCTTATTTTGGCTTATTTTAGAATGCTCTAAATTACAGTTTTTCCCATTCATTTCTATGAGTGCCCATTTTTGACCCAAATACAAGATTAAGGAGTTTTTTTTAACATTGTAGAATTGAGTGTTCAGGAGGCAAACTTAGGAAAAGTAGCCAAGTCTTGTACCGCTCAGATCAAGGGAAGTATTTTTAAAAAATAAATCAAAACTATTTTGCCCACATTTGTCCAGAATACGCTTTTAGGGTTAAGAACATAATGAGTAAAATATAATACAATACAATTTGAGAGCTATATATATAACGTATGTCCATAGCAAAAACGAATCAAGAAGAGTTTTGCAGGGCAGTTGTTGGAGGAAGTAGTTTAATGAGGGTAATACTAACAATACACAGACAGGAATAACAACACACATATGCAAAGTAGACTGAACAGAGAATGAATGTGAGGGATAACAAACACAAACGAGGATAATTCATAGAACACACACAGCTGAAACCAATGAACACTAATGAGGAGCGGGAAACCTGAACGATGGAACACATGAAGAGAATAAAAACAAAGCAAGTCTATTATAATGACACTAACAGAATTCTACATAATGGTGACAGTAGTGTTGCCCAAACTATCAGCAACAATTGTAGTCTTACAACCCGATCTCACGGGAATTCGTATCGAATTTTACGAGGTGGCTAATTCGGAACCATTCATACGACCTCACTCGTACAAATTAGTACGATTTTGCTAAATCGTACATATTTTACGTAATTGGCCAATTCGTATGAATTCATACGAATGACCTACCCCTAACCCCGCCCCTAAACCCAACGTCACGTGGGTTTAGACAACTCGCACCGAATTCGTAGTGTAGTGAAGTTGTACGAATTAGTAGGAATTAGCCACTTTTTAATCACTCGTACGAATTGGTCGTGAGATAGGGTAGTAGTCTTACTTTTATTTGATGCTTTTATTTACAATCTATGTAATCACAAGGATTCCTTACTGTATATTGCATCCCACTTATCTTCTGATTGTTAGAAATAATGAAAGAGTGCTGGGTTATGCACTGACAAAATAGATTTGATCAAGATTATAGTCTATAGAAGAGAGAAGGAAAGAGGCAGAGCGAGGAAGAATAAGACAGATAATGATGCTGGAAAGCACACAAGTGAAAGTGGGACCATTCATGCGACCTCTAAGCTGAAGGGGTGAAGTACAGAAGAAAGGACCAGCAACCCCTGCTCGTCCCCATTCACGTCCCAACACTGAGTAATCAATAGCTCAAATAGACTCTTTGTGCTGAGATCAATGCAAGGATCTGGACATGAAAAGAGTTTTTGAACATGTTCGCTCTAGACGCATGATCGATCACCCCTTCAGGTTCACAAAACCCTGAGAGGCGAGATTATGTCAGATTAGAAATGTGTAAGATGTAAATATAAAGACTTTCTAATGTATAAAAAGGTCACATACTGGAATAAAACGTTTAATTGCACTGCAATTCTACAATTGCTTCAGGCAAAACACCCTCTTGCGTTGAGGAATATTACCACACAACACACCAGAACTCATTCCAAGGTAAATAAACAGCCTTGACGCTTTGGGTTAAGCCTAACCTGCTTTCTCTCAGACACGCTATGAATATTTGATCAACCCTGAGTACAGAGCTCGCAACAACATTTTCACAGGCCACCTGAATCGCTGCTTCGTCTGCCATGAGATATAATGTGTTGATGATGTGTTGGCATCTGCACGTTAGAAGGTAGGAGAGCTGGGAATGCTTGCGAGATCAGATCCGTTTGGAGAGGGATGGTAATTTACTGTAATAATTCAGAATCCCGGGAACACTGTCACAGTAATTCCCATTTGCATGCTTACCAAAGGCTTTAAAAACAAAAAAGAGACTTTTAGATCCCTGCAACGTTTAATGAGGGTGGGGGTGGTTGGGAACAATAGAAAGGATTATGAAATATCCATTAAATAATCAAATTAGAATTAGAAATAGAAAAACTTAGGACTGCATTGAACATTTGTACTGTGTGTCAGACTGAGGAATCAATTTTAAATTAAGAATGAAAATATTTGAGGGGACTTCAATAAAGCTGAAAAATTAAAGCATCCATATGGCTTTGAATATTTGACTTGCTCCATCATTCAGAGTCGTTTTGACCCAGAAACACTTTTTGAGTTTTATGCACTGAATAAAATAAGTAAAGTCTGCTTTCTAGTGATATAGTTATTATCTTTCTAACAACTTTTTTAGTTTATGATCTGCTGCTGACTTAGAAGGAATATGTAACTTGCTCCAGCATCTTGAGTCGTTTTGACCCAGAAACACATTTCTAATTATATAATTATCTTTCTAACAAAGTTTTGGCTATATAACAATTTAAACGGTTGCTTTAATCAAACTTGTACCTTTCATGTAGTGTGTACTGTAATATAGCTGTTTGTGAATGTAAATGGGTTGATTGTTATTGAGTACAGTTGCTGTCATCTGAACCGAGTCGTCAGTATTTTCAGTCTCACTTCTTGCTGAAATTTGCATAATGCCAGCCTATGCTCTCCACTGGCTGCCGTGTACATCTACTTTGACCCTCAAACACTAGTTGTATCTGAGACTAGAAGAGTTTGGTTTGTGTTGTTCATGTCAGAGAAAGACGCTGTTTTCTGCACTGAAAATCCATTCTGAGGCAGTTCAAAAGGATGAGACTTGAGCTGGAATTGAATGGTACAGTAAAACCATCATTACTATTCGTATCACTGTGTATCAAGAAAAAAACATACTGGGCCATCTGACCAATCAGAGGAGAGCAGACCAATCATAACAGAATGGGCCATCTGACCAATCAGAGCAGAGTAGACCAATCACAACAAACTGGGCCATCTGACCAATCAGAGCAGAGTAAACCAATCACAACAGACTGGGTCATCTGACCAATCAGAGCAGAGTAGACCAATCACAACAGACTGGGTCATTGACCAATCAGAGCAGAGTAAACCAATCACAACAGACTGGGCCATCTGACCAATCAGAGCAGAGTAGACCAATCAGAGCAGACTGGGCCATCTGACCAATCAGAGTAGAGTAGACCAATCACAACAGACTGGGCCATCTGACCAATCAGAGCAGAGTAGACCAATCAGAGCAGACTGGGCCATCTGACCAATCAGAGCAGAGTAGACCAATCACAACAGACTGGGTCATCTGACCAATCAGAGCAGAGTAGACCAATCACAACAAACTGGGTCATCTGACCAATCAGAGTAGAGTAGACCAATCACAACAGACTGGGTCATCTGACCAATCAGAGCAGAGTAGACCAATCACAACAAACTGGGTCATCTGACCAATCAGAGCAGAGTAGACCAATCACAACAGACTGGGTCATCTGACCAATCAGAGCAGAGTAGACCAATCACAACAGACTGGGTCATCTGACCAATCAGAGCAGAGTAGACCAATCACAACAGACTGGGTCATCTGACCAATCAGAGCAGAGTAGACCAATCACAACAGACTGGCCATCTGACCAATCAGAGCAGAGTAGACCAATCACAACAGACTGGGTCATCTGACCAATCAGAGCAGAGTAGACCAATCACAACAGACTGGGCCATCTGACCAATCAGAGCAGAGTAGACCAATCACAGATGGGCTATCTGACCAATCAGAGCAGAGTAAACCAATCACAACAGACTGGGTCATCTGACCAATCAGAGCAGAGTAGACCAATCACAACAAACTGGGCCATCTGACCAATCAGAGCAGAGTAGACCAATCACAACAGACTGGGTCATCTGACCAATCAGAGCAGAGTAAACCAATCACAACAGACTGGGTCATCTGACCAATCAGAGCAGAGTAGACCAATCACAACAAACTGGGCCATCTGACCAATCTAAGCAGAGTAGACCAATCACAACAGACTGGGCCATCTGACCAATCAAAGCACAGTACCAATCACAACAGACTGGGCCATCTGACCAATCAGAGACAGAGTGAATCAGAGGACACTGTGATCTGACCAATCAGAGAGTAGACCAATCACAACAGACTGGGCCATCTGACCAATCAGAGGAGAGCAGACCAATCATAACAGAATGGGCCATCTGACCAATCAGAGCAGAGTAGACCAATCACAACAAACTGGGCCATCTGACCAATCAGAGCAGAGTAAACCAATCACAACAGACTGGGTCATCTGACCAATCAGAGCAGAGTAGACCAATCACAACAGACTGGGTCATCTGACCAATCAGAGCAGAGTAAACCAATCACAACAGACTGGGCCATCTGACCAATCAGAGCAGAGTAGACCAATCAGAGCAGACTGGGCCATCTGACCAATCAGAGTAGAGTAGACCAATCACAACAGACTGGGCCATCTGACCAATCAGAGCAGAGTAGACCAATCAGAGCAGACTGGGCCATCTGACCAATCAGAGTAGAGTAGACCAATCACAACAGACTGGGTCATCTGACCAATCAGAGCAGAGTAGACCAATCACAACAAACTGGGTCATCTGACCAATCAGAGTAGAGTAGACCAATCACAACAGACTGGGTCATCTGACCAATCAGAGCAGAGTAGACCAATCACAACAAACTGGGTCATCTGACCAATCAGAGCAGAGTAGACCAATCACAACAGACTGGGTCATCTGACCAATCAGAGCAGAGTAGACCAATCACAACAGACTGGGTCATCTGACCAATCAGAGCAGAGTAGACCAATCACAACAGACTGGGTCATCTGACCAATCAGAGCAGAGTAGACTCTCGGAAAGGAGGGTTTAGATCAGTTTTTCTCATCTTCGTTGGTCAAACCATTGGTTTAGAGAGACCATATGCTTTATCCAACTGTTTCGGACGCTGAGAAAAAGAGTTGAATTTACAACATATATTATGAGAAAATGAACAGGTTTTTTTGGGCACCCATCACCACACAAAAATCGTTAATAGAATTAGGAGATCAACATCTCACCTCATATATATTGAACTGGCTCTGACCTCGGGCTAACTCTCTGTAGCTGGTGGTGAATTCACCGATGAAATCATGGCTAAAAAGATGAGAAGATTCACAGTTGATACAGGGAAATATCACCAAACAGAACACTTGTTTTATTCACATTACCAGCTTACCTGCCATCACGATCCCAGTCATACACTTCCACTTTGATTGTTCTGGAAAACAGAAAAAATCCCAGGTGTGTGCGACAAATCAAAACATTAGGAACTTGCATGGACTAAAATGTTGCACATCCAGTACCGGTGCCAACGCGGGCCAAAATTGAAGACTGAATGCAATTATAACAGCATGATTCCTGTACCACATCACTGTGATGATCAGCATCCCGGACACCTCAACTGGCTCTTTAAAATGCAATGTGCCTGGATGTTCGCCCAGTTATAATGCTCTTCTTCATTATTTGATAAATTACTTTTTCACCTTTTTTATCATTACCTTGATCAATAGAAAATGAAAGAACATATGCAAGAACAAGTATTGTTAAAACTTCAGTTTACCAGCTGCTTTCCTCAGGAAAAAATAATGCATCATTAATTGCATCAGAAAAACTGCGGTGGGCTTCGAATCTTTCTGTATAATGAGCTCATTTACATACAATTTGCATATTCACAGATGAGTTTAGCATATACAGAATTATGATGCATCATCCAATATACTATTTAAGGGAAATAAATGGATACCTTTGTTAATTTAGCAGCTATAAAAAAACTCTGCCCATTATCCAGCATAACATTAATTAAAGCAAACATAAACAAACCGCAATTATCTAATGAGAAAAAGAAAGAAAATTTAAGCACAAATGGAGTAAATCTCACACATTTTGATCTTAACACATTAATTGATTGTGTATCTAAAGAAAATTTAAAGTTAGGCCCTCCATTTAACAATTTTAGGTACAACAGATGACAGTGTTACAATAAAGTAGTGTAAAAATCAGCTTATTCCAGGACAATAATGAACATTATGTTGTGTTGATTCATGGCTAAATAATTCAGAAACTTGTGCAAGACTTGCATCCTGATGCTAAGACCTAAATTGAGTCATCAGTCACAATTAAACACAAGCAGCGCAGGTCGGGGAACGCATCCAGTGGCAGGTGTTCGCTCAACGACTTACATCCACACCGTTTTCTAAAGAAATCAAGCTAGCTATTGCCCATATTAATGAGGATGAAACACAGTCTCCTAAAGCTAGCTCATTAGCAAGACTGAGAGGCATTTCAGAAAACTCTATAGTCCGGCTTCTTATCTGCAAACAGTCCAGAACTCCCACACAAATCATTACAGCCGTTTATGGAGGATGGGAATAAATAAGGGCAAATGAATGTCCTGGGGTTGCTGGCTCAGTTCTGCTGAGTTGTCTTGATGTTTTTTTGTTAAGCGAACGAGTGGGCTAATATGTCCCTCGATATCTGTAAATTCCTTGAGCCGCTCATGCAATTCAGTCAGCAAGGTCTAATGTTGTTTTGGACCCCACTGACTTTCATTGTATGGACAAAAACATTGTTCAAAATGTTGTTTCACAGTGTTTTACAGAAAATGAAAAATCATGTATGTTTGGAACGACATGATTGTGAGTAAATCATGACAGAATTGTCACTTTTGGGAACTCTCACCAAAGTCCTTTTAGGCAAGTCCCGCCACTCAGGCCGCCATCTTGGCAACGCCTTCGGGCAGCTATTTCAGACTAACAAGACCAGGCTCCTATCTAAATGAATGGGCAGAGAGTCAGAACTGCACTTTGACTGGTCACCGGGACATAAAAACTGCATGTATGGAAACAGCAGTAAAATATGATAAGAATCGCTGAAAAAGTTTGATGACTTTTCCCCAAAATAAGGTTTAAAACACCCTTTTCCTCACAGGTTATACTTTTACTATGCATGTGCAAGGGTTCTCGTCTCCTCTGACGCAAACATCAACGTCAGTGGAACCAGACGATAGGCTTAAAAGTTTCCCGGCTTGACTGTTAAAAGCAGACGATTGGCTCTTCAGCGGGAGGGGCGGGGCATGTGCATATACAACCGCCATGTTTGGCGTTATGGGTTTTCCCTATATAGTTGTATTGAGGATTGAGGAAGTGGCATGTCTCTATATAAACTGTCTCTGCTATGACATACTGTAGATTGAATGCATTCACGTCACTTTCCGCCAGAACAACCTCCCTTAGCCTGGCAAAAGATCTGCTGCGTGACTGGATTTAATAGGGGAAACTGCGAAAATGCGACTTAAAACAAACAATTTTATCAATTTAAACTAAATGTTGGACTCAATATAGTGTTCCTTACAACTTACTAAAGATCGTGATCCATGGATATTGACATGCAGCCAGGAATCGTGTTGCCTGACATTTATGTTTGCCTGATTTCGACGCCGGGGAAATAAAAGCAATATAGACCTAAACATAAAGCAAATTTGCCTGTGAACGCTTTATATAAATACAATATAGGTAGGTCTAAATCCGGGTGATCAGTGTTATATATAGCCTATATATCATCATGTCGTCCAGCCATAAAACTTTATAGTTTTTTTGGTCAGTGTTTATTAAAAAACATCCAATAATTCAGAATATGCAATGATAAATATTTAATTGATGAGTTGTTAATATATATAACAATACAAAATATATGAGTATGGTTTTACAGCTAAATTCAGCATATTGACACAAAATGATAACTGCAAATCCATCTTTCGCTGACTGGAGTCCAGTTGTAGAGGTCGACTGATATGGGTTTTTTTTTCACGCTGATGCCGATACCTGATACCGATCTTTTGAAAGCCGATGGCCGATTAATGCTGCCGATTTATTTTGGCCGATATTTGCTTGGTTTTTAACCTCTATTTGAAAGATAAAATGTAAAAGAAATGATAATTACTTAACATAGACAAACTTTCTCAACAAAAAAACATTTTATCCTCTCAAAAAATGTCCCGAAACATGTATTTTTATTTTGTTTTGTTTGTTGACGGACAAAGACAAATGGACATAACTTAATTATCACAAAAAAGAAGAAAAAAAACTTTAAATGATTAAATTTTTTATATATAAGATTTATTATATTTTCTTTAATTTAACTTCTAACAGTAAGGTATTTCACTAGTAAATTGCTGTTGAACGACAAAAACAACCACCAGATGGAAAAATGATATTTTACAAAAACTTTAAAATGCACCACAGCGCACCGTCCGTCTGTTATTCTTCAGACAATGGCATCTCGCTGTTGGACCTTTTAGTCTACAGTGAAATAAAGTCATACTTTACACTGTTTGGCCAGCATTTTAACCATGTTTAATCCAGCTACTAACTAACGGTCAGTGTTGTGCCTGAACGCCTTCAATGAACAATAGTTCATGAACGTGTTCATATTTAGGTCTGCTGCTCACTCAGCTAGAAAATGACTCTAGCGGCAGCGTGCGTCAAACACGTGTTTCACGACAACACTAGGTGCGCCTGCCTAATAATCGGCTTGATATACACTACTGGTCAAAAGTTTAGGGTCGGTAAGATTTTTTATGTTTTTAAAAGAAGTCTCTTCTGCTCACCAAGGCTGCAATTTTTTGATAAAAAATACACAAAAAACACAGTAATATTGTGAAATATTATGACAATTTAAAATGACTTTTATTATGTTAATATATATTAAAATGTAAGTTATTCCTCTGAAAAAAAGCTGAATTTTCAGCATCATTACTCCAGTCTTCAGTGTCACATGATCCTTCACAAATCACTCTAATATGATGATTTTATGCTCCAAAAACATGTATGATTATTATCCATGTTGAAAACAGTTTTTTACATTTTTATTTCAGGATTCTTTGATGAATAGAAAGTTCAAAAGAACAGCTTTTATCTGAAATGGAAAGCTTTTGTTACATTAAACACTACCCTTTAAAAAGTTTGGGGTCAGTAAGAATTTGTATTTTATTTTTGAGGGAAATAAATAAGAAATCAATACTTCTATTCATCAAGGATGAGTTACATTGATCAAAAGTTACAGTAAAGACATTTATAATGTTAGAAAAGATTCTAATTTTAATAAATGCAGTTCTTTGAACTTTCTATTCATCAAAGAATTTTGGAAAAAAAATGTTTTCAATATTGAAAGTAATAATGAATGTTTTTGGAGCATAAAATCATCATATTAGAGTGATTTGTGAAGGATCATGTGACACTGAAGACTGGAGTAATGATGCAGAAAATTCATCAAACTTTTTAAATAAATTACATTTAACATAAAAAAGTCATTTTAAATTGTCATAATATTTCACAATATTACTGTTTTGTGTATTTTTAAAAAAATTGCAGCCTTGGTAGCAAAGACTTCTTTTAAAAACAATCTTACCGACCCTAAACTTTTGACCGGTAGTGTACTTGGATATTGGCCGATGCGGATTATGTTAAATAATGCCAAAAATTAATGATTTATCCATTTGACCGATTAATCGGTCTACTTCTATCAAGTCGTTTCTGTGAACTGCAGCGATCTATTTGCTCCTCTTTCTATAGCAGTCTGTAAAAATATACCTCAAATCTAGTTGTCCAGTCAATCTCAAAGCTCTTTCCCACTTTATATGAGTTGTGTTTGTTTTTCACGGCATTCACGCTAAAAACAAATACAGCCGCTCAGTGTTTTTGCCACTCGCTGTGAGTAACCGCAGGCCGACGGTGACGTCACGCGCATACCCTCTATAGGAAACCATTGTTTTGTGTGTGTAGCTATATTGACGACGTGCTGAAATCTGACTTGTAGGCAAAAGTTTTTCCCATCTTACCAGCAGCGCAAAATATCAGAAAATCTCCTGCAGTCGAGGAAGTAAAGAATCTAAAAAGCGCTCCCTCCGTGGGATTGTGGGCGGCAGCGTCTTTTGACGTTCGTTATCTTCAAAGTAGTGTGAGCACCTCTCTGAGCTTCTGTCACCTGGGCGTCATGTTCCCTGACAGTAAGAGAGAGCAGACGCCAAGACGGCTCCCGAGGCTGCTGTCTATCATCCTCACAACAGAGAAGGAGAAAATAGATTGTGCTCTGAGCCCAAACAGCGAAGACGGGAGGCGGGGAAGAAGATATTTAAGGAAGAAGGTACAATCCAGAGCTGTCTTTAATTCCCATACACTGACCTCAAACCAAAATGTTGATCCGAGATTCTCGACGCTTCGGGCGTTTCTGTGTGGGACTGGAAAGCCACGCTGAATGTCAACACCAGCGTTTATTCTCTTGGTGAAACATTCATATATTTCGCTTGACAATCGTCGTTTGAAGAGGAACTTCCGAAAAACTTCAGCTTAAGGTTTTCATAGATAAAGGCATGCATCCTCTTCACGGTTTATTCTTAGCCTCAAGTAGAACATCTGTGATTCATTTCGTTTACCGTCTCAAATTAATTGAGATCAGAATAAAACCATGGAGACGTGTGGGGGATGTTTCATATCTACTCTTTTGAAGCTTGGAATAAACTGGATGCACACTGACATCTATTTTAATGGGCTCTGGAACTATAATTTGTGCCCCTGATAAATGTATGGGTGATATACAGACACTGTCCTCTTTGGGAACTTGGTTCACACAGATCGCCACAGGTCAAAGGAGATAACCGCCTGTGGTGGCAATGCAACATCATGTTATTTATGTTCCATATATATTCCCTGTCCCGGTTTATTTCCCTGCTGTTAGCGCTCTTTATTGATGTGTGTGGCCTGTCAGAGATATGTCCGTGCCTGAGAGCCAGGGCTCTGCTGAATGATGAGCTGAATACAGAAAGAGATGTGCTGAAAGCAGTTTATATATCAAATGAAACAGGCAACACAGCGGTAAAGAGTTATTTCACCAAAAAATGATTAAGTCACTCTCATTGAGAGTCAATGGGGTCCATGCAACACCGCAGCCCATTGACTTTCATTGAACGGACAATTTTTTACAAACATTTTCTTTTGTGTGAGTAAACAGAGCGCTGAAGTGATGTACTGGTTTCCTCGATTCACATTTCTTCCATTGGATTTTGGACTATTGCAGAAAATCAGGTCTGTTTATGAAAAACTTTTAAAAACTTGCACAACTTTTATGTTTTTAAAGCCTGAATGCAAAACAGACTTAAACAAACTACACCAGTCACATGACTTCAACGTCACCATCACTAAACTCCCGACAACTCTTTCAGTCTTTATTTTACAACCATTTTCCTTGGAACTGCTAAAATGCACCTGGTTTTGGCCTAACCTGCAGCACACAACTATATATGAAGAGTTTGGTTCCAAAACGCGATAAATGCCATTTTTTTAAAAATTTAGTTACTGCAAAAATCTGTATTGTAACTGGTCGGTCTTGAAAAGTCAATGTTTAATTTTACGCAAAATGCGAGATCCGCCGTGTTATTATGTAATGTTTTCTCCCTTTCATTCCAAACCGCGACAAGCGCCAGTCTCCCTTCTCTCCAAAATGCCATACATCCGCTCAACCAATCACAACGCACCATTCCACGCATTGTAAACAGTAACGGCAGCGCTTTAACTCCGGCTTCCTTTAGGAACCTATAGGTTTACTCATCTATTTTGTACTTTTCGATCAACAAACAAACAAAAAAAGGAATAATTTTGACAGCATTGGTGAACCTGCGGAGGGTAAGGCATCCTGCACGGGTAAACGTGACATCGAAATCAAATCATTTACGTGAGGAGATTAAGAAGATGAGATCGCGATGAGGAAATGCCGGCTGTTGCTTGTTCTACACACGACAGCATCAAACTTCTGTCACGCTGACACGCAGACCCCAGGGGATCTTTTGAAAAACTTTCAGTTGTTTTATTCAAAGTCAACGAAAACCGAGCAGGACCGAGCCATTTCACAGCTGATCGCCGTCAAAAAAGTTCAGAGGCGACATCCCATAGGTTGACAACAGCGATATGCAGAAGTAACGTTAGATCATGCTTAATAAATCATAACTCATGATGATGTGCTCATCTTAGTTAATGTTTTAATTAAGGTGTTGTTCATCCATGAAGTTATGAATGAAAAACGTTGAACTGTTAAAAAAAGGTTGTTAGTTCCTGATGATATTAATGTATGAATGGATGCATAATTCATAACCCTTGGAGTGTAAACCGAATATTGTTATATTAAAGCAATGGATTTATAGTATGCACAAGAAAAATGCACAAGAAAAAAAATTCAATGTGTATAAAATTTTATTTTGATTAATTGCATTTTGAAAATGAAATAAAATAAAATAATGGATTTATTGCATTTTGAGGAAAAAAACTATCTGTTTTTATAATAAATCTTTGAAAATCAAAACCTGGATTTCATTTTTTATTGTTATTATAACCTACAAATGCTATGTGAAAATTTGAAACAGAAAATAGTGGTTTTCATCTGCCCATTTTCTTGCTAAAGAAAACACAGTTTTACTCAAATTCATCAAAATGGATTTATAGCGTTTTGGAACCAAACTCTTCATATGCTTTCTTATTTGGAGTGAACAATAAGTTTGCAGCTCATTTCTTCACATTCATGGATTAACTTTTAAAAAAACTTTTGCTGATAATTTACTCACCCCATGTCATCCAAGATGTCCACGTCTTTCTTTCTTCAGTTGAAAAGAAATTAATGTTTTTGATGAAAACATTCCAGGATTTTCTCCATATAATGGACTTCAATGGGAGTCCAAACGGTTCAAGGTCCAAATGAGAGTTTCAGTGCAGCTTCAAAGGGCTTTAAACGATTCCAGACGATGAATAAGGGTCTTATCAAAGCAAAACGATCGCTCATTTAAATTTTTTTTAAAAAAAAGTTTAAGATTTATAGGCACAAATGCTCGTCTTGCTCTGTTCTGTGATGAGCATTCGTGACTCTCCTCATCAAAATGAATAAATCTAGATAATAGATAAGACCCTTATTCATCGTCTAGAATCGTTTAAAGCCCTTTGAAGCTGCACTGAAACTCTCATTTGGACCTTGAACCGTTTGGACCCCATTGAAGTCCATTATATGGAGAAAAATCCTGGAATGTTTTCATCAAAAACTTTAATTTCTTTTTGACTGAAGAAGAAAGACATGGACATCTTGGATGACATGGGGGTGAGTAAATTATCAGCAAAAGTTTTTTTAAAAGTGAACTACTCCTTTAAGTGTTTTTGCACCCTTAGTGGCAGAAAATAGAAATGCAGAAATATTGACTGTTACAACAGACAGGTATAAACCCACCATAAACTCTTGCCACTGAGAAATGTTTTTTTTTTTTTTTTTTGCAATGCAGGCACTAAGAAATGCCTCACTTCCTGATTTGGCGTGGCATGCGGGACATTTCAGCGGCGTATCGCAGCGTGGTGCCTGTCACGAACGATTAACCCTGCAGAGCAGCTCCAGCACACACAGGCAAGGACGTAATTTTTGAGACACGCGGTTTTGGTTCCCCGAGCTGATTGGTCGTGACAGGGTGGTGGCCCTCACTTAGGATTGCCAACCATTCCGTATAATACAGAATCATCACGTATTTAAGACATCAAAGTAGTGTTCTGTATTAAAGGGGTGGTATAAAGATGTAAAATATATCTCTGATGTCCTCAGAGTGGAGTTTCACTTTGATAAATAATTTTGTCACCTTTTTTTCTCATTACCATGATCAATTACCATGAACATATGCAAGAGCATGTATTGTTAAAACTTCAGTTTACCAGCTGCTTTCCTCGGGCAGGAATAATGCATCATTAATTGCATCAGAAAAACTGCGGTGGGCTTCGTATCTTTAGTATGAACTCATTTACATAAAATTAGCATATTTACAGATGAGTTTAGCATATATAGAATTATGATGCATCATCCAATATACTATTTAAATGGATACCTTTGCTAATTTAGCAGCTATAAAAAAACCTGCCCATTATTCAGCACAAAATTAATTCAGCAAATTGCAATTATCTAATTGGAAAGAAGAAAGAAAGTTTAAGCACAAATGGAGTAAATCTCACACATTTTCACAGAAGAAGTCTTAGACATGCACTGAAAATTTCAAAACCTTTTAGCCTTTTATATTCAAACCGGAGTCAGATAATGATGAGAGACTCAAGAAGAAGTGACAACCTGTCGAAAGCAACAGGACATTTCTAAATGGTTAGTTGATAAATTGATGTAGGTTATGTGCAGTTTTCTTATAGTCATTGATTAGCATATTCTGTCTTGATAATTTATAAATCGTGTTCTTGGGGCGGGGTTTATGTAAATTCTAGGGTAAGTGATGTCACTAACCCGGAAAGAATGTTGTGTATCTCCTACCAGCCTTTTGTTGTGGACCTTCAAAAAATATTTCTTTAAAAGAAAATCTCTTCCTTTGAGCGTTGTTTACGCTCAAACAGCAACATTACACACTAACTACAGCTAGAAAAGGGAAATTACAATCAACCACCCCTTTAAACCCATACATAATGCAGTTTGTCCTGTCCCCTACCAGTATATGACACCATATCAAACTCTTACTTTATTATTATTATTATTTTTTTGACAATCATTGATTGCGAACATAGCCCTTCGAGGAAGCTGTCCAATAAAGAGCAACCGGTCGCTACCACTTATAGTGAGCGGGACGTGTACTACAGGCAATTCCCCTTCAACGTCCACTGATTTCAGCAAATCAGTTTGGGCGATTGCAGACAACTTGATTATTATTCATGAGCACCAAGATCCAGCTACGACCAAAAATATGCAATCTACTCGAGGGAAGACTTGATCAAGTCATCTATCACTGTTGTAAGTTAGGCTAAATACATTTTTTTTTCCATAATAAAAAAAAACATTATATTTATTGTTTACAGAAAATCACGAAATGAAAGTCTCAAGCACCACCAGCAGCCCATAATCCTCTCTAAGGGCCAGTTCACACAGAACATGTTTTTACTTGGAAAAATGGGCAATTGGAAAAAACAAGGTCTCGAGATGAGTTTTTAAAGTCGAACTGATTTTAACTTGCGCGAGCTTGTAACTTGTAGTAAGTTATTTCTGCAGTCTTCTTGGTAGCCAACTATACTTACCTTTAAAAAAAACTTTATCAATGGCAAAATTGTTGGTTGTGTTGGAAATGGTGCATTAAAGGGATACTTCACCTCTGGAAAGATGAATGTGTATATAAAATGGGTCATTTATGTAGAAAAAATGTGAAATTATTTTTGAATTTGGAGATTTCTATACTGAGAAAAGCCAGAAAATGTATTTTTGGCTTATGTGGATAAAAGACAACAACTCCCACAATGCACTTGCTTCGCTGCCCTAGGAGGCCACGCCTACCGGTAACAGAGCGCAGTAGTTAAACAACAAGTCTAGGCTACTAGTGAGTCTCTGTGATGAGTCTGCCCCGAAAATGTGTTTCGAGATCGCCCAAAATGTGCATGTAAACAATGAATGGCGACCTGGACATCAACGGCCGAACATGTCCGGGAAAAGAGGATGGTAACCCCTACTGGCATTCTACTAATACAAAGCTTAACGGTGAATCCTGAATAATCCGTTTAAAAATCATTTTCATGCAATGAAGACATTAAAGTAACTACTTACCTGTCAAAGTCTCCATTGCAGAGAGCTCTGACTGGAATGGTGAAGGGCTGCCACACCGGGTTGAGGGTGTTCTTCACCACCTCTGTCTTGTGGCAGATTGTAAACCTTCATGTTGAGAGAACGAACAAAAACACAAAGACATTGAAGCTCTGCACAACTTCTGAGGAAACTTCGAATACGACTGTCATCTGCCACCTGCTCAGTTCATCTCATGCTGATCAAAGCTGACAAACCATATGGTTTGCAAAGTGTTAGTCTACAGACATCACATTGGTTTTTTAGACTTTGCTTTCAGATTTCTCTTTATTTTTCATGTAAATAATAAAAATGCTCTCCAAAGATTATCATCCAAAAAGTATCATCCTTCCATTCTATAAACAGATATTACTTCAAATGTGATTATTATCCCCTTCATCAGCATCATGTAGATACTTACGTGCCGTCCTCGTTGCTTCTGTAGAAGACCATGAAGGGATCGGATTTCCCAAAAAAGTCCTTCTTGTCCAATTTGTTGGCACAGAACTGCATGGTTGCACTGTCCTATAAAGAAAAAAAAAGAGAAATATGTGAGTGCTGTATGCTTATATATAGCCTATAGTCACGACTATATACTGTGCTTTTTGTTTTGTATGGACTTTTATTTTGAAGTGCATTCTCTGTTCTCATTGTTGGTATCTGTTCCTCATTGTTGACGTATTAGTTATTATATTTACCATGATTGGTTACACCCGTCTTTAATTATCATTGATTTCTGTGTATTTAAGTCTGTGCTTTTCAGTTGCTCTATGCTAGTTATTGTTTGTGGTGGATCGTGTTTTTGTCGTGAATTTGTGGATGTTTCCTTTCTTCTATTTTCTATTTCAAAATGGCCTAAATATATATTGGTAACATACCATATTTCCTTTTTAAATATACATACTTTATTGACTTAAGATTTAGGTGCTCATATTTGTTTCAGATTTAAAAATATATACATTTTAAATTAATTAATTTAGTTTAAAAAAATTTAAAGAACAGAAAATGTGTTTGTATATATATATATATATATATATATATATATATATATATATATACACATATTTTTTAGAAATATTTTAGAAAAATATAAAATATAATATCAATATTTTACACTAAAGTCGTGCTATTTACAACACAAATTGTGCATATATTTTAATTATTTATATAATTTGCCAAGGAAAAAAATGGTGTATGAGCTGTGCTGACATGACAGCAACAGCACAACATCTGCACTGAATCGTGAATTCTAATGCAGAGAGAATAGATCAGAAACACTTTCATCTAATTCTTCTGGGAGAAGGGAGGCTCATTACAGCAGGATCAGTGATCTTGTAGAAGTGAACACACACATATATGGATGAAGCTTTGCGATCTGAGCTCTATTCAGTGACTGGGAGCACTGGTCTGTGATCAGCTTCTGCTTCACTTGTTATAATGAATATGATCATGCCTGCCTGAAACAACTCTAGGTCAACAGTTGAGAGAACCGGTCATCAGTGACAACACAAAAAATTATACAATTATACTTGCAGAAGTTTACTAAAGAATTATTGATTAATGGCACAAAAAAGACTATTAATATTAATAGCAGAAAGCAGTTAGAATGAAAGATATTTTTTTTACTTTCATGTAGCAGTTACTGATTATTGTACAATAATTTTGTAAAAAGCAGTATTTTACACAGGTACCAATGTAACAATGTTACAATTTCTTTTTGGTTCAGTTCTATTTCACAAGGAAACATTTGTAACCGGACAACAGACTGCAAGTAAACTGTCCTCTCATTGGTCAGACCAGTTTATGTCCCGGGATTCCAGTCATAACGGTCATCCAACAGTGTTTCTTTATCATTTTGAGCAAGTATCAAGGCTTTGTCTGTATTTTATGTGTTTTGGATAGTTGTTCTGAAATATGAAATATGTTTGTCCAATAAAATACAAGACCCATTTAACTATAGTGCGTCTATCTTCCTAATCAAAAATAATTAATTGTAAATAATTATATAAATGATTAATTATTACCTATTTTTAAATTAAATATGTTCTTATTATTCCAAGACAAGCATCCAACAATTTTTTCCAGCATGTCACACTACGGTCTGTCCAGCAGAGGGAGAATCGTCAAGAATGGTCACCCTCTCCCACTAATATCATCTGCTTTTGAACTACTCCAGAAAGCTACGATTTTTTAGAAGCTAGAATTGTGAAATGCGTACAACTTGGTACACATAAAGGAGAGAAACGAATGGAAAACAGCCTTCAGTACCCCAACTGGCCACTGGAAATATCAAGTCATGCCTTTTGGTATAGATAATGCCCGCGAGCAGTGTTTCAGGCCTTCATCATTGACGTCTTGAAGGAGATGTTGAATCATTTTGTGTTTGTCTATCTGGATGGCTTACTGATTTTCTCAGACTCTCTGGAGGACCACAAGAGTGAAGCCTTTGAAGAGTGAAGCCGGATGGAAGTCTTGAAGAGTGCCTCCAACCGCTACAAGAAGTATGTGGACAAGAGAAGGTGGGCAACTTCACACTTCAGAATCGGACAAAGAGTCTGGGTCTCAGGTAAGGACCGACCATTAAAGCTCGAATCCAAGAAACTTGGCCCAAGATTTGTTGGCCCATTCAGAATCACCAGATGGGTCAACCCTGTTACATACTAGCTTGCCCTACCGAGATCTTTAAGAGGAAGACCTACTGTTCATGTCTCTCATTTGAAACCTGTATTAACCTCTCCTTTGTCTCCAAAAACCCCTCCATCACCTGCACGAACCCAGTGAAAAGGTTGCTTGATTCAAGACACTGTGGCCGTGGCTTTACCTAGGGTCGAATGGCAAGGTCTCTGGTCCTGAGAGGTCCCTTTCAACATATTCCCTCTATTTCACTGCTCATTATTGGTTCGGGGAAATCACCTGTGCTAGCTTGTTAATGTTAACAGGTGTATTTTTAAAGACTTATGCTATGTCACGAAATCCCCACTCAAAGCACTACTCCCTACCCCTATGTTGGGGTTAGAGAGCAGAGCACTATATAGTGAGCTCACCAGCATAGTAGAAGCCACTTTTGGACACTACTCGATCATCTCTTGGCGCGGTTACATTACATCATCTGTCAGCTGGTGCCGAGCCGGCTCTTTATTTATTAAAAATAAATATATTACTTTATATTGAGCTTATTTCTCCAAAATTTAAAACTAAAAGTGATTTCTGGCCGTTTTTGTTTTAATGCGCTATCCACAGCTTATTTTTATGATCAGCGCAATGCATGATGGTATGTACTGTAGGGCTTAGGTTAGTGACCATCGGTTGTACACTACTTTCAAAATGCATTCTGGGATACATTGAGTGGACTATATAGGGTGTAAAAATCATCACTATACATTCGGACAGCACTACAAAATGGCGAGCTCACTATATAGTCCACTGTATAGTGAGTAATGGGTGATTCGGACACAGCATTGCATTTGCTTGTATCTTAGCTCAGTCTTGAAGTTCTCTCACCAAGCCTATGCTTTTGTTTTCCCGTTTGGTCTATCCCTCAACTTTTTTGCTCAGACCTTTTTGATCAGCTGCTCTGGTAAACGTTGTTTTATGTTATTGGACTCTTTTGCCTGCATCATCCAGTGAGGATTTGTACAACCTTGCTCAACCCAGCACTTATGCTGGATCCTTTGTGTTTCCTCAGGAAGAATACTAAGTAAAGACTATCTGTTTTTTCCTTCTAAACCTGCCTCTTGTAATTATCTGTCAATTGGGTTCAAACTGCCCAACAGAACAGTGGGTAAAACCTTGGGTTTCCAGGGTTCGAATCCCGGACCTGACACAGCAGACATTCATGCGACTGACTGACCAGGTGAGCAGTTCCTGGGTTCGTGGGATCACAAAACTCGGTCAATAAATCGCCTTTATCATTGAGGTGCCAGGCAAATGTATTTTTACGGATGTCCACATAGAAACAATAACCATCCAAATTGGGATTTAGTTTGGTTTTGTTTGCCTGTGTTCCCAGTGAATGCTTGTTTCAATGAGTTTATTGATTAGTTGCACCAGTCTCTTGATTCAGTTCTTTGTCTTGCATTACCTTTGTTACATGCATGTTCTCCAGAGCACTCTTGTGTGGATTATCTTCATTGTAAGAAGTACTGCAATTGATCCCTTTCCTCTTCATTTGTCTACCTAACAAGTTTCCCATCCATTTAAAATAAGTCTGTAAACGGCTCAGTTTGACAGCAGTGGTCTCTGTCTCTGTGCTGTTTTAATGATTGACACGGTTCAAATGAAAATGTCTGAATTGTCTCATTCACAGCTCTGCGCTCACAGAGCTCCCTGGAAATCAATTTTCACTTCCCCTGCTAGTCTCGCTCTGTGAAACTACTAGTACTTTTCCTGAGTTTTAAGAAAACTTCATAGAGTTATTTTAAGAAGGTAATTTGTCATTTTACTTGCATATGAACACTGTCATTAAACATGGTGTCGATTGGCTTCCAGAACTGAGCAAGAGACTTCTGGGCTTTGGTGCACACACACACAAAGGAGCCAGAGAACAGAAAAAGAACAGAAACACTACTGGGACTCCTTCAGTAAGTGGACTCGAGAGAAATAGAGCTCAGTGAAGTACTCGTAATGAATCCACTGAAGAACCCACGTACAGTGTTTTATTTAAATACAAACATGAGCAAACTCAAAGTAAACAAAGACTTGCTTGGCTTGACATGAAACTATTAACTTGCATGTTAACTCACCAAACAGAGGTAACAGGGAACAAAGCAAGACCTTACAGTGCTAGTGTTTCGGTATCCTCAGTTAGTTTGAAGCTGGATCCTCTTATTTATACGGCATTTGGGAGTGTGGAGAACTCTCTGTCAACTGATTCAACTTAAAGTTTGACTCTTGGTCTTCATTGAGCATATTGGTCAATAGAATATCTCACATCTTATGACAGAATGGAGATTTATGACCCAAAGTTGTGTCCATAATTTATGTCCATGTGTCACTCAAACTGACTGGTCAGTTGTTGTCAAATATGTTTTATGGGGGTAATTTATCACCCCTGGTTGACAGCTCAGTGGATTTGAATGATATATAGGATAAGATGGATTTATAGTAAGATACACTCATCTAAGGGATTGTTAGGAACACCTGTTCAATTTCTCATTAATGCAATTATTTAATCAACCAATCACATGGCAGTTGCTTCAATGCATTTAGGGGTGTGGTCCTGGTCTCCTGAACTCCAAACTGAATGTCAGAATGGGAAAGAAAGGTGATTTAAGCAATTTTGAGCGTGGCATGGTTGTTGGTGTCTGAGTATTTCACAATCTGCTCAGTTACTGGGATTTTCACACACAACCATTTCTAGGGTTTACAAAGAATGGTGTGAAAAGGGAAAAACATCCAGTATGCGGCAGTTCTGTGGGCGAAAATGCCTTGTTGATGCTAGAGGTCAGAGGAGAATGGGCCGACTGATTCAAGCTGATAGAAGAGCAACTTTGACTAAAATAACCACTTGTTACAACCGAGGTATGCAGCAAAGCATTTGTGAAGACACAACACACACAACCTTGAGGTGGATGTGCTATAACAGCAGAAGACCCCACCGGGTACCACTCATCTCCACTACAAATAGGAAAAAGAGGCGACAATTTGCAAGAGATCACCAAAATTGGACAGTTGAAGACTGGAAAAATGTTGCCTGGTCTGATGAGTCTCGATTTCTGTTGAGACATTCAGATGGTAGAGTCAGAATTTGGCATAAACAGAATGAGAACATGGATCCATCATGCCTTGTTACCACTGTGCAGGCTGGTGGTGGTGGTGTAATGGTGTGGGGAATGTTTTCTTGGCACACTTTAGGCCCCTTAGTGCCAATTGGGCATCGTTTAAATGCCACGGCCTACCTGAGCATTGTTTCTGACCATGTGCATCCCTTTATGGCCACCATGTCCCCATCCTCTGATGGCTTCTTCCAGCAGGATAATGCACCATGTCACAAAGCTCCAATCATTTCAAATTGGTTTCTTGAACATGACAATGAGTTCACTGTACTAAAATGGCCCCACAGTCACCAGATCTCAACCCAATAGAGCATCTTTGGGATGTGGTGGAACGGGAATCTTCGTGCCCTGGATGTGCATCCCACAAATCTCCATTGACTGCAAGATGCTATCCTATCAATATGGACCAACCTTTCTAAAGAATGCTTTCAGCACCTTGTTGAATCAATGCCACTGAGAATTAAGGCAGTTCTGAAGGTGAAAGGGGGTCAAACACAGTAATTAGTATGGTGTTCCTAATAATCCTTTAGGTGAGTGTATATGGGTTATACTTTATCGAGATTGGCATTTTTATGACATTTGTTGAATCCTGAATTTGTTATTTAAAAAAGGTTTAGAGGATACACTGTTGAACACAGATGTCATTCTGCAACTCTACTGTTACAATGGCAGGTACAAAGACTCCTAAATCTACAAGAAATTGATTGTGTTTTCCTTTGATTGTTGGTGGTAAAATTCACCCAAGCTAGTTTTACGTTATATTGACACCTTCGTGTTCGAATTCATTGCTGTTTGATCAATAGGGTATATGTTAATTGAGTCAAAATATTTGAGTCAAGACATTCAGGAATACTGTACCATTACCCCTACATCGCACTAGCTATATTCATTATAATAACATGTCTTGGCATATTCTTTTCAGAAAAGGTGTGTGTGTGTGTGTCAGCACCTCAGTAGAATCAGTAGTACATGAAAGATAATGTTAATGTGAGAGCAATGTTAGTGTCATTTGTATTTGTTTTCTAATAAATGCTGTTCTTTGGAACTTTTTATTCAGGGTCATGAAAAAAAACAGTTTGTAAAAATTGTTACATACATATCAAGCAAATCATCATATGAGCGATCATGTGACACGGAATACTGGAGTAATTATGCTGACATTATTTATTTATATAACAGTAATTTTACATTTGGACTGTATTTTTGATCAAATAAATGCAGCTTTGATGAGAATAAATGGCTCCATTCTGCTTTCATACAGTATTTGAATAAAACAATAACACCACAGGTCTGACTCAAACTTTCTTCGCAGTCAGGCAACATGTTTACAAGTGGATTACAAAAAGGGCCCAGTTTGTTTTTCAGACTCCATGCTCTTTTGCGAGCGATTGCCGAGCCGGACTCGTGGCTAATCCCGAAACGGCCCTGTTATCCGCACAGCTCTTGTGTCAGAGCACTAGATCGCTCTCAGTAAACAGTCTTTGTTGTTGTAAGCTCTGTGTCCTGCAGAATACTGATGACATGCTAAAAGACATTTACTGCGGATTCACATATTTCAACCACGAAGATGCTCTGCTTCCAGAGCAATTAAACTTTAAAGGCCAATTCCTGGACTGCTATATCAACATATTCATTTCTGAGAGCCTGTTAGAGCTCGTTCCTGTCCCGCAGAGTCACTCGCCCTTGTTCCAACAGCTCAAGCCTCGTGCAGATAGCGTGGCATTACAGATGAGAGCTATCACATCCCTATCACCCTCCCATACAAAGCCCAGTGTCAAATGATGCCTTGGTGTCTTTTCACATGACAACCTTCAGGAATCTGCCAGCTGTATAACACTTTAAAAGCAGCTTTAGGGTTCTCACTGGAAATCATCAGTGACGCCCGCTGAAATGAGGCGGTACGAATATCTGCCTGAAGCGCAGACGCCCTAAATAGGGCACTTTATGAGAGGGAGGTAAGGGTGGAAAGTTCAGAATGCACATGGACTGACATGCAATCTCCACCCACACACCCCTACTCAGATAAAAATAATGCCCCTCCATGCCCCAAAGCCTCATAAATACATTCTGCGTTCCTGTATGTGAGGGCTATAAAGGGGAAGAAAGCTGTCATTCTCCGTCTGCCAGCCAGCTATTACATATTCTGATCACATCAGACTCAGATTCTCAGTGACTGCTTCAGGACCCAGATTTAACATTAGATATCAGTGGTGACCTGGTTTTATCAAAACATTGTGTGTTAAAATGATTATGCTGCAAGTAAACTTATGCTTAAATGTAGTCAGTGTTGTATTTTCATTATCGTAATGCATTCCATGTCTTTGTATTTCTGCATTCCATAATTTTTGTATTATGTTCTTCATTTTATGATGTTTGTTTGCATTTATATATATTTATCTTTGAACATTCAGAACATAAATGGCAAGTATAGAAAGCCAACTGCAGGAAGAGTTCATGAGTTTCTTATTTTTGTCATAATCCTTAATCATACACTACCTTAAATAAAAAATAGGGCGGAAAATAGTTGATAAGAAAATTTAGTTCAAGTCAAAACCCTGAAATCAAATTGTTTGGTCAAGAAACACTAATGGTGCGTTTACACTGAATGACAATAGCGCATCAGGCGCGAATGATTTCAATCTTAAGTCACTGCAAAGACGCGTTACTCTCGTAAATTCCTACGAATTCCCACCAACGGGTTTAGATTCTGATGTGTGTAAATTTGGCTTCAAACTTCTGTTTTTACGCATGTCAAGAGTGAAACTGACACGCGTAAAAACGAAAGTTACGAAATTTACGTGCGTCAGAAAAATGCTTTCGAAAGATGGCCGTCAATCGGGTTTACGCATGTCAAGAGTGAAACTGACATGCGTAAAAACGAAAGTTACGAAATTTACGTGCGTCAGAAAAATGCTTTCGAAAGATGGCCGTCAACGGGTTTCGAATTCTGATGCGCGTGAAATTTCGCTTCAAACTTTTGTTTTTATGCGCGTCAGTTTCACTCTTGACGCGCAAATTAACACAAAGTGGTCAAACATCAAACTAGACGCAGTAGACGTGAATTTGACGCGCTATTCTTTTCTGGTGTGAACGCTAGGATTGGGTATCGAGAATCGAGTATCGATTGAAACCGGGACTAACTTTTTGTTTTTTCCGGAATCGTTCAGAAAGTAAAAATTTCAATTCCTAGTTTCGATATTCAGTCCGCCAAGTTCGAATCGGAAGAAGAAATCGCTGAACAACAACGAAGAAGCATCTACCGGAAGTGTTGGCATAACCGCGCAAGTAGAACATGAGTAGCTTATGTCGGCGGTCCAAAGTGTGGCTTCACTTTTATAAAAATAACGAAATTATATAGCGCTTTTCACAATACAGATTGTATCAAAGCTGCTACACAGTATCAATCAAGACAACTTAACAGTGTTTGTTTATTCATGAAAAAAAAAAAATAGCAGATCCAAGAACTGGGAAGTGTGCCTGAATAATATCTCCTAAAGAAGAGTTTTCTGGCTGAAAATGAATCTGAGGTACATTCTGCAAACAGTAGAGCAGCAATGAGTCAATTTGGTGTGAAAGTGAAGATGGATCAGAAGCAAATGATGTACGTGTGAAGTCAGCTATCGACTCTCAGCAGGGGTTTTCAGGGGTCAGTCTGAAATAGAGGTTATCTGATAATTTTGTCAGTCATCGTTGGGCTTTGGTGCTTTTAATGCCGAGTTCTCAATACACGCAGACTAAGACAAAGCCAAAATGCCTGAGGGTGTTAAAAGAAGATCAATATTATCAATATCGTCTGTGTTCAATTTATTTTCTCTAAAAAGACAAACATGGGCCATTGAACCAGGACACAGGTTTACATTTTCCACTTCAGACCACCAGAAGACAAACAGATGCTGCAGATGTTCAGACTGGTATCCTGGTGCATTGTTTAACCTAAGTAAAGTTAAGCTACTTACTTGAAAGGATATTTAACCCAAAAAATGTTATTTGTATATCATTTACTCACCCTAATGTTGTTGCAAACCTGTATGACGGTATTTTTTCGCTGGAAGAAGAAAGAATATACTTTGAGAAATATCTCTGTATTTTTTTCTTCCATATAATGGACGTCATTGGTCTTCAATGTCCCTTGGTTCCCAATCAAAATGATTTTTTTTTTAGTTCTGCAGAAGGAAGTCATATGCCTGGTTCAGATTACAAGATTTTAGCCCGTTTTGGCATGATCCGTTTGACGTAGGGTGTCGTGGGATTCGTAAACGACAACGGGGTCGTGACGCAAGATTCGATCGTATCATCTCGTATAGTGTGTCATAGTGGGCGACAACCTACGTCGCATCTGCGATCCTTCACGACAAAAAGACTAGCATGTTTAATGTTTTTTAACGGCCGTCCACGACGGTTCCGTCACATGTATGAGGTTGACCAATAGGAGCACAGAAGCTTTTCCGTACACAACTTTCAAAAATGGCTGAAACGAAAGACAGACGATGGTGCTAACGTTAAAACTAAAAGTGAAAATATATAAGAAAACAATATTTTACCTCAAGTTCTCTTTGAAGGATTGACGGCCCATACTGTCCTCTTCGAGCAATCAAGGAACGTGTCCATTGTCGGGTTTTCTTTCTTTTTTTACTTTTTTCTGAACACAGCCAATACAACACTCACCGCTTCATCCATTGTTTGCTTACATTAATTTCTAGTAGTCACTCGCTACTAGTTTTGTCTCTTGATTACATCATGCACGCCGTTAAAGACGTGGTCAGAAAGCAACGTGTAGTCTGACATGTCCACGACACCAAAAGATTTTAGGAATCAAAATTGCGTAATCTGACACAGTGACTATAATAACAAACAAAACAAATCGTGTAATCTGAACCAGGCATTATAGGTTTGGAACAACATGAGAGTGAGTAAATGATGACAGTATTTTCATCTGTGTGATGTCAAACTCAAACTGTTTGAGAAAACCCACTGCCTTAAACCATTTAACTTTAAAAAAAACCTGATATTTATGAGCTCTGTGAAGAGAATATTGCGTTATGTTCCTTTTTAGTTCCATTAATAACGTGCGTTTCTTTGTCTGTGTTTTCCCGCCTATATTATTCACACAAATCATCTTTTAGTTAATCATCTCTGAGTATTTAAGTTCCTCCCGTTGTTATAGTGGCTTGTTATTCTGAATTCATAATCATTGTTACGTTCTTTTATAATCATCTTCATGTTCTGTGGATCTAAGCGTTACAAAGATTCCTTGATATTAAATTAAACTATAAATCCACTTAAATACATCGTGTAGCTGAACCTTAACTGGATTGCGTAAATCTTTAAATTAACTCAGATCTCTTAGGGTTAACATGTAATAAACTAATTAGCGAAGAGATTCGCTGTGTCTCGTTTTAAAAAAAAATATTCCTTATGAGGCATAAATGACTGTAATTTCTTTCTTTGCACTATGGCTACTTTTCTGAGATGAGACAGACTCAATTGTGTATGTAGCCGGCAATAATAAGCTGTTAATTTATTTCAAGTAATTAACTCCTTAATTAACTTCAGTGTACAGTAGCTACTTTATGTTATTTTAAGGCATAGCTACATTAACTACACTTTAGAGCAACTTGACAGTATTTGAAGTACTTCAAATTGATTGTAACTTGGCCAGTACAGTTTCAAAGTCTCTTCCCAGCACATTAAACTCATCACGCTGGACCGAATTCAAGTTTTTGTGGGTTTTCTCTGTTCAAAGATTCTTGTCAGCCTACAGCAGGAATTAGCAAGAATCATTACTAAATAATTTAGGATTGATTTTCTTATACGCTGTTGGCTTAAGTTTTTCCCTCCTCTAACGCTCAGTACATTATGCAAAACACAAGCCTGAGTTAGATGTTACATAATGTTTACACTTGGACATATACCTATGAATAGCTTACTTAGAGCTGTCTCTGCAGATTAAACTAGGACTGAAAAACTTTTTAAAGGGATATTCCACTTTTTTTGGAAATAGGTTCATTTTACCACTCCCCAGAGTTAAACAGTTGGGTTTTACCATTTTCGAATCCATTCAGCCAATTTTCAGATTTTTAGAAGAATATCAGTAACCAGACAGTTTCTGGTTTCATTGACTTCCATAGTATATTTTTTTCCTACTATGGAAGTCAATGAGACCAGAAACTGTCTGGTTACTGATATTCTTCTAAATATCAGAAAATTTACTGAATGGATTAGAAAATGGGAAAACCCAACTTTTTACCTCTGGGGGAGTTGTAAAATGAGCCTATTTCCAAAAAAAGTGGAGTATCCCTTTAACACCGAACACATTTGTCCATTGGCAGAGAAATCTGAATCCATGGGGCAAAGAGGAGTTTTATGAGGCCTTTCTATCGGTTTTTCCTCTAATCAATGTTTATGTTCTCAGATGGCGTGTACAAATTAAAACCTCCATTATTATACTTCTTCACACTGTAATGAAGGTGGGCATATAGCTGGATCCTGATATCAGGGCTCTCGGCGGGCATGTGACTTAAAGCCCGGAGGAGGGATCTGGGACGGGTGCATAACAAGAGTCCATCCCATCGCATTCACAATACCTTGAGCTCAAATTAAAGCTTTTGGTGTGTAAAATATGGGCAGCGGGGCAAAAAAAAAACTACAAATGAACTCCATGCCATTGATCCAGAGAGCAGGGAAGCAGTATAAAATCCTTTTGAAATTGTAATGAAGGTGCTTCACAAGAGCACTGTCCAGTCAAAGTCCTAACAAGAGCGCAGAGCACATGATGCAGAACGCAAACGCTTCACAATGAACCTGCAGACGTATCGCTAGATGCTCCCGCCTCAAACGCATCTGTTAATGGAGGTGAAATACACTCTCTCTTACTGACACAATAAAGCTGGTTTCTTAAGTATGATCATTAATCTGCTATGTCATGTTTATGACAGGTTGTGTTGTCTTAGTAATGTCAAGCTGTCATGACAAAGACACTGACAGGTTATGATATATTGGTTAATGTTAGGTGTCATAACTAAGTATAATTCACAATTCAGACTTTTTCTCGCAATTTTATAACACGCAATTGCAAGTTTATATCTAGTAATTCTGACTTTATATCATACACAATTGCTGACTTTATATCACAATTATGACTTTATATCACACAATTCTGACTTATATCTCGCAATTCTGACTTTATATCTTGCAATTGCTGACTTTATATCTCGCAATTCTGACTTTATATCTCACAATTCTGAATTTATATCACAATTTCTGACTTTATATCTCGCAATTCTGACTTTATATCTCGCAATTCTGACTTTATATCACACAATTCTGACTTTATATCTCACAATTCTGACTTTATATCACGCAATTCTGACTTTATATCTCGCAATTCTGACTTTATATCACACAACTGCTGACTTTATATCACAATTCTGACTTTATATCACACAACTGCGACTTTATATCACAATTTCTGACTTTATAACACACAACTGTGACTTTATATCACAATTCTGACTTTATATCACACAACTGCTGACTTTATATCACAATTCTGACTTTATATCACGCAACTGTGACTTTATACTCACAATTCTGACTTTATATCTCGCAATTGCGACTTTATATCACAATTTCTGACTTTATATCTCACAACTGTGACTTTATAACTCGCAATTCTGACTTTATATCTCGCAACTGCGACTTTATATCGCAATTCTTGACTTTATATCTCACAATTCTGACTTTATATCTCGCAATTCTGACTTTATAACTCGCAATTCTGACTTTATATCTCGCAATTCTGACTTTATAACTCGCAATTGCTGACTTTATATCTCACAATTCTGACTTTATATCACGCAATTCTGACATTATATCTCGCAATTCTGACTTTATATCATACAATTGTTGACTTTATATCTCACAATTCTGACTTTATATCTCGCAATTCTGACTTTATATCTCGCAATTCTGACTTTATATCTCGCAATTGCTGACTTTATATCACAATTCTGACTTTATATCTCGCAATTGCGACTTTATATCACAATTCTTGACTTTATATCTCGCAATTGCTGACTTTATATCACGCAATTCTGACTTTATATCACGCAATTCTGACTTTATATCTCGCAATTCTGACTTTATATCACGCAATTGCTGACTTTATATCTCGCAATTCTGAATTTATATCTTGCAATTGCGACTTTATATCACAATTTTTGACTTTATATCTCACAATTGCTGACTTTATATCACACAATTCTGACTTTATATCACGCAATTCTGACTTTATATCACGCAATTCTGACTTTATATCACGCAATTCTGACTTTATATCTCGCAATTGCGACTTTATATCTCGCAATTCTGACTTTATATCTCACAATTCTGAATTTATATCACAATTTTTGACTTTATATCACGCAATTCTGACTTTATATCTCGCAATTGCTGACTTTATATCTCACAATTCTGACTTTATATCTCGCAATTCTGACTTTATATCTCGCAATTGCTGACTTTATATCACAATTTTTGACTTTATATCTCGCAATTCTGACTTTATATCTCGCAATTGCTGACTTTATATCATCGCAATTCTGACTTTATATCTCACAATTCTGAATTTATATCACAATTCTGACTTTATACTCGCAATTCTGACTTTATACACGCAATTCTGACTTTATATCTCGCAATTCTGACTTTATATCTTGCAATTGCTGACTTTATATCACAATTCTGACTTTATATCTCGCAATTCTGACTTTATCTCGCAATTCTGACTTTATATCTCGCAATTCTGACTTTATATCTCGCAATTCTGACTTTATATCACACAATTCTGACTTTATATCTCGCAATTCTGAATTTATATCTTGCAATTGCGACTTTATATCACAATTTTTGACTTTATATCATCGCAATTGCTGACTTTATATCACACAATTCTGACTTTATATCACGCAATTCTGACTTTATATCATAGCAATTCTGACTTTATATCTTGCAATTGCGACTTTATATTCGCAGTTCTGAATTTATATCTTGCAATTGCGACTTTATATCACAATTTTTGACTTTATATCTCACAACTCTGACTTTATATACTCGCAATTCTGACTTTATATCTTGCAATTGCGACTTTATATCACAATTCTTGACTTTATATCTCGCAATTCTGACTTTATATCTCGCAATTCTGACTTTATAACTCGCAATTCTGACTTTATATCTCGCAATTCTGACTTTATATCACACAACTGCGACTTTATATCACAATTCTGACTTTATATCATCACAATTCTGACTTTATATCACAATTCTGACTTTATATCTCGCAATTGCTGACTTTATATCACACAATTCTGACTTTATATCATCGCAATTCTGACTTTATATCTCGCAATTCTGACTTTATATCACGCAATTCTCGACTTTATATCACACAATTCTGACTTTATATCTCGCAATTCTGACTTTATATCACGCAATTGCTGACTTTATATCTCACAATTCTGACTTTATATCTCGCAATTGCTGACTTTATATCACACAATTCTGACTTTATATCACGCAATTGCTGACTTTATATCAGCAATTCTGACTTTATATCACACAATTGTGACTTTATATCACGCAATTCTGACTTTATAACACACAACTGCTGACTTTATATCACAATTCTGACTTTATATCACACAACTGCGACTTTATATCACAATTTCTGACTTTATAACACACAACTGTGACTTTATATCACAATTCTGACTTTATATCACACAACTGCGACTTTATATCACAATTCTGACTTTATATCACGCAACTGCTGACTTTATATCTCGCAATTCTGACTTTATATCACGCAATTGCTGACTTTATATCACAATTCTGACTTTATATCACACAACTGTGACTTTATATCACAATTCTGACTTTATATCACACAATTGCGACTTTATATCACAATTCTGACTTTATATCACACAATTCCGACTTTATATCACAATTCTTGACTTTATATCACGCAATTCTGACTTTATATCACGCAATTCTGACTTTATATACTCGCAATTGCTGACTTTATATCTCACAATTCTGACTTTATATCTTCGCAATTCTGACTTTATATCTCGCAATTCTGACTTTATATCACGCAATTCTGACTTTATATCTCGCAATTCTGACTTTATAACACACAATTGCTGACTTTATATCACGCAATTCTGACTTTATATCACACAACTCTGACTTTATATCACGCAATTCTGACTTTATATCACACAATTGCTGACTTTATATCACAATTCTGACTTTATATCACGCAATTCTGACTTTATATCTTGCAATTCTGACTTTATAACTCGCAATTCTGACTTTATATCTCACAATTCTGACTTTATATCACGCAATTTTTGACTTTATATCACGCAATTCTGACTTTATATCATCACAATTGCGACTTTATATCACAATTCTGACTTTATATCACGCAATTGCGACTTTATATCACGCAATTCTGACTTTATATCACACAATTTTGACTTTATATCACGCAATTCTGACTTTATATCACGCAATTGTGACTTTATATCACGCAATTCTGAGATAAAAAGTCTGAATTGTGAAATGTAAACACACAATGGTGAGTAAGACAGTCAGAGTGGGGAGATAAAAAGTCAACAAGCTTGCCATAAAGTCAAATAGTCATTCAGGTACAAAATAAAAATATTAAATAACTAAAGTGTTCTATATCTGTAAGTGTTTTATTTTGATTGTTTGTATTTTATAGTTCGGGCTGCTTGATTTGCTCAAAGAAAATTGTGATTATTTCCTCATACTTTGCAAAATACTAAAGCATCCCGGTAAACAAGAACAAAGAGACCACAATAATAAATATTTTGCATTAACTATATTGTAATAATTCAACTGCACTTTAAAATAATAAATGACTATTTTATCATTAGCGGTTCATTCATTTGTGCTACATAAATATTATTTCAAAACCAAAGATTATTATTTCTTTTTAATCATGAACGCACAAAAATGATCTCCTTACAATAGTATTAAAAAATGTAAGAAACATGTTTCATATCGCCTTAGAGATGCTGAATGAAATGTTATGGATTGTCTAAATACACTAAGTGCAAACAGCTCACTTTGTTGGAGATTTACACTAACTCAGCCCTCCAATTATCTGATTAAACCAGACAACATACAAAAGAAACCTGTCAGGTAACAGGATCATTAACGTTTGCTGTTAGTTTTTGACCCAAGTTTAAACCCCAGTGTTTTGTTGGTGTGCTCACTTCTCTTTCCCTGGTTTGTTTTCTTTTGTTATTATTAGTTAAACCTTCAGCATTAGGATTCTGCTCTCCCTTGTCTCCGAGTTTCACCCATCATTACCCTTCCACGAGGTTCACTTTGCTTTTAATTGTGTTAAACTAACAACGTAATTAAACACTTAGATCTAATGCCATTCAGTAATAGTACTATAGTCTTGTATGGCATACTTGCTGACAAAATGCTCTTATAACTATGACGGAATTGACCTTTTCGAATGAGGCTGAGGCTGTAAATTGGCAGCCACTGCCATAGTGAGGTCTCTGTTTATTAATGTTGGGCAATGATGATGTAGACTTTATCTGATACAACAGTTCCCGGTCTCTTCCCATCTGTGCAGCCACACCGACCTGACGTGCCTCTTGTACAAAAACACATCTATTGGTTTCTTTCCCTTGCAGTTCACATGCCTCCATGACCATTTCAGTGAAAGAGCCTCACACTCAAGACAAGAGTCGCTATGATTTGATCTTGCATGGAATGAATTCATAAACTAGGAACCGCAGCACTTTAATGAGACCGAGTGTTTTTAATTGAAGGTCACAGAGTAAATTGCAGGCATCTGCTTAAAACACATTTCTGCCTGTCCTTGAAGAGAGAAAACAATGAATGCAAACTACACACACATCTGAAGACACACTGTGGACTGACAGACTCACCCTGCAGTTCCCCAGTTCTTCAGCAGATAAGATGATAATACCGCAGTTCTTTCCCGGTATGCCCCTGAAAGAGACAAAACAACGGTGACAAACCATTAGATGTTGAACACCAAAGTGATTACACAACAGCAGTAATGAAATAAAACTAGTGCTGTCAAACGATAAAATTTTTAATCGCGATTAATCGCATTAATGTCATAGTTAACTCTTGATTAATCGCAATTAATCACACAATTTTATCTATTCTAAATGTCTTGATTTCTTTTTGTCCCATTATTTTTTTCTCATTTTAATGCTCTTATCAACATGGAAAAGTGGATCGGTTTGCTTTGTGCAAATGTTTTTTATTGAAAACAACATTGGCATATACTGTGTTCAAATTCACACTCGCCATGTTTCCATCTTACTCGTCAATCGAATTATCTGAAGTTCGGTTAAAAAACACATGCGAATAAAGCTGGTGAAAGTGTGTTTCCATCAAACGGCTTTAAAGCGAATAAAAACCTGTATGTAATGATGTCACATGCTGTTTTGCGATCAAATTGGTATATCGAATTGATTTGAGACATTTTAAGGTGTTTCCATTCATTTTCGCACTGAATCGAACAACATTCAAGCAAACTTTTGCGAACAAAGTTTTGTTAGACAAAACGGATCGCCATCTACCAACAAATGATCAAGTATTTCACAAGTTGAAGCCTAATAATGCTTACCGGTATGTGCCAGCTGATAGCGACATATGTATGGGATAATGTATGCGAGGCAGTTGTTGAAGGGTTTGTATTCGCTATAACAACCGCCACGCTAACGTTATATATTATCCTGCTTATTACATATAAATCAACCAAATAAATAAATACATCAATAATTTGATACAAAATATTGACTTAAAAACGAGTTAAAAACTTTTCATTAGTAAACTTTCCATTCAGAATCTTATTGGCGTCCATTTCGGCATCTCGCGCTCGCCATCCACTCAAAACGCAACGTTAACCAACTATTTGGGCGGCTCGCAAGCCCAAACGAGTGTGCGGCGTGCCTGTTGCTTTGTTTCAGGTATAGCTAGATCCGCTTGCGATTTGGTCGATGAAGCAACTTTAACGTCCTCGCGCGGCGCAAGCCATTGAAATGAATGGGTTTCAGCGCGCGCATGCAGCATCGTTAGCCAACTATGGTTGCAAGTTCCGTCGTTATCAGCATAGTTCAACGAGTCGGTGTTTCCCGAAACCATCGTTCCAATGAACATTCGCAAAAAGCATCGCAAAGTTGTGTGGTTTGAACGACAGCTCTCGACCTGTGGTTAGAGGCATCGTTTCTATATTGCATCACATTTGGAGGTAATAAATCCTTATCTTGAGCAAAATAAGCAAGATGACATTCAGTACAACCGGTGTCTTTTATTTAGAATACATACAAATGGAATTTACGTTTTTCAAAAGATTTGAAGTAACGTGTTTGAAGAGTGCGCATGTGCGAACGTGCTCTACTATGTAAGAACGAGCCAAATATTGAGTCTGGTAATAAAGCAAAACAACTGAGAACAATTAGAAATAGTCCTCAGATGACATGTCTGTAATTTATATTAACAAATCTAGCGTTAATTGGATCTCAAACAGTTTCATTAAAAGTATTATTACTCCACCAAGTGCGAAACCAACGTGGTTGAACGATACTTTGCGACAGTGGGTTTCGGGAAACAGTCGTGACGAGCTAGTTGATTTTTCAAACGATGCATCGTACTATGATAGTGAATCAGCGAACTACGTCGTTGTACGGGAAACGCACCCGAGGTGTGGGAAGTTAGTGAATGAACTTTAAGATGGTTTTATGCAATTAAGCTTGATCTTCATTTAAAAAAAAATGCGAACAAATTTGCAATCGGAATCGGCCAATTTGCATGTAAAATAAATTGGAATCTGCCATGAAAAATCATGATCAGTGCATGCCCAATAATGGCTTTACCATTAATATCAGGATTGCCCTATTAAGAACATTTTTACCACCATTCTGAATGGGTAGCTCTGAGATAATTGCTCGTCATGTGATATTTATAGGCACACATGTAAAATTTATCGTCTGTGAATAAATCTGGCCCCAAGGAGCTGAACGCGTTTGGCAACTACAGCATTCAGAAGGAGGTTGTGGATTCGGGCTTTAGGAGATTCTGGACACTTTTCTCAGCCTCTCATTAATACAGAAATCACAAACACAGTCCCTGAAATGCATAACAGCTCCATTAGCACTGATATTGTCCATATGGCTAAGTTCCCCTTCAGGATTCTTCATTTGCAATCGAGACAGATGCAGGCCGTCTGTGTTAGCGAGTTAGCCATGTGTTCACAACTGAAAACCATTTTGCTAGACATGTTTTTCTCTAGCTGAAAACCATAATGGCTCCACATGAGGACTGCCAGTAAACATCCTGCTGTCCACGATAACATCTCCATTAAACAAAGTTAGTTTGTCATCAGACGGACATCCTGCAGTGGAAGACAACAAAATCACCAAAACAACTGGTTTCTCAAAACACAATTGACCACCTGAATCACACCTGAATGAGGTTGGGCCAGTCAAATTTATTTCTACTTTCACACATCGTCACAATAGAAAGGCAATATGCGTGTCTAATGGGTAAAATATCCCTGTGGTTAACCATCCAGATTCCCGATAGTTCACCCAAAAATTAAAATTAGCCCATGATTTACTCACCCTGAAGCCATACTAGGTGTAAATGATATTCTTCTTTCAGATGGATGCAATCACAGTTATATTAAAAAAATGTCTGGCTCTTCCCAGCTTTATAATGGCTGTATGTCTTTGGAAGTCCTTTAAAGCGCATCCATTCATGATTAAAGTGCTCGACACGACTCATGGGGGTTAATAAAGGCCTTCTGAAGTGAAGCGATGCATTCGTGTAAGACGGCCGCTTGCATCGATTTATGCCAAAAGAGTAACACCTGAACTTGATCAAAGTCCTTTTAGGCAAGTCCTGCCACTCGGCCGCCATCTTGGCAACGCCTCCGGGCAGCTATTTCAGACTAACAAGACCAGGCTCTATCTAAATGAATGGGCAGCAGGGCTCCAGACTAACTTTTCCAGTGGCTGAACTGGCGCTACCAACTTTCTCAGTTGGTCGCACCAGCATTTGATTTGGTCCCACTTTTATAGTGAGTACTGTTCTGTACCATATACACACCACACACGCATTGCACACGGATTATGTGTGAAACCTGTGGTAAAATGATGATATTGAATTGAATTGAATTCTTTATTGTCATTGCACAAGGTACAACGAAATTAGATGACACTCCTCCCAGTGCTTTAAAATTAATAGAATATAATAAATTAAATTAAATTCAAAACATTGGATATAAATCAATGTGGTAACAGACTTTTCTGTGAGGAGTTGGCTGAAAGTTTAGCCTATTTATCCTAGCTATCCTCTCCTGCGCTGTCTCAACCCTGTCTCCTTCCCTTCACGTTTTCTGACAGTCGGTAACTTATCGCATAAAAAGTAACTCTGAGGTTCTTATTGCTGTTGTTAGAACAGCCGTGTATTACACAACACCATCACATTGTAAAAAAAAAAAAAAAAAACAGTGATAATATCATGGATAATCCCGACGCTACCTCGCTTGTCCATTGACAGACTGACAGTTTCCGTGGTTTTTATGTCAACAAAATGGCCGCCGCAAACATTGTTGACACAGATCGAATAACATCTATAGAAACAGCAGTAAAATATGATAAAAATGGCTGAAAAAGTTTGATGACTTTGACCCAAAATAAGGTTTAAAACACCTCCACAGGTTATTCTTTTACTACACATTACTACACAAGGGTTCTCGTCTGCGCTGTCGCAAACATCAACATCAGTGGAACCAGACGATAGGCTTAGATGTTTCCCGGCTTGACTGTTTAACGTACAGTATGTAAATTTTGGCCACCAGGGGTCACTCATTTAAAACAATAACAAAAGGCGTACTTTGATGACGACGGGAAAGAGCGTGGGCTCACTTCGCTGTTGTTGTCGCTGTCAATGACAACCAGCTCAGCTCATATGACATCATCGTTTTACAAAATATACGGATACACGGCATCTCTCTGTGGATTTAGCTTGTCACCGGATCATAAGGCGCATAAGATACTGCAGTCAAACGTTTGACTGGGTTTGCGTTATGCATCCACTAGATGTGCTAAAGGGAATGTAGCGAGAGCGAGGCGCCGGAGGTGAGGCGTTTATTTAGTAAGCGTGAATGCGCTGGGGCGGGCACGTAATTTTACATTCGCAGCCTGACTCATGAGTACTCATTATAGGGCGCACTGTCGTTTTTTGAGAAAATTAAAGGCTTTTCAGTGCGCCTTATAGTGCGGAAAATACGTACTACTTTTTTCTTCTTTGTCGTTTTCTTTGCTTTTTTGGCGGTAGTCCAGTGTTCCCCTTTGTGTTGGCAGTTTTGCCAGAGCCCGTCTGAACGGAGAGCCTTGGCACTTCCTATTAGCCCCATTGTGTATCATCTTGGTTGCAGTTCCATTAGAATTCCACTAGAGGTGATCGCGGGCGAGAGCAGAATGAATGGAAGTCTATGGGGCTAAACGGCTAAATGTGTCTCTTTCACCTGCTTGTCGTTAAATTAACATAGATTTTATTGTTGATTCCGCAAGTTCAATGTAGATTATAGGCCAAAAGTCGAATGAACGAGTACTTATGTCCTTTTGATTTCTCACAGCTTAGGCCGTTGTTGGCCAGAACACACGAGCATTCTGCTATTGTGTGACGTCATCACATTTTTGAACGGATTTTTAGAATAGATAAGTGAACTTAAAAATGTAATTTTCAGCTGAGTGTATTATCTTAGTCCTCCCTTTTGAATGCAACTTTCAAATTACTTGAGAAAAAATTACATCCTGAGAAAAGTGGATTTCTGGGGGTGAAACCTCATTGACTCCCATTCATTCTGCATTCGACCGTGAGCGCCCCGCATGGACAGAGACGTGTTACTGCAGCCAGTCCAGAACCCGGAAGTAACCAGCCAGTGCCAATTCTCTTCAATTAGACATTCTCTGGTTTCGCCGGGTTCCGCAGGAAGTTAGAGAAAAAGAGGAGTCAAAGGTTATATGACGCCAAAGACGGGCGAAGAAATGGAAATAAAGAAACGTCCCGTGTCTTCGGAATTAAACTATAAATTTCACCGTATTTGAAAGTTGGTGGAAACTGTGAGCCTGTTCTCATCCTTTATCGTCATATAGAACGCTATATGACAAAACGGCGCTATACTACGCACATGGCACCCTTTATCGTTAATATAACAAGCGTAACCCAAGGCGTAATAAATCCAATAAATCCTTTAGCGTAATATGAGACTACCCTACCCCACACCTAAACCTAACCATCACAGCGTGTGTTATATTAACGATAACAGATGCCATGTGCGTAGTATAGTGCCGTTTTGTCATATAGCGTTCTATATGACGATAAAAGGATGAGAATGCGTTGAAACTGTCAGGATAATGTAAGTACACATCTAATAGAAATATATAACATATATACAGTTATTTTTGCTATTTTTAAAGCAGAAAAAATACATATTGTGCCTTTAAAAACAGATGATTGGCTTTTCAGCGGGAGGGGCGGGGCATGTGTATACAACCGCCATCTTTGGCGTTTCGGGATTTCCCTGAGGAAGTGGCATGTCTCTATATAAATTGCCTCTGACTTGATGCACATTGTAATGACGAACGCGGTTGCCCAGACCTGTCTGAAGAGTGAGAGGAGTCATGCTGTCATTACGTTGCGCGTCAAGTTTAAGTGTTATTCTTCAACCATAAATCGAATGCGTAGGCCGTCTGCCGGAAGCTAATTATTTTAGTCGATTAAGTTTTATATATGGACATTTTTCTATTTTATTACACGAATGCATGGCTTCACTTCAGAAGGCCTTTATTAACCCCCATGAGTCAGAAGATTTTTTAATATAACTGCGATTGTATTCGTCTGAAAGAAGAATGTCATATACACCTAGGATGGCTCGAGAGTGAGTAAATCATGGGCTAATTTTCATTTTTGGGTGAACTATCCCTTTAACCACTGACTACATACTACCCAAGTATCATTATTTCCACCATTTTTAGATGAACAAAGATAAACACTGTCTTCAGTTTTTGAAGAATACCCCAGACTCCAACATCTCCGTGACTAAGTGTGCATTTTTGAGATACTGAGACTTTTCCCAAAAACTTCGATATCCTGCAATCAAGTGCACAAACCTCATCGTATCTGATCATCCTTTTAAACTCTACGCTGTGAGAGAATGCCATTTCATCTCATCTGTTTGGACAGTGGTCCCACAGGTTCTTGCTCACACTCCAGCGCTTGCTAATTGGTTCATTACTCAGTCTTCACGTCCCCCTGGAACAGCAGGCGTCCTGGTTTATATCGTTGTACTACTACAAAAGGGCCTTGTAGAAACAGATGCAAAGGCTTGTCAGGACAAACAAACAGGACAGTCTTTCCTGTCGACACCACCCAGAGAGATAAAGGTTACATTTTTAATGTGGAAATGTTTTCGCGGCTGCAATCTGAGAAACTCATAATCATAAACGACTGAAAGTGTCAAGATTATTACTCAACTGCAGTGTAAAAAAATATTGTTGGTTTAACTTGAAAAAATAAGTAACCTGGCAGCCTTAAAATTTGAAAAATCAAGTTAATTGAAATGGAAAAAATTTAGTAAATACAATGAAGGAGATTGATTTAATCATCATAAACTCAAAATATTATGTTATCTGAAATTCGTAAATTATCTAAGTTAATTTGCCAAAGAAAAAATGTTGTGATTACAAATCATGAAAATATTTTTTTACAGTGTGCACTAACCATACGACTGAGACAGTATTAATAACAACACATCGCTGAAGTGTCAATGTTTTCTCAAATTATAAAATATATACAAAAAAATTTAATTTTAATAAAATGTATTAAAATTATTATTTTATATTTATAATTTATAATTTAAAAATAAAATATTATAATATATATATATATATATATATATATATATATATATATATATATACACATACATATTTTCTGTCTGATGTGTTGCATAATTGTTTACAATTTTTGCTATTACAAAATTTGTAATTATCCAGATGGAACCAATTTGGGTTCCATATCGGACCATGATCCATTATGTGTGGCATTTGAAACAGGCCACTGCATTCTGAACACAATAACTCAATGAAGGAAACTAAGAAACACCTTCTCAGAAAGCAGCTTAATTAACATTTATTTGAAATGCTGAAAACACCTTTCAAAGAAGGCAAATGTATGACCCAGAAGCCAATCTGTGCAGCAGTGCGCTTCTGAACGCTGATATTATTTCATAATTATGCCACCCAGAATCTACATTAGGGACGAGCAGAAAACACAGTGTGTATGAGCCGGTTTCACTGTGTTTGCCCAATTTAAGCATTCAGAATATATAACAAAGCCACATCTCAAAGTTTCATTCCTCTCTTTTTCAAGGAGAAGGTCAAAATGTAATGGAGCCATTCCACCGAAAGGGTGACATTTCTGTCCCCAGAATAAAATTGCATGAAAATTAACTCTAAAATACATTTTATTATTAAGCAAAATGTCATGCACATTAAGCTAACTACAAATTTAAAACGTATAATTACTTTACATTAATAAAAACGACACAGAACACTAAAAAATGGCCGTTTCTGCATGTCCCAACTCTCTATCTCTAAACTTTACCATGAAATATTATGATTAATAATCGTAAAGATAAAATACACATTTTAGTCATGTCCCTGGGTTTTCACTCAGTCCTGTTAGACTATTACATTCCCTCTCTAAAAAACATAGAATATTCCACAAGACACATTTTCAACAGGAAGTTGCATCATCTGGATCTTCTGAGGGCAATGGGCGACTGACGTCACTCCCCTCATTTTCATTTCTGTATATTTGATGAAATTGTAACTGAATGAAAGGTCAATCTCAACATACAGTCCTGTTACCTAAACTTTTTCTTCGATTTTAATTTTTTATTTTAAAAATATTAACTTTTGGTAAGGCACTAGAAATGGCTCAGTGTCCTCACGCTATCAGCATCAATGCTATGTGGCCATATATTTGAGAACTTTTTGCTTAAAAACTCAATCCTGTTACTTTCAGTCCTGTTACTATTTTTGTTCTTTTTCTAAAAAATAAAATTAACCGACTATTTTATCAGTTTTGTTTGGCCCATCATATATACAATTATTTCATGAATTAATTAAAAAAAATGATAAGCTTGAGGCTTCGGTCGTCTTTAAAATAATTAAAAAAAATGCCTTTGTGTATACAACTTGCTTTAATTGTGGTTTAATTGGCACAAATATATATTTTTTTAACATATAACCAACAATTTATTTAAAATAAACACTTTCTTGTGGGGAAAACAAAGGAATTAATTGACATGCTTCTAAACTTGCTTTTTAAATGACACATGATTTTAGGTAACAGGATTGAGAAATCATGCGTTCATATGTAAAAAAATAAATAAAGTTGCCTGAGATTGACCAATACAAATTTTGAATAGTTAAATATTCATAGTAGGGCCTAAAAGATTAATCGCATCCAAAATAAAAGTTTGTGTTTACATAATATATGTGTGTGTAGTGTGTATAATTATTTTGTATATATAAATACACACACATGCATGTAAACATTTAAAGAAATATTTGCATGTATATACTTTATATATATTTATACAAAATTAATATTATACATAAATATAAATATTTGATATAATAATAACACATTTTTCTTAAATATATACATGCATATATGTGTATTTATATATACAAAATAATTATACACACTACACACACATATATTATGTAAACACAAACTTTTATTTTGGATGCAATTAATCGTGATTAATCTTTTCCAGCCCTAATTCAATAGTATTAGATTCAATATTGAAAAAGATCAAAAATAAAGTTGATTTTTGAAGAGTTACAACAAGCAAATGTCACCCATTCAGTGAAATGGCCCAATGGTTCATTCACTGTGTTTCAAGATTTCACTTTATCCAAGGTTTGTGAGTAGTTGAAAGCACTTCATTTATCAGTAGTGTTTACTTCAGATGACATTGATATAGTTTGCAATAAATGATTCACGGCAATAAAATGTATGTGAACCAACAATCTGCTCATGTCAGCAAGTCATGCTCTGAAAGTGTGTGCATTTACACCCACACCCCGATCATCTCCGGTAGCTCTCGGATCTTTGTGGAGATCATCAGTTCAAATCTATCGCGTTCCCATTAGTAACCTGCCAGTTGAGTACATTCATAAAATACATCATTACTTGCAGAGTCGCCACGTGCTTTGAACATAAAGCTCCCAGGTCCCCAGAAACGCTCGCATGCTTTATGCACCGAATCCATATTAAAATCTGAGTCTCGACTTATATATTCCCTAAGCTTCACTCTGGGACTTGGACTTCTAATCAAACGGATGTGGACTTCTGTACTTCCTGAAACCCCAGAGCGCTCGCTCACTGACTGGATCATGACTGCTTTTGTTCTCTGCAGCAACAAGAGCTCGTAATTACAAACCCAACAGAGAGAAAACTAACAAAAGGAGGAATGTAATAATGGAGGCGGCACTTTACATATTCATCTCATATTTGCCTTGGGAGCCGGAGAGATGTGTGTGGGGGTGCAAACATTGTGGAGAAACTTTCTTTAGGCAGTGCACAAAGAGATCATTTGAGATTCCCATTGTTATCATGAGCTTTTCATCAGCTTTTTAAAGGGTATATGGCGTAATGTCGAATATTGCAGTCGACGGTAAAGACGGCTGCACTCTTGTCTTGACTCATAATCATCACCAGCAGGCAAATACTGAAGAAGAACAACTGGGTCAATGATAAATAAAAGCACCCAAGATGAAGAACACGGAAGATCTCATTTAAAAAGCATGAACCAAGCTATTAGAAATGTAATCTCTATATTCAGGTTTGGGAAAACAAGTTTCAACAAAACTTCATGTGATGTAACCCTAAAAAAAGAAAATTTTCCACAAACCTTGCATAAATGTGTATATTTATTTAGCTATTTACTTATTACAAGGCAGGTTAGTTCAGCTTGTAAAATGGTGCAACTACCCATTGGCCCTGTTTACACCTGGTACTAAAGGAGTAGTTCACTTTAAAAAACTTTTGCTGATAATTTACTCACCCCCATGTCATCCAAGATGTCCATGTCTTTCTTTCTTCAGTCGAAAAGAAATTAAGGTTTTTGATCAAAACATTCCAGGATTTTCTCCATATAATGGACTTCAATGGGATCCAAACAGTTCAAGGTCCAAAAGACTGCTAAAGTTTCAGTGCAAACTGTTCAAAGGGCTTTAAACGATTCCAGATAATGAATAAGGGTCTTATCAAGTGAAATGATCTGCTCATTTATTAATTAAATAACAAAGTTTAAGTTTTATAAGCTCAAATGGTCGCCAAAATGAACAATTTTTTTTCAATTCTGTTCGTTTCGTTCGTTGAATGAACCAAATGACTGGAAAAGATTCGAACAGGAGAGTGACGAATACGACATCACAGAACACAGCAAGGCCATTTGAGCTTATAAAAAATTGTTTTGCTTGATAAGACCCTTATTCATCGTCTGAAATCGTTTAAAGCCCTTTGAACAGTTTGCATTTTGAAAGTGTCTTTTGGACCTTGAACCATTTGGTTCCCATTGAAGTCCATTATATGGAGAAAATCCTGGAATGTTTTCATCAAAAACCTTAATTTCTTTTCGACTGAAGAAAGACATGGACATCTTGGATGACATGGGGTGAGTAAATTATCAGCAAAAGTTTTTTGAAAAGTGAACTACTCCTTTAAGATGTGTTTTGGTCAATCAGATCACAAGTGGACGGCACTAAATACAGATGTAAACGGGGCCTACAAGGTTAAGCTTTTCCACTTTCAGACATCGTCAAACACATTCGCGGATTGATTTCAGTGTAAAAACGTCATGTGTTCAGAACAGCCACAAAAGACCGTCACTCCTCCTACTGCCCTAATGAGTGAACATTATGGGAAGCGCACTAGCCAGACGGGATTACAACTGTGTCGGCTGAAGATCCAAATTAGGTTTGAAGATGAAAAACATACAAAGCACAATGTGCTCTACCCTTTCCTCATTTCTAACACTCACTCACAGTGTTAGTCAGAAACGTAAGCTGATGCTCTCCTTATGTTTTTCCGTTGCCTCCGTGTCGCGTTCATATCTACAAAGCTTACTTCAACCATTAGATTGAAAAATCAGGAAAAAAAATAGAAATCAGAACAGAAGATGTTAAAAGTGGACAAAAGAAAGGGATTAAAACACAAGGTGTCAACAGGAATGCATGTCCTTCATCTACTTCAACCAAAAACATCTTAATACCAGGTGTAAACCAGGACCTTTATGTTTTTGGGGAGTCGCACCACATGACATTTTTGGAAAATGCAGATATTTCCCTGCGGTTTGGCCTGTCATTTACACAAAAACCCAGTTTTTATCACAGAAAGTGATCATTTTTAAAAACTCCGGCCAAAGAGGAGATTTCTGAAAACCCAGGTTATGTGTTGTCGTGTCAACTGGGAGAAACGGGGTTTTAGGTTCTCTCTTGTCGATTCTGAGGATTCTGATTGGCTTGCTTGGTTTTATCCTTACTCAACACTGCCGCCCATAGGTTTGGCATAATTATGACGGCGCTCGATGGCGTATTCATGCGGGTGTGCGCACGATGTTATTATTGAAAATGGCGTTTCTCTAATAACCCGGCTTTGTGTAAACATGGCCTTTGTGAGCTGAACTAATAAAAAATGTCACGCTAAACTACTTCCATTCTTTTAATGAAGGTTTATTTTGTCGTTATAATATCAGCACAGCTAAAATGTCCAAAAATAATATCAACAGAAGAGGTATCTTCCAGTCATTTAAAGGAGTAGTTCACTTTTAAAAAAACTTTTGCTGATTGTTTACTCACCCCATGTCATCCAAGATGTCCATGTCTTCTTTCTTCAGTCAAAAGAAATTGATGAAAACATTCCAGGATTTTCTCCATATAATGGACTTCAATGGGAACCAAATGGTTCAAGGTCCAAATGAGAGTTTCAGTGCAGCTTCAAAGGGCTTTAAACGACACCAGACGATGAATAAGGGTCTTATCAAGAGAAACAATCGCTCATTTAAAAAATAATAAAAAAAGTTTGTTTTATAAGCACAAATGCTCGCCTTGCTCTGTTCTATGATGAGCGTTTGTGACTCTTTGAACTTTTTTCGAGTCATGACTTCCAAGGGTCCTTGATAAGACCCTTATTCATCGTCTGGAATCGTTTAAATCCCTTTGAACAGTTTACACTGAAACTCTCATTTGGACCTTGAACCGTTTGGTTCCCATTGAAGTCCATTACATGGAGAAAATCCTGGAATGTTTTTATCAAAAACCTTAATTTCGTTTCGACTGAAGGAAAAACATGTTTCTCACCGCCCCAACTGGCTGTTGTATAAAAGCTCTTCAGGCGTTGTATCTTCACTCTCTCACTGGAGAAAGTGTGTAGTATAGTTGTACGAGCAGCTGTCTTCTGTTTGCCAGTTAGCACTTCACAGCAGCGACTACAGACTCTTAAGGCATTAAAGCGTACAATAAGTCACAGTAATGGGTTTCTAATGTGGCTCTGTTGGCTAGCTCGCCTCGTAGCGAATAATGCCGAAGGCTACTTCTGTTGGCAGTTACGATCTGAAGTTATCAGTTGTAATCTGAGCTTTAAGAAAGGTTTCTGCAGTTTTCAGGCTTGACATCTTCAAGACGGCACCCTGGTGGATGTACATCCACACAGCAGGCCTGCATCCATCTGAAAGACTCGAGAGCAGCTTTACAAACTCGGTGGTTCATCATTTGTGGAAACGCCAAAAGGAAACAGCAGAGGTCTGGAAACGGCTGTTATAAATGTATGGGTTTAAAGATGGATGAATCTCTGAACAGCAGGTACTGTAGGACACTAATGTCCCTGAAACAATGATAAAAGAGCGCTGTAAAATACTCGCAGCTGTATCTCAAAAGCATTCTGTCATCCTTTTGCGCACCTGGTCAAAACAAACACATCTGCGTGGACAGCATCACAATGGACAACAGCAAAGGGGTTTGCTGAGTGCTACTTCCCACACAAATAGTGTCATGCAGATTATCGACCCATGAATCCAACTACACATGCAGCCCGAAGCGTTTAAGCCAGCATGACTTGTTTCCAGCACACAGAGTTCTGACCTTTCATTATTCCAGACACAATAGTTGCGTGGAAATGGGCGGGTCAGAAGCCGTGAGACTTCCAATCGGGAGGGCAATTGGAAAAGGTGATTATTATTATACACTGAGACCCAAGAGGACACCTGTTTGTGAGCACCTAATTTCACGGATATCTGCGGAATAATTTGCATCGATGCACACTCGCACTGACATGATTGGATTAGCCAGAACATTTAATGAGATGTCTTGGCAGAGGCCGGAGAGTCAGCTGTCATTTCTACTGACGGCCATTGAGCGGTGACGACTGTCTCTCTGCTCAGAACGCATTAGTACGATAACCCATAATACTACGCCTAATGAGTGAGTGAGAAAATTTCACCGTTTAATGTGTTCAGTATTTTATACGGTCACTCACACACTCACACAAAGAGCTCATCAATACTTACTGATGTGTTGCCAGTGTTCCTTTACCTTTATCTCTCGTGTACCCCTTCCTTCAAAACAATACCTCTCTATCCATCCATCCATTTTTCCATTCATTCTTCCATCTATCCATCCATCCATCAATCTATCTATCAATCCATCCACCTTTCCATCCATCCATCCATCCTTCCATTTCATCCATGCATCCATCTTTCCATTCATTCAACTATCCACCTATGCATCCATCCACCCATCTTTCCATTCATCATCCATCCATCCATCTTTCCATCCACCCATCATTCTATCTATCAATCAATCCATCCACCCATCTTTCCATTCATCTTTCCATCCATCCACCCATCCATTCATCCATCCATCTTTCCATCCATCTTTCCATTCATCCATCCATCCACCCACCCATCCATTCTATCCATCCATCCACCCATCTTTCCATTCATCATTCATTCATCCATCCATCCATCCACCCATCTTTCCATTCATCATCCATCCATCCATCCATCCATCCATCAATCTATCTATCTATCGATCTATCTATCAATCCATCCACCCATCTTTCCATTCATCATCCACCCATCCATCCACCGTCTTTCCATTCATCTACCCATCCATCTATCCATCCATCCATCCATCCATCCATTCATCTTTCCATCCATCCACCCATCCATTCATCCATCCATCTTTCCATCCATCTTTCCATTCATCCATCCATCCATCCATCCACCCACCCATCCATCTATCCATCCATCCATCCATCCATCCACCAATCTTTCCATTCATCATTCATTCATCCATCCATCCATCCACCCATCTTTCCATTCATCATCCATCCATCCACCCATCTTTCCATTCATCATCCATCCATCCA